>QPKB01000008.1:24428133-24711718 GCA_003546025.1 Camphora micrantha | reverse complement strand
TACCAAGAGCGTACAAAAATGGTTCCATGCCTCTCTTGAGTTGATTGGACCATACAAAAAATTCCAAGCTTCATGGGCTTTCAAAAGAAACCCAAACCATCCAACCCCATGCACCAAATCAAGCCACAATCTTGAAATTGACATTCCACAAAAAACCAAACCACTCCAATGGACCCAAAATTGTCCCAAAGAGTGACCAAAAACCAAACCATGGTCCCCTAACTTGCCACATACAGCTTGTTAGGTTACAAGACCGAAACCAAAAACCAAAATCCCGACCCCCTAACTCGCCACATACAGCCTGTTAGGTCACAAGGTCAAAAACCAAAAAACCTTCTTAACCGCCTAATGTGCCACATAAAGCCTTTAGGTTCACAAGGTTAAAAGGGAAAACCCAAAGCCAAAAACCTATATCCAAATGTCATTCCAAAATCCTTGCCTTGAGACGGTACATGACCCCTCTCATTACCGCGAAATCCCTTAGAAGCCCAAAAAAGCAACTCCATCAAGAGAAAAAAATGCTCAAGACTCTTGGTCAAGCAAGAAGATCTCCTTCAAATTCTCTTCGAGGTACACCGACTGCTAGAGCTGAGCACCTTGTCGTTGTACCTCGAGGGGGCATTTGTTGACACCAAAAATGTCACTATGTCCCTTCAACACCAAAAGCTACATGGAGCCACATCCTGCCATAAATAGGAAGGCGCCACTTCAAGCACCAGATCTTGTCAGAATCAAACAAAAACTGCAAGATCCTTCAAAGAAGCCAAAAAAATGGGTACACATGAAGTTTCGGGTCATTTCGACGTCATTTGGCCTAACTTCACTCCTCCAACAGCCAGACAGGAGCTCCCGGCAGCGACAGTGTCGAAGACTTTAAAACTTCGATCAGAGCCTACGGATGGTCTTAGAATACCTCCAAAAGGGCCCATGCCGAATTTCAAGTCAAACGGACAACGTTTGACCCTTCATCAACTCTCGGGAAGCAAAAACAGACCTACCGGCGGCGGAGCACCCCGGAATCATGGTATCCAAATTGGAGCTAATGGATCATCTCAAAATGACTCCAATAGGTCCCCTGTCAAGTTTTAGGTCAAACGGATATCGTTTGGCCTAGTTTCAAAGCTCGGCATTTCTCTCATGGCGAAATCAAGGTGAGCATTTGCGGGACCCCAAAAGGCTTCAAAACTCAAACCAAAGCCCATGGTTGGTCTTACTTACTACTCAGGAGGCTCCCTGTCAAATTTCAGGTCAATCGGACATCGGTTGACCACAAGTCAAAGCTTGGCATTTCTCTCATGGCGAAATTAAGGCGAGCATTTGCGGGACCCCAAAAGGCTTCAAAACTCAAACCCAAGCCTATGGCTGGTCCTATCTACTGCTCAAGAAGCTCCACGTCAAATTTAAGGTCATTCCGACATCGTTTGATCCAGTTTCAATGCTTGACAAAAAAATCGGCAATACCGCACAACAAAGTCTTCGGCTTTCCAGAAAAATAGGAAACTTTGTGCTTCGATTTGCGTGGCTTCTCGTTGGGTTTTCTTCAAGAGAATCAGGCCAATAAATGAGGGAAAATGTCAGAAAAAATACAGAAGAAAAAAAGAATGAAAAAAGATCGAAAAACGGCAAAGAAAAGGCGACCGAACGGCGACCGAGAAATGGGCCCAAGGCCCATGGTCGTCGGCGACCTTGGCCCATGGTCGCCGGCGACCATGGAATTCCGACGACCCAAAAGTCGCCGGAAACCCTTTTTTTCGGGTCCTTTTCGCGTTTCGAGTTGATTGGCCCCTGTGATTTTTCCAAAATCTGATTTTTCGTGCATGAAATCCATCGATCTTCGTCAACATCACAGATTTGCCGCCGAAATCATTAGATGATCATTAGATGCCTCGAAATCGCCAACCGGCCGACAAAGAAAGCACACTTTCTGCCCGCCCGATCGTGAAATCGACAGGACAGATGTTGCCGGCACGTTGACATTAATCAATGTCTGAAATTGCATCGCCATCCGACATCAAACAACATGTGGATCCACCGGCGATCATCGCAAGAAGAATTCCAAAAGACGCGGCGCGGCCCGCGACTCTTCAAGCGACTTGGCGACCAATTAATGAGGTTAAATGACCCGGTTTATGACAAGTTAATGCGGTCATTAACTCATTATTTTGGACGGCCCAATCAAAAGCAAGCAAATGGGAGTTACAAGTCAGAGGATTTATGGCATTAAAGCCATGAAACTCCTCCCATGATGGGGATTAAAGGCAATTAAAAGCTCATTCTTCTCCATCGGACAATCAAATTAAAGGAAAAAGGAGTTACAAAACAAATAATTTAAAACTTGTAACTCCTCCCATTATGAGCATTAATGCATTCAATGCTCATAAACCCTCCTAAATGGCTACCAAAGGCCTATAAATAGGAGGCCATTCTAAAGGGAAAGGACCGGACGAAGAACAGAAAAAGAATCCAGAGAAATCGCCAGATAATTGCCCGGAAAATCCAGAGGCCCTGCAACTCTGCTGTAAAGACCACCAAAAGGTGATTGAAGCACCCTTGGGGGGCCACCCCCCCAAGGACCTCCCTTCTTCTACCAACATGGCTAAAACGTGGCTTTTCAGCCCGTTTACTTAGCTTTTTATCGGATATAAAACCTTCTCTTGGTCTTTGTCCTTTAAAAATCTGAGGTTAAAAAGCCAAGCCAAGAATCCAAGAATCATATTCTCATCTGCATGGACGACGGAGGAGCCCATACATGACTCGCGACCGTCGATCTGAACGTGTCCCCACAATCGAATGAGAAGTCAGACTCCTTTTCTTGATTTCTATTGTACTTTATTTTTCTTTTAGAGACAAAAATCACAACTCTTGTCTTTCATAATGGATAAGATTTGTAAATCGCCTTTTACGGCAAAAAATCGCCTTTCACGGCAACAAATAAAATCGCCTTTCACGGCATATAAAAAAAAACCCTTTTGTCTCTTTTCTTAAAATATGTGTGCAATAGAAACTAGAAAAAGTTTCATTTCCCCTTTTTACTTGTGAAGGTGGATCTTCGGATCACCGTTTCTAAATTCCAAGTAGAAAAGTGAAATTGGCATACCCGTACAAAAAAAGAAAGATGTTGATACCCATATCTTTTCTTCTCCTCCCCTCCGCCGTATCCCGAAAGACCCGGGGAGGAGGCAGCGGGAGAGAGGGAAGAATCGGGTCCATCACCATCGTGATCAAATCACTCCTCCCCCAAAGGACCTGAGAACTCATTTGAATGAGAGAAGGCGTAGTCGAACTCGTGACGAAGGCTCAAGCAACAGCCATGGCTATTCGAAGAGATGGTCAGAAACCTTACCAGTGGTTCGTATGGCACTCAAGAGTGGCTTGAGGAGCGAATTCAGCAGGCGGTTCGACAAAATCTAGAAATGGCAGGCCTCACCCGGGACCAACGAGATGACTGCACGACCACTGATCTCGGCTCGTCACCCTTCACTCGCAACGTCAAAGATTTCTCCCTTCCGAGGAAGTTTACAGTCCCGAGGTTCGTCACTTATGGAGGAACCTCAGATCCGGCCGCACATCTTCGACACTTCTCCCAGAGGATGTCTGTTTGGGGAGACGAAGGTCATTTGAACTGCAGAGTTTTCTCCTCCAGCCTGGGCGAACTACCACTGAAATGGTTCTACGGACTCCTAGAGAACTCCATCTCGAGTTGGCAGCAGCTTTAGCACTCTTCCATGAAGAAGTTTTAAGCCTACAGGGTCATACCCAAGACTGATGCTGACATAATGGCTCTGAGAATGAAACAAGGGGAGAACATCACCCAGTTCGCCAAGCGATTCTGGACGATCTACAGTCAGATTGACAGCTCCAAAGATGATGTAGCGATATTTGCTTTTCAAAACGCCCTGTTGCCAAATAATGATCTTCGAAAGGATCTGGCCGGCAGTCCTGTGACCTCAATAACGGCACTGATGGCCAGGGTAAACCGCTTCATTGCTCAAGAAGATGACCAGATCCGAGCTCGGGAGTGTTTCCACGTCAGTCATAAGGATCGAGGTAGTGGGCCTTCAAGAAAAGACAAGGGATCCTCTCGGAGAGAAGAGTCGAGCCGACGCTGGACTCCCTCCAGCTCGTCGAAGGTTCTGGCATCTACCTCTGGAGATAACAAACGACACAGGCCGTCTTCTGATTCCTACAAAGCTTTCAACACCATCTTCAAGGAACCAATTCATAAAGTCATGAGCAAGATCCAGACGGAGCCATACTTCAGCTGGCCACAGCCCATGAAGAGCTATCCGTCCACCTGTGATCAAAGCCGGTTCTGTGCCTATCATAAACAGAGCGGACATAAAACCAAGGAGTGCAGAATCCTGAGATCACAATTGGAAAAGCTGGTTGTCCATGATGGGCATCTGAAGGATTTCATCAAGGCCGGGGTCAGGGACAGAAACAGCGGCCGAGGCCCTCACCAGATCGAGAGGGGATAGGACAGTGATGGGTCCGAGTGGCTCGTTAGCGTCATCCACTTAGCCCCTCCCCCCAAAGGGAGTAACCAAGCTCGTGCCGAAGCCAGACAAGCCTCCCACGGAAAGCAAGTGATGACGGCCGAGCTCGAACCAGCCATAAAGAGGGCGCGGAAGGAGCGCCCCAAGATATGGTTCTCGGATAGTGACTTGGAAGGAGTTTTGCTCCCCCATAATGACCCACTCATCGTCACTTTAAAGCTCAAGAACTGCAAAGTTCAGAGGATTCTCGTCGACCCCGGCAGTTCATCCGAGATCCTCTACTTTGATTATTTTAAAAAGATGGGCCTCTTCAAGGAAAATTTGCAAGTGGTTCAAACCCCTCTAATCGTGTTTAGCGCCAAACCAGTCTACCCCAAAGGCAAGGTCACGCTCAAAGTCCAGATTGGAGGAGCATCCCTGATGACAGATTTTTTGGTGGTCGATGCGCCATCCCCCTACAACGCCATAATGGGTAGAACCTGGCTCCATGGCATGGAGGCGGTGCCCTCAACTCGCCACCAGAGGCTGAAGTTCTTGCTTGAGGATAAAAGCGGCAGAGTAGAGGTTGTCACGGTCAAAGGAGACCATCAGATGGCCAAACAATGCCTCATGGTCGTGGTCCCTCGAGAACAAGAGCCGAAGCAGGTCAACGTGGCCGAATTGGAGAAGAAGCTTGACGAGCTCGGCCAGGATCCAGAAACCAAAAGCGTAGAAGACTTGACTGAGATCGGGATTGACCCTCATGATCCGGGCAAATTCTTCCTGCTCGGAAGCCAGCTCGTCGAACCGGAAAGATCCGAACTCACAAATTTTCTAATGACAAACAGAGAAGTCTTCGCCTGGACGCCCGACGAGATGCCTAGCGTCAACCCTGAGGTTATGTGCCATAAATTGAACGTGGATCCCAATCATAGGCCTGTAATGTAGAAGGCTCGCAGATCCGGGATACCACAAACGGAAGCTGTGATCGAAGAGGTGGACAAGCTGCTTGAGGCCGAAGTGATCAGAGAGGTCCAATATCCGGTCTGGTTGGCAAACACGGTGGTAGTCAAGAAGAAAACCGGGAAATGGAGGGTGTGCGTCGATTTCACCGACCTCAACAAGGCCTGCCCCAAAGACAGCTTCCCGCTCCCCAAGATTGATCAGATGATTGACGCCACCGCCGGCCACGATAGGATGAGTTTCCTCGACGCCTACAAAGGTTATCATCAAATACCATTGTACAGGCCGGATGAAGAGAAGACTTCATTCATAACACCTCGAGGCACCTACTGCTACAAGGTGATGTCGTTTGGGTTGCAGAATGCCGAGGCCACCTATCAGCGCCTCGTCACTAAGATGTTTCAGGCCTAGCTCGGCAAGATCGTCGAAGTATATATTGACGATATGGTCGTCAAATCTAAGCACTCCCAGGACCATTTGGAAGATTTGACCCAGGTGTTCACTATCCTGAAGCAGCTCAAGCTAAAGCTGAACGCCTCCAAGTGTGCTTTTGGCATTGGGTCTGGCAAGTTCCTCGGGAGCTTAGTCACGCGACGAGGGATCGAGGCCAACCCAGATCAGATATCGGCCATCCTCAGAATACAGAGTCCAGCCATCACCAAAGAGGTGCAGAAGCTCACCGGAATGGCGGCCGCACTGAACCTCTTTATCAGCAGATCCTCAGATAAGTGCCACCCATTCTTTCACCTCTTGCGGAAAAATCTAAAATTTCAATGGACCCCGGAGTGTGAACAGGCTTTACAAGTGCTTAAAGCATACCTCTCTTCACCTCCCTTGCTTTCAACTCCATAACATGGAGAAACACTGTATTTGTATTTGGTAGTCTCGGGCCACGCAGTCAGTTCCTTCCTCATCAGGGAGGAGAAAAAACTTCAAAAACCAATTTACTATACGAGCAAAACCCTCCTTGACGCCGAGACCCGGTATCTGCCGTTGGACAAGCTTGCGTTAGCGCTCGTCAGTACCTCTCGCAAACTCTCCCATTATTTTCAAACTCATGCTATAGTGGTTGTTACTGAACATCCACTAAAGTCTATTTTTAAAAAAGCTGACTTTTCAGGAAGAATATCCAAATGGGCCGTGGAGCTCGGACAATACGATATTCAGTACTAACCCAGGACAGCGATCAAAGCCCAGGTTATGGCAGATTTCATAGTAGAATTCGTCTCTTCGAGTTCGGCACCAACCCAGCCCGAAGCCGAATTGAGGGGCAGAGGACCCGAAAAAGCACCCATAGAGACTGAACAAACCGAGAGTCAGCACCCCACCTCGAGTTGGAAAGTCTTTGTCGATGGATCCTCAACCTCCAAAAGAGCCGGCGCAGGTGTCGTCCTCCAATCTCCAGAGGGATTGGTCATCGAGCAAGCCTTCACCCTGGACTTCAAGGCGTCAAATAATGAAGCTGAATATGAAGCTCTGATAGCAAGACTAAACAACGCCAAAATCCTAGGAGCACAGCAGTTAGTGGTCTTCAGTGATTCACAGTTGGTGACAAACCAGCTAACTGGAGACTACCAAGCTCGCGATAGCAGGATGGCTGCCTACCTGGCCATTGTGAAAAAGCTTCTCTCTCAGTTCCAAACAGCCGAAATCAGACAGATAAGCAGAGATTCCAATTCTCAAGCAGACACCCTTGCTAATCTGGCCTCTGCTGTCGAAGTAGGAAAGAAAAGAACCGTCGAAGTAGGATCGCTGGCAAAACCCAGTACGGAGCTCCACTCGCCAAGGGAAATCCTATGCCTGAATCTCGGCCCGAGCTGGATGGACCAGATCGTCTCTTATCTAAAAGACGACCGGCTCCCTAAAGACAAAACTGAGGCTCACCGAATCAGGCTCAAGGCATCCCGCTTCTGGTTGTCTCCTAAAGGTAAGCTTTATAAGAAGTCATTCACAGGCCCATATCTCGAGTGTGTTCACCCTAGCAGAGTCGAGGACTTCCTCTATGAAATACATGAGGGGATCTGCGGCAACCATATCGAAGGGAGGTCACTGGCGTACCGGGCGATCAGTCAAGGCTACTGGTGGCCATACATGCAGAAAGACGCGCAGTCATATGCCAGAAAGCGTGTGAAATGCCAAAAGTTCTCACATTCCCTCCATCAGCCAGCGTTAGACTTGAGTTCGCTTTCCAGTCCTTGGCCCTTCGCCCAATGGGGGCTGAACATCGTGAGACCACTACGTCGAGCTCCAGGAAATAAGAGGTGGTTGATAGTCGCCACCGACTACTTTACTAAATGGATCGAGGCAGAATCATTATCTTCCATTACCGAGTGAGATTCGAAAACCTTCATGTGGAAGAATATAGTCACAAGGTTCGGCATTCCAAGAGCCTTGGTCTCGGACAACGAGAACCAGTTCGATTCTGTCTTCTTCAGAAATTTCTGCCAAGAGCTCAGCATCAGGAACCACTACTCTACTCCGGCATACCCACAAAGCAATGGTCAAGTTGAGGTCTCTAATAAGGTGGTACTAGATGGGCTCAAGAAGAGACTCGACCGAGCTAAAGGAAGATGGGTAGAGGAGCTGCCAAGTGTTCTTTGGGCCTACAAAATGACTCCAAGGCGATCCACCTCGGCAACGCCTTTCTCCCTTGCCTTCGGGATGGAAGCTGCTATTTCCCTAGAGATCGGGCTCCCGACTCCGACGTCTGAACTTTTTGACCAAGGCCAAAATGACATTAATTTGCTTCAGGAACTGCTTACCAACAGCAGTTGGCCAGGGGCTATAACCAGAAGGTCAAGGAAAGAAAGTTTGCAGTTAGTGAACTGGTCCTGAAGAAGACACTCCCGGGTGACAAGGATCCGAATCAAGGCAAGCTAGCCCCAAACTAGCATTGGCCATTCAAAGTAATTTCCATCATTGGACAGTTGGCCTATAGACTTGAAGACATGAATGGTCGACAGCTACCACGGCCATGGAACGCCTCCCACCTTAAGAAGTTCTATTTTTAGCTTGTATTCAATTCTCAAAATCAATGAAAGCAATTCTCAAATTCTTGACTCTCGATGGGACTGAATGGGAAGTGTTGGCGGTGTGGCTGCAATGCCAATGATGAGATTGCCGCGGGTCGGTCTATACCGCCCGGGCATGAAGCCATTACGGCCAATGATGAGATTGTCGCGGGTCGGTCTATACCGCCCGAGCATGAAGCCATTACGGCCAATGATGAGATTGTCGCGGGTCGGTCTGCGTAACTGGTAATCGCACACCTCGGCTACAACTGTGTGCCGAGGTGCCAGATGAGACAAGCCCTGACAGCCGTCTCCCCTCTTCAGATACGTGGCGGGATAGGAGCATACGCCACTGGGATAGATACTTCATCCCGGCCGTCCAAAACTTCATCAGATCTCTGACAAAACAGCATCCGGCGGCTATGGCCATATCAGGGCGGGGCCCAAGAAAAGGTCCGATGGGACCTTCACTGCCAACAAGTCAAGCCCAGTATCACTCGCATTTAATGCAACGTGGGCTGATCGGACCACCATTAATTGCGATATGGGCTGTGATGAACCCCCATTAATTGCTTTGTGGGCTGATGAGACTTTAGCAGTCAGATCATCAGGCCCATTACCCAATGCCTGGAGAATCTCTTATATACAGAGAAGAAGTTGTTCCCACGCAGGTACGTAAGCATGAACATACACATGCATGAACTCTCTTCTCTTCTCCAATCTCAGATATACCCAAAGAGACTAACTGAAGCATCAGAGAGCCATGTGCTGCCCACGGCCAGGGTCCTTTGACTGTCATTTCTCCCCTTTCAGGTCCTCAGAGCAGCCAACTTTCACAGTCGATTATGATAAGTCCCGAAGGGCTCCCCTTAACTTTGTGAGTTATATTTTCTGCACTTACACTATCCATGCCCGTAGTGCCATAAATCAATTATGTGACGCTTTGTGAATTGTAGGATATTCCAACCACCAGCAATTCACATATTTGAAACAGATTGGTGTAAGAAAGAAAAGGGCATTGTAGAAATCAAATCTCTCCCAATATAAAACCCTGTTTTTTACAGGGCTTTTCAAACAACACACGCACAAGAAGCAACAATTTGCATCAGAAAAAATTTTAGCTACAGCCTATGGGTGTATGACATGAGGGAGTTGAGTAATAAGCCTAGTTTTTGAGGTGTGGGTTCTTTGGTTTGAGTTGATGATGATGATTGTATGCATAGATGATGAAAGGGTAAGAGGAGGAAGGAATGGAGAACCTGCCAAACTCTAGGGAGTCTATTCTTGGCATTTGCTTTACAGGTGGGTGTGAATTTAATACTGTTTCATACCAATCCACCAGAATTGTGTTTTTCACCCAAATGCTCCCATCCCCTCTTTCTGTGATTTTGGGTAAATTTGAGTATGTATGTTAATAAATCTGTATATTTCAAAACTCTCATAGATAACATGAATCTGTTAAATATACTCAAAACTTGTAGAGGAAGAGCTATAAGAATCGAAAAAAAAAAAAAAAAAAAAAAAAAAAAAGAAAGAAAGGATGTGTTACAAACAAAGTTCATAATCATCATAAATCACTGAGGAGCTGTCTGAGTTTGGAAAGAAAATACTGAGACAAAGCAGTGATAAACACACATGGTTTGCTATTTTGATTTCAAGATGGCACATATTAACATATCAGGCATAAGGCTGTGATATACAGTATCAAGAACTATGTAAGATTAAAAAAAAATTGACACTCAATATATACTAGCGTGTATGAGCCCGTGCTCCATCAATTAATTTATAACAACCAACAGTTTTAAAGGATTTCATACCTTAGCAGTTTTGAAGCCACTTTTGGATTGTCTGCGGTGTTCATGAATGACCCATTTCCTAACAAGATTTCTTCATGTCAGGAAACGACCCATTTCCTAACATGAAGAAATCTTCTTCATATAGTTTTAGTAAATCTATTTTACTCCCATGAATACGCACATGAAACCCATATCCTATCTTCATCAAATTCTCATATTCAGTTGAGAACTGAAACTCACAAAAGATAAAGAGAAAAATCAAACAGAAAATCCATAAAACCCTAAAAATGTGTACCTTGGAGATGCAGAAGATACAAAGACAGAGGAGGTCTAGAAAAATGAAGACAGAGAAGACAGAGGATGGGCTCGTTACTTTGGAGAAGACAGAGGATGGGCTCGTTGCTTTGGAGATGAGGAAGTTCAGAAAAATGAAAATGGAGAAGACAGGTGATGGGCTCACTGCTTTGGAGATGCCGAAGAGACAAAGACAGAGGAGGTCCAGAAAAATGAAGACGGAGAAGAGAGAGGATGGGCTCGTTGCTTTGGAGATGCTGGAGAGATGAAGACGAAGGAGGAGATGCGAATGCCCTGTGAGAGATGAGAAGGGTTAGGGTCCAGCCATTTGCGACCTTGATGGAGGAGGAATCGTCTATTGGAAGAGAGGGGAGGTGAGGGGTTTCGGTTTTTGGAGGGAAGGGAGGGTGTTTTTTTTTTTTTTTTTTTGGAGGGAGGGGAGGAAAGTTTTTGGAGGGAGACGAGTGTTGGTTATGGTGTAGGTACTGCTTGTGGGAATTTTACCTTTTGTCAACTTAAAAGATAAGAGGGTTGCTTGTGCGAATAACCTGTCACAAAAATGTGACGGCCACTGTGAGTCGAGTCCAGAACGATTCATGTGTCGAGAATTTCTTCTTTTGACGTAGTGTATAAGCCTGACTATTGGAATTTGCACGAAACTAAACAAAGAAGCTGATCTTTTGATTTCTAAAATAATAGATCTAATAGATCAATCATCATCTCTCTTTAATGCCTAATTCACTTCTTTGGAATCTGACACCCTGTACACTAAATCATTTAAACTCAGAATTATTGTTAGGATGATAAGAATAAATTTTAGCAGCCTTAGGCCATGTTTGGTACCTCTACTCTTCTCATGTTTGGTAAAATAGAGCCATTAAAAAAAAAGCCATACAAAAAAGAGGCTAAAATAAAAAAAACATGTTTGGTAATGCACAAATCTATTTTAAATAGACTGTTTGGTATGTCCTTTAATTGCCTCTTTTTAGAGGACTTTGCCTCTTATTAGAAGGGTATTTATGTCATTATCTAATACACTATTAAAATCACCCTCATCAATTAGCAAATTAAAGGGTTAATTGGCTTAAGAAAGATCCCAACATTTGCTGCCCTTCATATATATACACACACAACAAAATAATTTTGTTGGCTTAAGAAAGAACCAATATTCATCTCAATGGTTTCACCATGACCGATCCACACCATCCCAATAATTTGTAAGCATTCTCACAGTTATCTCCAATTAAAGGACTAAAAAACAAAAACAAAAAAAAAATAAAAAAGTGATTTAGAAATGTCATAAAATTGGGTTTCCAGCAAGACATAACCACCTGAATTGGGTTTCGAGCAAACATGGCCTTAGTCTTTCTCAGTTGAAGTTGCATGCACTGTTAGAATACTCATTTCCTT
This sequence comes from Camphora micrantha, assembly GCA_003546025.1. Taxonomy (NCBI): domain Eukaryota; kingdom Viridiplantae; phylum Streptophyta; class Magnoliopsida; order Laurales; family Lauraceae; genus Camphora; species Camphora micrantha. Next base: position 24,699,769 of record QPKB01000008.1, on the reverse strand, counting down.
CTAAGATTAAACTATTTAATCCTACAATAAAGAACCCACAAATAGTCCTTCCAGCACCGAAAACTTATGGCAAAAAAAACCTGATACAGTTTCTGTTTTGATTCTAATGAGATGCAGGTATCAAGGCCAGCGCTGTTCAAAATATCGATGCAGAGGTTTCATGGTGATATCAATTTACACCATCTCTTATCATCACCATTAACCACCTAAATTGGGTTTCGGGCAAGACATAACACCTACCAACATTATATTTCTTCTTTTCCTCCTAACATCTTCTGCCACCACTAACAAACTCCATCATCACCATTAGCCACCTGAAACCTCAGCCATACCTGCCTACCCACACACTACCTGCAAACCAGCCACACCTGCTAACCCACAAACTGCCCAGTCCACGGCCAACCATAAAAATGAGAAGTTAAGGGGAACACAGTCTTATACATGTAATTGTTGTGTCACATAAGCAAAGAGAAGACAAAGCATGCCCATTTCTGAAAATCTTGAAACAACCTGTCATCAAACATTTTCATCAAAGTCTAGCCTATAGCATTTCCATCAAACATTTGAAACAAAACACACTTAAGAAGATGCATCTCGCCAAATGGCATCTGCAATTGAATTCCTCTTTGTATCTATCTCTATCCTATCTGTGATATCAAAAGTATAAGTGTTTTCTCCAAGATCTTCCTCAGTGCCACACTCTACTTGTGTATTGGAACTTGAGAATTGTGCAAATAATTGATCCTCCATATCGTCTTTCCTAATGAAATTATGCATCGCCATTGCAGCAACCGCGATGCTCCGTTGTACAGGAAATGGGTAACGAGCCATCCGCTTGAGGATAGGAAATCGAGCCTTCAATACTCCAAAGCTGCGCTCGATCACATTTCTCAAGGATGAATGTAATCTATTAAAATGCTCTTCTCTAGTATGAGGAATGGCAACACCTTGAAAATCTTGAAGCCAATAACGAACATTTCGAAATGGAGAAAGAAACCCTCGCATATTTGTATAACCAGCATCAACCAAGTAATATTTACCTAAAGAAAAATATATAAATGTTAAAGATAATGTCAAAACATGTTGTAGCAATCATTTGATGTAAATTAAAACACTTTAAATGCTATCTTACCGGGTGGGGCGTGTGGAAACTTAAGCTTTTCATCAGAAATGGTATCGAGGAGAATCCGTTGATCATGAGCTGTACCTTCCCATCCGCATACCACATAAGTAAATAGCATGTCAAACGAACATACTGCCATAACTTGTTGCATGCAATCCCCCTTTCTACCTCTATAAGGGATTTGTTTCTCTGGTTGGATAATGGCATGTACAAGGGTGCCATCTAAAGCACCAATACAATCCTATAAAAAAATAAAAAGATAAAGATAAAAATGTCAACAATGAGAAAACTTAATATTATATAGAATAAAGAAGACAGATCAATTGTAAGAATAAAAGAGATCGATACCTTAAAATATGGCTCAAAACGTGGATTCAAGAGAATTTCCTTAGGCACTGTATCTAGAGGAGGTGGCTTTATCATGTCTTTCGCAAACATCATCATTGCTATCAGTACCTGACGGAAGTGTCTATGAATTGTTTCACCTGAATGTTGAAATCTATCTTGTATCACTCTATTCGTATGGGCATGTGCAATGACCATCATGAACATAGCCAACTGCTCCTCCACGGGTAAATATTTACTATCTTTTAGTAACATCTTTTCTCTAAAATACATGCATAAACGCCGAAACACATGTTGTTCCATACGTAGTAACTGATGACAAATAATGGGGTTACCATTTAAAATTATTTGGACATGACCATATCCCGTTAGGATTGAGTTCCTACATGGATCCTTAATCAAGCATCGTTGTCGCTTCTTGTACAACAATATAATAAGCATGATTTTTTTAAGTAAAACTTGATCCATACGCACTGCATAAATGTCAAACAAAATAATAATTAAAGTATCCATAGTATCTGACAAGTCAACATTCAACTAAATGAACATTCTTGCAATAAGAAAGATAACATGTTTCAAACATCCATATTTCAAAAAGAGAGACGAAATTCATGTTTCAAACCTCCATATTTAAAAAACAAAGGAGATAACATACATGTTTCAAACCCAAATATAAACTTAAACAACTAAATGTTTCTAACCCAAATATAAACTTAAACAACTAAAGGCCACTATCACTTCCAGAAGCATTTCCCTTCTCTAATTGCAATTGATGTTTGAGCCAAGCTATCTTGCCCTCATCTGTGCTGAATCGCATCCAGATAGCCCTTTTATCCTTAACCATAAAACACGTAAGAGCAATTAAATATAGTGGGCTAGCCTCTGAAATTTCGGGCATGGCATGCAATACGTCAATGCAATCATCTATGGTAGGTCCTTCAGATTAAACTGAAGGAGTAGCTACATGTGTTGATGCCTTAACTGAGGCTGCAAGGTCGATTATGCATGCATTTATTGCATCATTACTTGCCACTGATTGCTTTTTAGGAGGCCTTGGTCGCTTCCGCCTAATATTTCCCATCATGGCATCTGAAGCATTTTCACTAGCGGCTGAGTCTTCTGGCAAGATGGAGGACCGGGAATTTGTTAGGTTCAAGGATGGAGTGTCATCATAATGATCCAAGTTAAAAAAACTTGAATCCACATCCGTTGTGATATCTTCAGGCACGCCATCCATTGTTGGAGCCCATTTATCATCCCCTCTTGCTGAAGTGCCATCAAATAAGGCAGCCATCTCTTCAGGAAAAGGAAAGGGCTTGGACTTAAATACTTTCGCATCTTTATGGGTCTGCAATAAAGATTAATGATAAATGTCAAAGGTTTTCACTTATCCTATAAATACCAAAACAACTACAAAATACATATACCTTCAGGTATTCTGTCCATCGGTCCTGTTCCATCTCCACACATCCTATATGCGGGTTGAAGCCTATACCAGTTTGGCTTGTCAAGTGCAACCAAGCATTGTAGAGTTTTTTCAGATTATCCAATTGATTCTTCAATTGTTTTTGGTTAAAACCGTGTCTTGTCCTTTGAGTAAACTTCTCTATGATCATCTTCCATGCTTTTGAGCTAAATTGTATCCCCGGACGACCTCCAGATTTTACTTGGTCCAGACAAATGTCAATGAGACACTTTCTCATGCCATCAAACCATTGAGCACGATCTATGTCATCTGTTATTTTTGACTTTCCTTTATCCGTCATGATTATCACACCTAATTACACATAATTTGAATGAAAGCACATTTGGCAAGAAAAATAGACAACATCCACAAGTTTACTTGAGTCCTAAAAAATGTGCGATTTTGAAAGAGGGAAGCTACCTAGAAATCCCGGACAAAGGGAGGTGGGAAGATTGCTGCAATTTGATGGCCTTAAATCTCACATGATATCAATTTACACCAAGTTGTATCACACTAATAAATGAAACAAAAAAAAAAAAAAAAAGAAATAATTGGAATACCCCATAAATCCTAGACCTAAAAAACATGTCATGGGTGTGGTCAACCTACATCCTGCATATGAATGTCATTTATTCTGTTCTAGAGAACTCTTTCACCAAGCTATTATCTGTCATGGGGCCATGTAATTTTTGTACTTTATTTGATTTATTATGTGTGAACTTAATACATGACTTGGCCAGAGGGTTTCAATTAGAGATTACCAAACTAATTGTATGAGGAATCATGTTTAGAGTTGAAACGTTAAAATAATTTGATGTCACATGTATTTCAGTCTTCATTTTATGTTGACAAATTACATTGTGAACCATAATTATAAGGGACAAAAACAGGGCAATTACTCTAATGTTGTGTCACTTTTAAGTAGGTTTGCAGAAATGCAGGAAGCATCATCAAAAAATTTTTTTGTTTCTTTTATCACTAATGTATCTTTAATTGTCCTAGATTAGACAAATATATGCTTAGTAAAGTAATGGGAAAGAGACAGTGGGTTTGATACCATCTAAGGTCCAGCCCACATGTCCATCGCTTTCATCTTCATTTTTATTTGAAAAAGGATAACAATGATTGAAAAGAGGTAACAGCCATTCAATTAGCAGGGCTTGAAATTTCTTCTTGGCTTTGGAATGAAGGTATTATATTAAGGAAGTGGAGGAACATACAACCAGAAAGCAGATATGAAACCAACCAAACAAAGAAACAGAAAGGGTAGGATATATAGTAGCAGTACTACTCCAGCCTAGCAATGTAACCCCACAACCCAAAAGAGCCAACTATTGCTTGGTGGTCATAGTATTACTTACCACTGTCTCTCTTTAATTCGCATTAGGACAGGGAGGGGCTTGCTACTAATTAAGTAATGGCAGGGTTTTTAGATCTTGGTGGACATGGACCACTTATTCCTACCTACCTACCTACCTATTATGGGATGGTTCATCCTTAACAACAGATAGGTTTCAAATGAAGAACTTATTGGTAGAGACCAACCAGGATGGGTGCCCAAGTTTGGAGCTTTGGATCTTGTTATGATAGGCGTGCTAAGGAGCTGCATTAATTTCATTTCCATAGATATTAGAACAATTGGCGACCCAATATGTGCTGAAGTGGGTCCACCTTACTTCCTTTTACCCTTTCTTTCTCATTGCCAACTCATGGTTGACTAGTACGTAGTGTTCACAGTACAACACCCAAATCAAGCATTTCATAAAAACCAAAACCCAAATCGAAAACAACTTCCTCCCCAATCCAAACGATCTAAAACCCACTATCCACAACCTTCACATATCAAATTCAAGAAATCCCAAAAGTAGAAAAACAAAGACCCATCTAAAAAACCAACATAAACCAATCATCCCAAATCTCAAACAACATTAATGGAGCTCAAAACACTTACAAAATCCGAACTGACTAACAACCCATGTGCCAAATCGGCGGCATTACACTGCTACAAAGGGATCTCGACCTATATTGTATTGCAGACAAGCAGAGACAATGTCTTACCAGATCCATAGTTACATGAGGAAATTAATGGAGAAGGAATCGTTGAATGGGTGGAGGGTGGAATGGGTGATGGCTTGAGTAGGGTGTGGGAGGAGTGAGAAAGCCTACCTGGACAGGAAGTTGGCAAGGCGGAGGAGGCGGCGCTAGTGCTGCAGGGGGAGACGTCGTGTGGGACAGACGAGGAAGATGAGGGCGCTGCGTGGAGGCGGGGACTGCTGCGTGCTTCTGATAGTGGCTGTTGCGTGAGTCTGGAAGAGGAAGATGAAGAGAGATGGGAGAGGAGAGATGGAGAGAGGAGATATGGAGGGAGGTAGGGGGCTCTAAAATCTGGGCGAGAGAGGTAGAGATCTGAGAGGGGTGGGTTTTGCAGGAGATGAAAGGGGAAATCGTTTTTGGGAGAGTCTCATAGCAACCATTGAAAGAGTTTTAGAGCAGGGATTTTCGGTGAAAATAAAACACCGTCTAAGGGTGTTTTAGTCCGAAAAAAATGCCTCTGCCTCTATATTTTTAAGGGCCAATAGATCTATTTTCCAGGTGCACTGATTTGAGGCTTTTGCAAAATAGAGGGTTTGTCTCTAAAAGTCTAAAATAGGTAGAGGAAAAAATCATATGCCAAACACCTCTATTTTTCAATCATCTAGCTGTTTTAGACATTTAGAGGAATAGAGGCTTGTAATAGACCTCCCAAACATGGACTTAGAATAAAATAGATACACTGAATTGGAACTTTTGTGTACCATGCCACAAATAGAAAAATAAAGACTCTTGAATTGACTTGGTTATGATTTAATAAAAAATTTAAAAATGATTATATAAACTTCAAACTGTGAAAAGCAGTTAAATAATTTTTTAAATAATTCACATAACAAAAATATTTCAACTTGAGTAAATAAAACCAAAAAAATCCAAGACTAGAAAACAGATCATATTTTAAGGGCCATTTGTTTTTTTTTTTAATTGGGTTTTAGGATTTTTAAGAATTTGTGTTTTTATAAGCGTTAAAAAATGAAGAACCAATGGTAAACATTAAAAAATGACCATAAGATAACATCTCCCTTATTGGAAATTGAATCAAGAAAAAATGGGACTTCAGGAGAAGTAGCAGGCACAAGTTATTAGGGAAAATGTAGAAGATGAGCGGTCCTCCCTGAGAAACCCAAACATCATTTCGTATAATTGACCTCGAGCCTGTTTTAATTGTTTTGTAATCTCTCTTAAAAAGGAAAGGAATAATAAAACGAGCCATCACTCTAGCAATTTAAATTCTAGAAAAGTTAATTGTGATCTCATCTACATCGCTACCTTATATCTTCGTACCTCACCCCTTTAATAATCCTATAATAAGCAAACAAACAGGCCTAGTAGTTCAGTATGTCTAGCTTCTTTTTAAGAATATTCTGTCCAAATATGACAACTGCCACACAGATGGTCAAATTTTTATTTTATGTTTTTTGGCACCCAGCAAAGGGGATTGGACCCATGAGAGAGCCCAAGGGATCAAAAAAAGCCTACTCCAATAGGAAGAGGAGATGAGGAATCACACCGTTACATTTTAAGAAGTGAGGTACTAACCAAATGGTCAACCGTTCGTTCCGATACCAAGGTTTAGATTGAAAGTTATAGCTATATAGAAAGTTGAGATATGCATGAGAAAATTAAGACACACCGTGATGAATTTAATATTATGGTAGTGATTACTTTTCATTTACACAAATAAGTCACCGTATAATACACAATGAGAAAGCGTAGATGATGGAGTTTCAAATTCAAAATGGAAGAATGTTATTCAGTTCTGGAAAATTGTCTTGGAACTCGGTCTTCATGAGAACGAATAGCCAAGCCTTTATGAGAGCAGCTCTTAGCTCAGTCCTTTGCATCTCTTTGATATTTGAATGTGGGCCAGATTTAAGATACTGATATTGAGGAGGAGAAAGTCTATTTGTCCCGGGTTCGGTCCAGAACCCGGGACAGGTAGCAGGGTTCATTGAGGAGTGGGCTCCACCCAATGGGGAATATTGAAAAGCATTTTCGTTGTCTCTACTAACGCCTCGAGGTTTTAGTAGGAGTGACCAGCTGAAGAAATTTAAGATGGTATTAGACCCAATTGATCGTTAGTTCGAATCCCAAGAGGAACGGTTTGGCATAAATAAATTAAAAAAAAGCATATAGCCAAAAGTGCGTCGGCCGAGTTCCACATGAAGATAAGTATTAAAGAGTAGGCTCTACCTAAGGAGAATATTGAAAAGTATTTTCACTGCCTCTATTACAACTTGAGGTTTTGGTAGGAGTGACTAGCGGAAGAAGGCTAGCTGAAGAAATTTAAGATGGTATTAGAGTAGAGCCTCGAGGTGTTAGTTGAGGCAGCAAAAATACTTTTCAGTATTCTCCTTCCGTTGGAGTCCACTGCCCAATAACTGACTTTGAACGTAGGCCTCGATGTCTAGCGTACTTCTTTTATCAGCGGAAGGAACCTGCCAGTTTAGTATCTCTCATCTCAGGGTACAACCTATTTTACACCAGAATGTTATTATTGCCTGCATATGAAACCCCACATTTTTCTCACCTTGTGTTTTCTTGAAAGACAATCTAAACTTGGAAACTTCAAAAGAAAACAATATGTCCTGTCCCAGGTTTCACATCTCTCTCTCAACTTTACGTTTCTTGGAAATTTTCTTCTCTTCGGTATGCTTTCACGTTTTCACCTCTATCACGCGGTAACAGTCATAGAAAAGAAGAACACGTAAAATTCCCTGCCGAAGAAGAAATCGGAAATCATACGAGAGTCAATAAAATCGTCGTCCGGCAAAGGAAAACGCATCCAAATCTCACTTCCATTTCTCATATATACTCAAGTTTGCTTCCAGTCTTCGTTCTAGAAGCATAGAGCTTCATCTGACGCTGTCGGTGGGAGGGGGATTGTCCCTGTTCAACTTTTTCATCTTCTTGCATTTGATAGAAGCTGCACAACACCGGCAATGGACAAAGGACATGATTAAAGAGAAAAGCTCATTCATGTTTGAAAGCAATCAAAGAGTATATAGACTATAGGCTAGTCATCTTTCTATCTACTTTTCATATGTGGAAGGCTTTATTTCCTCTGTGATCAATGCTTCCAAGTGCTCGTATTCCATGAGCAAATCATTTTAATCTATAATTCGGGCCCATGTTTGAAATACTATATCCACCAACTACTATAGAAGTTATTTCTCAACCTTATTTTAGTAAAATCTTATTCTAATTAAGGTTGTGCCTCAACTAAGATTGATTATGCAATTTTTCATGTGACCAATCAGATGATAAGCTTAACATGGATGGGAACGAAATTTTACTAAATGATAGTTCAAGGTGGGATTTATTTTTTAAGCAATTTGGATTTTATGGGGGCATAATGATGATTTTGTACCGTGATGTGTAAAAAATCTCCCGGTATGTGCCTTGGGTGGAACCGGATCCCTGTTTGGACCCTGATTGGGCGAATCAAGGGGTGATACATGTGAGGAGATGTCAAATCCCATCTCCTTCAATAAATAAAAAAAATTCATCTCCCCTATGTGGCACCCCCTCATTGGTCCAAACAGGGGATCCATTTCCGCCTTGGGTACATCTTAGATCTGATGGCCCAATTGTGGGTCAACTATCCGAAAGTACTAAATTATGTGAGTAGATATATATAATTTAAATGGCCCATATTTTATTGGAGTGAAATTTTTAGATCCATTCAAGCAGAAATAATTTAATATGAACATTTTAGATTTTCCATGAGCATGCCCTATCAATTTCCTCGTTCTTCCATATTGAAATTGAGAAATAATTAATCCTCAACTGAAATTCCTTTCTACTGGTTATTGATATATAGTTTGTTTATATTTATAGCATATGTAATCTTATTATGTTCATTAGTTTTGTTTACGCGTTCTTACTAAAATTTAAATGATATCTTACTAATAAAGGTTAAAGCTTCCACCTTGATCTCTCATAGTAAGGTGAGAGAAGCTCCCATATGAACATATTTCAAGATAAAAATATCATTTTTTTTTTTTTTTATCTTTTTGCCATTCTTACCTAGAAAAAAAGTGAAGTAAAATAAATGCCAACATTATCACTCTATCGTAGTTTGAGACTCCACCCCCACAAGAAAATCCTGGCTCCTCTACCGATCAAACGTGAATGGGAGGTAATCTGTCATGCGCTTTTAATTAGTACAAGTATGTGTGTCCCATATAAAGTGGGCCATTGTCTCAGATGAATGGCTCGATTGACAAGATCCATTCCATACTTTACAAGTGTGCAGATCCAGGGCCACTGGCGGCGTGAAATTTGCATTAGATCCACTTTCTTTCATGTCAAAATGAGATCTGATGTAACAGAAAAAAAAATTATGATAAGTCCTCCTGATCATTGTTTCATTATCAATGGCCCTAGTCTTTTACCATTAATGCAAGGTGAGCGTTTTTCCTGCAATTCAAAAGTAGTTTGAAAATGTAGTTTTGCACGTTTCTATAACCTAATTTTTATTGTCAGCCCTTTTTTATTTTATATTAATTTGAGAGAGGACATGACAAAGCATGACACATAAGCATTAAATGAAATAGGACAACTCAGCCCACAACACTTCAAAAAGCAAACTCAAGGTGTGAGATCTAAGCCGCTGAAAGATGGGTCCTGCTATTTGTACCGAATTTTGGGACCGATTCTTAGACCGATCACAAAAAAAGTTCGGTCCAAATAGATTTTCTCCTGAAAGATATGTCATCTCTCAACAATTACATAACGGGTCATTATTAGGCATCTCCTAAAAGTAAATACCTATGGTCTCTTACAATAAAAGATGATGAAGTTTATATTAGTGAATAGTGAAAGGTTCATAAGTCACAAATATTATCAAAACGACCAGAAATATCACATGAGGCTGGCATTGAATGACTTTTAGTGGTAAGTCCAATGAAACTCTCTCATAACATGTATTTCTTTTATTACAATCATTGCGCTCTACAGTACAGTGACATAATTAGATAGTCATTGCCTTAGAATTGTGAGGGCTCCTATCCTTACTTTGATAATATCGTAATAGTAACTCTTAGAAGAACGACTCCCTTATTTGATTTCAAATATGAATAAAATGCTTTCCAATGCCAAATATCTCAGGTTAAGAGGCATACCCAGCACCCCTCCTTTTCTGAGAGAAACGAGTCCTATTGCTACTTGCATAAGAATCAGTCAAATCTTCCATTTTGAGAATCCGCAGCAACAGTGGCATTCCCAGTTCCGTGATTGCAATAAGATCTGACTTTTCTATGAGGGGCCCACATCTTTGGAACGGTGTGCAAAAGGCAGACACCCGATCATACACAAAGCATGGTCTCAGTTTTCATATTCTATTGGACCAGAATCCTTTTTACAGTATGAACTGCAACAGCTGACAGAGTTCATGGGTTGTTAGGTATCCTTCAGCTTCAGGATACCAAACCATTTCACCATCTAGCTATTTAAAACAATTCAATCTCATTGGATATTTTCAATTATTTAATCAAATATTTATACAATTTATGGTCAAATGGAAAGTTTTCTGTTATCCATTTCCATTGATAAATGACTGACAACATCTAATGCACTAAAAATTTTGTAGATGACAAAGTCCACTTATACCACCGAAGGCTGTGTCCTAGTTTAAAAGGCTCATAGAGTTAAAGCTCTTGATTCTTAACTCTGTTCTATTTGATTTGAAAAAGTCTATTTGGACAGAATTTTGTGACCGATCTTTGGACCGGTCCTAAAGTTTGGATCGGTCCCAAAATTCGGTCCAAATAGCAGGACTCTTTGATTTTTGCCCTGTGTTTTTCACATGGAAGGAGAACGTGTAGACTGGCAAAAGTTAACTTTTCTTGTTAGACCGGCCGAGTGTAGAAAAAGGGTAAGTCTGTCGATGATCATCGCAGCCGTCCTATGCGGGTTCGGTCGGTCGGTCTTTGAATGATTCGGTCTTAGTCAAAGAGTACAAGCCCTTTTTCAATAACACGGCAAGCAATTGGCGTCGAGTCTTCTGCGTAAAGGTCCTATTTTATTTTATTTTATTTTTATAGAGTTAGTTCTTATTTTGGATGAGACTGGCTGTAGCAATGGGAGAGAAATTGTGATTTTAGTTTCTCATGTGAATCCATGGTTGTAAATGACAAATAGGGACATATAACAAAATACCATTTCATGGGATGATTTTTTTTTTTGGTTTTTTTTTTTTTGGGGGGGTGGGGGTGGGGGTGGGGTTGTGTTTACTTGAAGAAAAATGTACAATCCAAAATAAAAATTGACAATTAAAATTACTTGAAGAAGTATGTACAATCCAAAATAAAAATTGACGATTAAAATATAAAATTAGTAGATAAAAGTGAAAGTGAGAAATTGAATGAAGAATAAATAAATATTTGGTAAGGCATGCCAATTAAGATGTTTCTTAAAGGCAACAATTTTTCACATGTAAGTTATTTTGATGAAATTGTATCAGGTTTTGATGAAATTATATCCCCATAATACAATGCTCAGTTCTGATTCAAAAACTGCACACTATAATCAGAAATATATATGAAATTGTCCTTAAAATTTAGAAAGTAAAAGAAGAAAACTGTATGATTTCTGTATTTTTAAATGATGTATAGAGAACTTGAAAATGACCTAAAGTTATAGGGTTAATTAGTAGCAATTTTTTAAAAATGGGTCATATCCTTTCATGAATGACCCAAAAGAAACATCTCATTCAAAGGGGACAAAAATGTTTTAAAAAAATAAAAAATTTGAAAAGTCTAACTCAAGTGCCTGTTGAGATATATCCCTTAAATTGATAGTTTTTAGAAAATATATATCCAACAATACTCATATAATAATTACCATTTCTTTTTAAAAAAATAACTGTTTGGTGGTCGATGTTGGGGGTAGGATGGGTCGGATTGACTCTATCAAGCAGTAGGTTGAAAGAAATTGAATAGATGGGCCCAACGTGCACCTTAGATTTTGGCAGACATAACTTTTGGTTTGACACTGGATTTTCTATTATGATATATTATTGAGAAGTTGTTTGAGTACGTTGTTGTGGGAAATTAACCCCCATTTAGCATATATCTTGAGATTATAATATTTAGAGGATCAATTTAGCTTTTTAGCTAAGCTTACTAATTTATCAGTTTATATCTTCATTCTCTCTAACCAAATTGAAGTTCATATTTTACTTGGTTCATTAGACAATGTCAATTATACATGTTTTATTGTGATTTGCAGTTTACGAGAATTTTATTATTATTCTTTTTATAGTTTCTTTAGTTTCAATAAGCTACAGTCAAATTGGTTTTAGGAGTGAATATCAATGCAATTTTTCTATTTGATTCTTCTTAATTCATGAAAATTTTCTTATCTTTCTAGTGAAAACTTTATCCTTTGTTTATAATTAGTGGAGAGAGTATGATCTTCCCCACTTTATTTACCCACACCATGACTCCGTGGAACCCAGATCCTTCGCTGATGAATCAAGGAGTAGATTAAAAAAAAAAAAAAAAAAACTTGATAATCTTTCATTAGCATTTTGACATATACTAGAAGCCCCAGAGGTCATGAATATAAAGACTCAGGGTGTCAATTCAAAAACAACATAAAAAACTGATGCACCTTAGAAAAGATTTAGTATATCTCATGTATAATTCCATGTCCAAAACCATTTGAGCAATATGTAAAGACTAATAAATTTTCCATTATAATATCCATCTTTCCCAACTTATTGAAGAACAAATCATCAATATTGGAGGTATAGGCTAGCCTCTTCCGAACATGGATATTATATAAAAGGTTCTATTTAGAGAGATTTCAGTTTTTTTTGAAGACATCCATAAAAAATCCACACCGATCAAGTGCGGGCCTCTTGTAGATGAAAAAGTGCCCAACGCACCACGACTTTGGATCCTCTTGACAGATAGAATTCCTAACTTTAAAATGTATATCTCCACAATGGAGTCAACTTATTGAAACTTCAAGTCACTAAAAATGAACTCCCTCACCACGTATGCATATCCCAAAAATTTACTCGGATAGGATGGCTCCACATCCGATTGGTTGTAAAATGAATGACATTATTAATAAATATCATTAAGAATGTGTGAGATTGTCTTAACAACATTATTCATCATATGGTCATTCCAACATGGGGCAAACCCATATTATAGTAAAATTTGGACACACCACAAACTAGGTGGGGCATTAATAATTGATCATCCTCCATTGTCATTATGTGGGCCTCATAAAGAAGTTGTATGATTAATATTACATAAGATTATATGAATTGCATTTTTTATCATGTGTTCAATCCCATAATGGGGCAAACTTTTATTACACTAAAAATTTGGAGACATCACACGTTAGGCGAGGGCGTCAATTTTGATCGACTTCAAGGATCCGGCGGTTTCCTTGCTGCAGCCACGTGAAATGAAAAGCAAACCCGTTTCTTTTCGTATGAGGTGCCAAATCTCCCGTCTCGTCCGCCTTACATACGAACGGATCAGGCTTCTTCGTCTTGATTCTTGCCACTGGCTCGCAGCATTGGTCAGCTGGATTGTCCTCTTTGAATTATTGGACCCCACGCGTCCAACTCTATATGGTGGGTTTTGCTAAAATGATCACCATTGAAGAAAAGAAGAGTGACAGCACAGGTGCCGCGCTTACATTTGGAAAAAAATTATGGAACAAAGCTAGGGAGTGTGACCCACTCACAGATGGCACCACATCTTTGTTGACACCCTTCTCTTTAAGATGGAAAAAGTATCCAATTATTGGCCCTTGATAAGAGAGTTCCCTAAGATGTAGTGAGACACGTGTTGGATGTGACAAGATTGATGGGGTGATTTGGGCGAGGTGAGTTGGTGGAATGTGACCTTTGATGCTTAGGTGTTCAACTCTCAAGTGAGTTTGAGTCCCAAATTTTCTCGTCCTTGTTCAAGTCTCAAATGCATTTCAGTCTCAATTTCTCTCTGGGTTCATGATTGGTCTGGAAGGCCGAGTTTGGGTAGAGGTTATACTTGCTGCTCAATCAACTGGGTTTACTTCAATTGATCCATGACAATTGTATACTGTTGAAACTTTTACCCACAAATGCAACTTACTAATTATCGAGTTTTAATTGATATTCTCAATCTGAATAATAAATAAGTCAAATTAAGTTTTGATTCTATGGCCATTCAGTAATTTTGACCTAAAATCATGGCTGACGTATTGCTACTTTTAGGGTGTGTGATTCTGCATGCCATTTCACGCGACACAAAAGAATCTGGTGATCTCGTGCATGCTTTCGGCGAACTCTACCATGGGACACACCTATTGATTATCTGCAAAATTTAAAATTAGTGGCATCCCTTCCAATTACATATCATCAAATTATGTTTCAATAAGAGATGGTCACACCCTAAGATTGATCACATAATTGATAACATGATGAATGAATATAATTAATAATGCATTAGATTATACTAATCACATTATGATAAGTAATGTGTTCAATTTTACGGTGGGGGCGATTCATATTGAAATAAAACTAGCTTTAAGGCCCTTGCGATGCACAGGTTAATATTTAATACAATCCAACTGAAAAAAATATACATAAAAATACAACCCTTTCCCTATATCGTCTCTCTCTAATTTTGTTTTCATGCTTTTCTCTTTCGGGGTACATTCCTTTTTTATATATATATTTTTTGGTTAAGTTTTAAACTTGGGCTTCTCTTCTCTTTTTCTCTTTACCCCTTTGATTTTCTTCCCCATTTCTTCTTGACCCCGTTCTCTTCTTTTCTCTTTCTGGGTATCTCCCTCTCGGATTTTTTTTCTTCATTTTGAAACTTGGTCTCTTCTCTTCTCCATACACCCCTTTGATTGTCTTTATCATTCCTTTGATTGTGAGAACTATGCATGCAGACTCCTTTCTAAGTTCCATGTCTCCCTTTCTCCTCTCTGTCTTGCAAAATCCAATATTGCCTCATTGAGTTTTAAAGTAAAGGAAGAGAAAGGACATTTAAAAAAGGGAAATGGTGTATCGTCTAAAAGACCCGTTTCAAAGAGAAGAAGAGGAAGAGGTGTGTAAGAGTCATTTCAAAGAGAGGAAGAGGAAAAGGCATTTAAAACATGGATAAAGATGCTGACGTGGATTAATAAGGGTGAAAATAATTAAGGCCTCATTTTTTCTCATGAACTGCTCACCAACAGTTTTCTAATTTTTAAGAGAAAGAATTTAAAGATACATCCTTCAAAGGGTTGGCTTTTATCTTGAAAGATCCAAATTATCAATAAGGCCCCGTTCTTTTACTAGAATTCGTAGAATTCATATCTGGTGGTTGTCTGAGAATTTTAAATGCTAGCATTTGAAATGTTGTCAAATTCTAGAATTCTAAATTCGTTGTTTCATTTATGGCCTGGATTCTTGCTTGAGCTCCCGGAATGCCGTCGTCCCTCTTCCTGAATTCCTGTACCAAGTGAGAATTCCAAATCCTCCTTGTTAAAGTGGTTTTTCAAATGCTGAGTTTTTTGGGATTTCAAATGCCTGGAATTTCAAATGCCCAAGAATTCTGATAATGAAACACAGAATTCCTGACAGGAATTCTGAATTCCCAGACAGCCTGAATTCCTATCAGGAATTCTAGTAAAAGAACGGAGCCTAAGTGTGCCCCAACAATAGAGTTTACATGGGAGCCTACTCAGCCACTGGGACTCTAAAAAATGAACATCTCAAGATAAACTGCAAAAAAGCAGTGAGCTTTTCAAATTCAGGCATTATCCAAAATCCCAAATACTAAACTGCAGGACCAGTACAATTGTCTCATCTGAGAAATTCTTGCAGATAAGCTGGGCCATCTTCACAAACGTCAACCATATTAGGCCACTCTTTGAAAGAGTCCAACCAAACATAGTTTCTGATTTTTGCCCTTTCATAATGGGATGGTGGGCCACCATTCTTGAAAGTAGACATGTCGACCAATTACTACCTCATAATTACTACCTGATCATAAGAGTCAACCACTCTCCTAACATATCATCAATCTAATCCAATGGCATTTATAACTCAGATAATGATTCGGGCCCACCCCAGTTAATGGGTTAGTGGTTAACAAACCGTTTAAAATTCACAAAAAAATGAGCCCCCAAAATATCAGTCTCCTAGATGAGGAAGAGATTGGAAATTTATCTTGGTCCAGAAGTCAGTAGGTCATAATATTCCAACAACCATCCAAGTTAGAAGTCATCCTATTCAATGGTTTTCTTGGAAACCATTTATGATTGAGTCATACTTCCAGTGACATACTAGTATTGTTAACCTGAATTTCTTCTCTCTCTTTTTCCTCTTTTTTGTTACTTCAATAATCTCTTCTTAGTACATAACTCAGTAAAACTTCTCCGTTAACTGCAACTACATTAGTAAATTCGAACAAATTCATTTGGGTTTTACAGTGCAATCATAAAAGCAAAAGAATCAAGTAGATTTGAAATCCATGATACAAACTTTTAGATCCACAACTGATTGTTGGGTTACATGAACTCACTAACATCTGGTAGTTGAGGGATTTCAAACTTCAACAAATTGCTGCAATAGCTATCGCTTTCGTCTTCAGTGCTGTTGTTCAGGTAAGTAGAAGATGAATTTAAGGGAGTTGGACTTGTGCTGCTGTTGATGTAAGTTGATGACATATTCAATGTAACTGGGCTAGATGCAGGAGTAGATAAAACTGAACAGAAATTAAAGTTGCTGCTGTTGGGCTGGTAATTTAAATGCTCAGACAAAGGATTCATGGATGATTGATTCGAATTGTAATAGTCACAATTTTCTAGCGTAGGGAACCTTTGATCTAAGTTGGATGGCATCAAATTGCCTTTCCATAGAGTAGATTGGGTGTTTTGGTAGCTTAAATCAGAAAAACCTGAAGGGAATTGCTCCTTAATGATTGGCATGAGATGTGCTCCAGTTAGAAACTGACCATTTGATGTTGAACAGGATGGAATGTCTTGAATTGGAGTTTGAAGCTGTTGGGTTTGGAAGGATGGAAGTGGGTGTTGGACTTGGGAATTGGAGAATTGGTTTTCTTGGAGAACTTGTGGACGGAGCATCTGGCTTTCATGTTGGGACGAGAGGATGCTGGTTGCTAACCTTAAAGCCTCTGAATTAAAGAAAGGTTCCATTCCTAGAAGTTTGGTCAGACTCAACTGAGCTGGATTATAAAGAGATGAGCTGAGGATAGATGAGATGTCCAGAAGATCAAGCCGCGGGCTATGAGTTACTGGGTCAATTCCCATTCGTAGAAGCCTCTTCCTGATGTGGGTGTTCCAGTAGTTCTTGATTTCATTGTCTGTTCTTCCTGGCAAGCGAGTCGCAATTGCAGACCATCTGTAATGAAAGATAAAACCAACATATATAGCATTATTCAATGTTCATTGACATCACCTCCATTTCATTTTTCAAGTTCAATGATTAATTTAATGCATTAGCAATGTTTTAACACACCAATGATATTTTCTACCACTTTTAGTTTCAGATTTAATGGAAAATAGAAAGAAGTTCTTCTTACTTGTTTCCTAAAATACTATGTAGTTGGATTATCGTCTCTTCTTCTTCAAATGAGAATCTGCCTCTCTTGATATCAGGCCTAAGATAATTCGTCCATCGCAGCCGGCAACTTTTCCCACATCTCGAAAGCCCTAAAATATTCAAAAAAAAAAAAAGGAAAAAAGGAAAAAGGGAAACAAATCGAATCTATGTCATCAACCATGAAAATAATAGTAATAACTATACTTTAACGATAGCACAAGATATTTTATATATGAAAAAAAAAAAAAAAACCACAAAATAGCAATATCACCACCATCATACAACAACAGCACACCGCTTAAAAGATCTAACTTAAAGAACATACAGTAATCATATTTTAAAACAGCCTTTATAAAAGACATTTGCCCGTTATATATTGGTTTCCATAATCATTGATTCTATATCACAAAGTTATATGTTCGCAAGGAAAAGTAAACTGAATACTTCCATAGTAGATTATTATGTCAATTTGAGAACTTTTAATATCTAAATCCCATAAAAACCTTTTATATGATACAGTACTGCCCCTAGGGACGAACTTACAGAGGCTAAAAGCAAGATCAACACAAGTTCAAACAGTTCAAAAAAAAAAAAAAAAAAAAAAAAAAAAAAAAAAAAAAAAACCCTACCCTTTCTAGCAGGTTTGTCTGGAATAATACATCAAATCCCAGATAAAAACTACATTACATGTCCCAAAACCTAGTTTCAGAACCAAGATATATGTATATATCAGACCCAACAAGGATTTAAGCAATTGAAAAGTGAAAAAGGCGACATACCAGCATTTTTCGGTAGCGTCCTCCAACTTCCATCCCCATGCTTCTGTATATAATCTATAAGCTTTTGATCCTCCTCAGGTGTCCATGGTCCCCTCTTCAAGCCATTCTTGTCACAGCATGGTACTCTTCCCATGATCTCAAATACCCTTTCAATATTCGAGAGAGAGAGAGAGATATAGAGAGTTTCTGATTGAAAACTTCCCAACAAGTGGAAAAACAGGATGAAGGTCAAGAAGAGGAGGAAGAGCTGCTTCTCTGGTAGAAAAGTCTCACGTGATGGTATGTGAAGAGACTTGAGAGAGAACATAGCAGATATATAGTTATGTGTTTGAGAGTAAAAAGAGATTTAAGAGTAAATTGAGAGGAAGTCAGAGAGTTGGTGCCGGCCTTTGGGTTACCAGTTATCACACAAGGGACTCTCGCTCTTTTTCTCTCTCTTTTTCACACACATTAGCTGTCACGAGACGACTCTCGCCACGTACTACCACCGTCGCATTTGAGACAATTACACAATGCAGCCGCCTCTCGCGGTAGCCGAATCGGATCCAACCAGTGGTCACAAATATGTGATTATCTGTGAATTGTCTCGAAAAACTGTGAAAGGATTTTCTTAATATTGGATCTTTTTATAATAAGAAGAAAGATTTTTAAAGTAATTTTTATAAATGATTAGTAATAATGAATAAATATAAAATAATACTATAGAACACCATGAAAAAGATTTTAGAGGATTTAAAAAAAAACAAAAAAAACTTTAAGGGGCCACAACACCAAACAGGAAACTTTAGCTATTAGTGTACTAAATAGGGAATCCGTACAGAAAAAGTAAATTTTTTCACCTTTTTTTTTTTTTTTCTTTCTTTTTTTGTGGTCGCATTTGACCTTCATTTTATATATTGAGGGTCGACCGCGACCCTCACTGTAACAAGTGATGGTTGCGTTCGACCCTGAGCAAACATAAGCTCTTCATCTTCTTCTTTTTTCATCAAGTGTTCGAGTTTTCAATTCAAGGAAGAGAGGACTGGAAGATCTGCCACTTAAAGTTACTTTTTCGGTAAATTTCTCATTGAGGATCCTTCCGGAAATATGCTCTTGCAATTTCAAATCCCAAATTTCTTGCACGATATGGTTTTGTGCAACATCACGTGAAACAGATTTTGCTAAAGGGAAGAATGGATTGGAGGAGCAATTCCAAAGCTAAGATCCACGCTCATTTGTGCTTTGGGCCAGAAAAGTCATTCTCATACAAGAAGATACCAATAGCCTAAAATAAATGATGCTACCAACAAGAAAACCAGAAATGAGGAAGAGAACAGGGCACCGGCAGTTCACATGATGCACAACCAGTCAACAACATTTATTAGGGACCAAACCTTTCTTAAATTGACCAACCCACCACTAACATTTTTAGGGCCGATTGGCAATTTACTAGGTTAGATATTCCAGTCATCTATTCCTTTAATTGAAAACTCGAATACTTAGGAAAAAGAAAGAAAATGAAGAGGTTATGCCTGCTCAGGGTCGAATGCGACCCTCACTTGTTATAAAGAGGGTCGGCTGACTGAAAATGAAGGTCACACCAAAACAAATGGTGAAAAAAGTTACTTTTGTTGTACAGATTCCCTGTTTGGTGCTGTATTGACTAAAGTTCCATGTTTGGTGCAGTAACCACTTAAAGTTATTCTTTTAGTAAAATCCTCAAGATTTTGTAGCTTCTATCTTATTCTTCCATTTTATTAATAATATACTGCAGTTTCTATTGATGCGTAAATATTGGACATATCTCAAGAGGTCACCGTTGAAGAATAATCACAAAAAATTGGAACGTGGTTATGGAGCAGTAACCACGTTTCTATTGATACCCTTATAGCAAGGATGGAGCAGTAACCACGTTCCATATAGCCACATGCTCTTGTCCAAACATTGCATATTTTTTTTCTTTTCTAATTGGTAAAATGACTTCGACCTACAACCTCAATGTTACAATGGTGGGGTAATGTTCTCCAAAACGAGCAAATTGAAAATTTGCTATATGTAATCCAGCTCGATCGTGGGGACCATTTCACGCTCTCAGTGCGTACCACCACAGTAATCCATGTCTTGTAGCACAAGTGCTATTGTGGAAGGGGCTAATTTAAGATCTTTCTCGCTGTTAGTAGTTTTCCATAGGATTTTGAGATATCAGGGGTAGGGGTGTCATCTCCTACAATACCAAGTCTAGCATTAGTATTAGACTACAAATAGCCCAGCAAGTAATCAATGTAAATAGCATTCACATATTGCATCAATATACGGTTAAATGACAAAAGGTTAAAGCGAGCAATTAATTCTAACCTAAGAAAAATTATGCATGAATAACAGTAACAATACTGGATCATCTCAAAAGAAGACTATACAGAACAAATCTAAGAAGAACGAGAAACCACTTCCCTAAATTTTCTTGGCTTCGTCATTTCTCCAACATGACTGTGTCAGGGAGCCAAATTAATAAAAGGTACACTAATAGCGAGGTGAGCTATGGGACACCTCTAGTGCAAAGACATCACTGTAGTGATTTATAACTAAATCTGCATTTGGCTTGGCCTAACTGTGAGGGATCGAAGATGAGTGGTGTGAAATAAGATTCAAGGACTACAAGGTCCAACAAAATTCTATTTTGAAGAATGATATCAAAATGATTGCTTCAAACACCAAACAAATCCTTCTAACAAATACCAAATTGCAGTCCTTTACAAATCCCAAAACCAACTAATTAACTCAAACAAAAGCGAACGAGCTATAAACTTGAATATACCAAAAGATGAAGACGAGACAAATTAAGACAATTTACAATAAGAGACTTAGTATAAATATGCCAATTTGATTATTCTCAAGTCTAAGCCCGATTTATGCAACATTTCGGTATAAAAGTTAAAGTTACTAGAATGGGATAAGTAGGCTAGTCTAATAACCAATGCACAGCGGATGTAAACAACCAAACAGGATAGACCTAGCAAATATATCTACGGAAGTCCTTTCCAGGAGAAAAATCACGATAAAAAAAAATCAATTACTATTAAACGGTTACAAGATATACTCACAACTCCATTATCTCATTCAGTTCGTCGACCCACATACTACAGTTGTTCTTGCACAGCTCCTCGCTGCCACGACTACTCACCGCCCACCTTGTGCTTGATCCTCCTTCAACACATTGAGACTAAGATGCACAATCTCCTACAAAAAAGTAGAAGCTTCAAGCCTTCTAAAGCAGCCTTTCAGAATAATTTCTCAATGGCTTTAGAAAATAATTCTCTCTAAGATATCTCTTACTTAGATTAATGAGAGAGATGATATATCTCTTTGGGTTGAGAGAAACACCCAATTTATAACCCCAAATCCGTGTATAGGACTCCTAATAATGACCCACTAAGAATTTTAAGTCATCTCAAACTTTGACTCAGAGTCCGGATTTTACAAGGCATTCTGTGCCACGCTCGCTATAGCGAGTGCAAGAGTGCTCTTGGGAAATAGGCTTTGACGCTTTAACAATCTCCTCCTTTTGGTAATTCTTGGACAAAACCCCCTAAAACAATACAATATGATCTACCCAAAAGAAGATCCCAAAATACATTAAATTAAAAACAAAATAAAATTCAACACTATAGATCTTTTATGGCCTTTGCTTGAGCTTCTAGATCTTGAATTGCCTTTGCTTATATAGCTCCCCTTGGCTTTATTCTTCTCCCCTTGTTTTTGTCCATAATTGACAAATATGATCATGTAGCCTCTGTCAATCCGGATGCAGTAGCTCCCCCTCAATATGATCTTTGTTTCAACACTGGGGTGCGGGCTTGATCTTGCAGATTAGGGGTATGAGGCTTAGGTACGTACATTTGTAACTTTAGTCATTTCAGTAAAGTGTGTACCAACACAAAAGAGATGTCTTCTTTCTTGACCCAAACAACTTTCGTTTTAATATTTTCTAGCTCAAACTTCTACCTTTTCTATTGCGCTTGATTAGGTAATTAAACTTCGCAAGTTCTCACAATGGGGTTGAATGTGTCATTTAATTCCGCAGTGGTGGCAAGTGGGAATAAGTTCAGGACATGACGCATCCTTCTTATTTGGAGCTCTATGTGCAACACTAACAACAGGATTAGTAACAACTGAATTTTTAACAAAATAGTTTGTACTTTTGACAGTGGATATGGATGCTCTATCAGCGTAGCCAATGCCTTGCTTGTCAATGTCCACCTTTTGACAACAAAGGATGTCATCTAATTTTCTCGATCCGGTGTTCATCATATTCAATGGAGCTTTAGCAGTATGTAACTCAGACATAACCATCCTGAGTCTTCCGCTCAGATCATAATTATTTTCTTTCAAAGACTTCATATCAAAATCAAGTAAGTCACACTTTTGTGATTCTGCAGTCATTTTGCTAGCCAATCTGTTATTTTCATCCTCCAATTTTTGTTCTTTTGCAAGTGCTTCTGCAAGTTTGGTTTTTAATGAGGATTTATGCTCTTCAGACGCTTTCCAATTAATAACAACTTTTTGATTCACCTTAACCATCTTCATGGTCTTCTTGAAAAGTGTCTCATACTCAGTTCTCCAATCTGGTTCTTCCACTAACTTAGTATCATCTTGATCAGTTTCATTATCAGAAGAAACATGTGAAGTGGCAGAACATGTAGAGGCCAGAAAAGCAATAAACATTCCTTTGCTAGTGTCTGACATGTTAGACTCAAGATTTTCATCATCCTCATCGGAAGTTTGATCTTCCCAAGTCGTATTCAAAGCCTTCTTTTAGATTTTCAAATTCCACAGTCACTAGCAATGTGTCCATATCCTTGACACTCGTAACATTGAGCCCATTTTAAAAACAATTAAAAGTTACTATAATGGGATGAGTAAGCTAGTCTAATAACCAATGTACAGTGGATGTAAAGAACTAAACAAGATGGACCTAGAAAATATATCTACCAATCAATCACCATAAGAAGGTAGACATAAACTTAATGTGGAAACCCTTCCCGGGAGAAAAATCGTGATTGGAAAAACCAATTGCTATTGAACGGTTACAAGATATACTTACAGCTCCTTTATCCTAATCAGTGTGTTCACCTAAAGACTATAGTTGTTCTTGCACAACTCCTCGATGCCATGACTACTCGTTGCGCATTGTTCACTGTGCTTGATCCTCTTTTAACACCTTGAGACTAAGATGCACAATCTTCTATAAAGAAGTAGAAGTTTCAAACCTTTTAGAGCAGCCTTTTAGAACAATCTCTCAATAGCTATAGAGAATAATTCTCTCTCTAAGATATCTCTTAGATTAATGAGAGAGGTGGTGTATCTCTTTGGGTTGAGAGAAACACCCAATTTATAGCTCCAAATTCGTGCATAAGAATGATCCACTAGGAATTTCAAGTCATCTCAGACTTTGATTCTAAGTCTGGATTCAACAAGGCATTCTGCGCCATGCTCACTATAGCGAGAGTGCTCTCCGGAAATTGGCTCTGACGCTCTAACAAAAAAAAATTGCTTCAAAGTGGGGTAAATAGGATTAGATCAAATCCGGGTAACATGGAAGGCAGCAGTCATCTAAGGAGCTCTCACTAACCAGGTAACCACAACTGTGGATCCTGTCATGCAAAGGAAGAAGTTGGCAATTAATTCTTGCAAAGTCCTAAGGCAAGACAAATAATGACAACTATGCATAAAAAGAAGTGCAAGCACGAGGCACATGAATAAATAGAATAACATGTAACAACTGATATCATACTACATAACGTTCAAGGAATCATTACAAATAGCCATCTTAAAGATCAACATTATTAGGCTAGAACTAGCAAAATGCCCCCGTGCTTATCATAGGCATTAGAAGTCATATAAGAAGTATGTTATGTTCCTCTCAGAAGGTTGGCGATTCAAGCACTCCCCTCCACCGTCTCTTTCCCTTCTTTCCTATTTTTCCAGTTAGAAAGAATAAGGAAGATGGGAAGAGGAGAAACAAACTTGAAATGGGATGAAACTCAAGTTCGAGGATGAGATTACCTCCACAATAAACTTTACTGAAAGATACTGGATATCCTTTCATTCCTACATTACTGATTTTAAATACATAAAAGAAATAACAGAGATCTGAAAAAACTAACATAATAGTTCTTCCTACATTTGGGCATCCTCAACTAACAACTATCCCCACTTGCTGGAACCACTTGTACATGGAGCTTGGACTAATTCAACTTCAGCTACTACGTAGAACCCACGATCCTCCCATGCATGCAGCTGCTCTTCTCAAACTACTCATGCATTTGGCTCCCCTACAATGGGTACCATAACAAAGTATCATTTAATTTTACGACATAAATAAAAAATTTAATTTTGATTTCATATGTTTATATTTTACAAAACCTAAAATAGAAGTATTTCTCACGCATAAAAAAATTATAGGCTTTCTTAAAAATCAAACAATTGGAAATTTAAATAAATAATAAATATAGGAAATAAGAAATTTTAGTAAAAACATGAAATATGAAATATTGAGATGGAAAAAATTATAAGAAATTTACCATACTATTTGACTCTATATGGCCTTAAAGTTATGATGTTGGGATTGTAGGTCCCTTCGTGCCTCAAAGGTGTTTGACATTTGTAAACCCTAATTGTACATACCCTCAATATAGTATTGCACCACACATGCCTTTGGACAATCTTAGAGGTGAGTCTTAACTCAACCATCGTCGCTTTTGAGTTTCATGCATACACAAAGGTCAAGTGAATTAAATATACTAGCTAGGTGAAGTCGGGAGCCGAATATTATGTCGAACCAAAGCCCAAAGTACCTATTTGTGATTGGATAACAACAGCCCTATGGTTCAGAGGTCCATAATAGCCACCTAAATCCTACGACATGGTTTACTTCAAAAGTTTAAGGTTCATACATGAGCAACTAGGGTTTAAATCAAATAAGTGGTCACTTAGAGGGGGCAAATAATGTTCACAATATGATGGCAAAAGTCCCCAAAATAGTAGAGAAAATAGGGAACGAAATCGGGTCCAAAAGGAGCCAAGTACTGTCTAGTCGAAATGGATCTTAGTTGGTCGGACTCACTCTGGTTTACAATAGCCCTCATAGTTAGTGTTCGATTGGCCCTGATAGGTATTGTCTAGATTGTGCTACAGCATTTTCATTTTTTGAGAGTTTTCTCCCCTTTTGGCCCACTTCTTTAGGACCTTTTGCCCACTTTTGAGGTTATAATTCCTACATATAAATCAACATCAACCCAATTATAAGAACTAAAAAAATTAACACATGGTCGTGAACTTTCAAGGTAACTAGTGGCATACATGAGAATCAACAAAATTTCTTTCATCCATTTAATCGAATCCAAATTGATTACTTGCCTTGAGTTTTCTAAGATCTTGATTCACCAACAAGACCATTCAATTTCAGCGGAGCCTCTCTTGGTACAAAATCCCTAAGACCACTATGGGTCCAGGGCCCAATAGAATTCTAGTATGAAATTCTATGAAAAATTAGATAAATCTAAAAACAAAAAAACACAAAAAGACACAGGAATTTTTTTCACGTGAAAAACCTAAAACGGGAAAAAACCAAGAGACCTTTCACCCGGTCGAAGGAAAAAACCACGCACTAATAACTTGAACAGTTACAAGATATACCCACAGACCATTCCCTAGTTGAATTCATCCTAAGGACTATAGTTCTTATTGTTGATGAATCGCCGTTCATCGTTCGCCCGTGCCTGAATCAACAACTCACCTTGATGCCTTTCAAGATGCTTCAATCAACTAGGCAAGAGTAAAAGAAAGTCTATTTGAACAAACAAGTCATATGTGTTGTTGAACTCTCCCAAAGATTTCCTATGGCTACTCTAGGTTTTAGATGGAGAGAATACTCTTCTAGGGTTGCAAACAAGAGCTTTAAATAGATTTTGAGTCGTGCAATGGGTTGGCAAAATAGATTAGGACTCAAACTAGTAGGAGAGAGAAAAAAAAGGTAAGTTTCCAAACTAAGCGGGTAAACTGATGTGAAATTGGGTCAACCAAACTGAGGTTCTGTCCCTAAAATCATTGAGATAGCGAGGACTTTCGCTGGACCCAACTTTGGGTTTGGTCGACCGAGATGAGGTTCTGTCTTTGCCTTCTCTACTTGACGATGTACCTTGAGATTCTTCATAAAGTCCTCGATTTTCTTTTCCAATCAACATGTTGATCAATGCTGCAATCCATAACTAAGAAAATAAAAATCACAACTCTATTTAGACTTGAGTTTTTGTCCATAACCCACTAATAAGAAACCTAGCAACCCCCAAATGGCACTCCAAAAGTGGCCTAAAAATCAAAGCCCAATCAGAACTTGGGATGAGGTTCCAATACTTGGGACCCATTGGGAAAAAGTTATCCTAAGAAAGTATCTAAGAGATGGCTCAAAGAACTTACCTCTAAGTACCTTAATAGGGTTGTGATTGATGAAAAATGGGCATCCCGCAGATAAAAAAAATAAAATATAAGTAATCAGTAGAGAGACGGTGTGTCTACGAAGGTGATGGTGCGTTTGGTGAAGCAAACGGAGATCTAGATCTCAAGTTACGAAGATCTAGATCTCAAGTTATGGAGGGATTAAGCAATAAGAAGAAGGGAGAAAGAGTAAAGGTGAAAAAGCAATAAGAGAAGAGAGGAAATGGCTGGAAGAGGTGTTGACTTTATATAGGTAACAAATCCGGAAATGCCAACCACATTTTGACTTAAGTGAAAAGCAATTTGATGAAATGAAAGACTTTTGGACGTCGAATGGGTACAATGTATTCAAAAAACTTTTTCGAAATGACTTTATCTATCCAACGGACTCAAAATTGACATTTCTGAAATTCTCGAAATACCGTTCAATTTTTCCAAGAATATTCCAACTAGATCCTTAATTTTATGTCACCAAACCGAGCTTTATGACCTTCAAATTGACCCGACCTCTACCCTAACACACCAAACTAATTAATGGTGAACTTGTCTAAGTAACAATTACACATAATTAATTAACCTTGATTATAATTAATTAGTATTTAAATAATGTAATTAAGGGTCGGGGTCTTACAGACCACTTAGATGCCTCCTTATTGGTGGGGATGGGGTAAATGGAAAGGTCCCCTTATGGATAAGTGTCAACCAAAAAAAGAGAAAAAAATCAACGATGTCAGATCATCGTAGCCCTTGACTTAATAGCCGTAATGTTTAGTTAAGGCTAGTTGTGGCCTAGAATTTAGAAGTTGGGCTAGGCCATTATATTCCTCAGCTTGACCCAACCTAGCCCATAGACACCCCTACTTACTGATGATATATAAGGGTTTGATGAGAGTGAAATTGGGCCCAGCAATGAGAGTGTAAAAGGGCTTATACTAATTAAAGGTGGGCGGTGAGCCCAAACAAGTCCCATGGAGCTAGACTGCATAGGCATATGTTGTAGCTAGTAGGAAAGCATTTCTCTACAATGGTGAACGCCTTCAACTATAGTTTATATTCTTGAGTGGAGATCATTAGATAAACAACAAAATTGCTATTTTCACTATTTACCAAAAAAAAAAAAAAAATCTATTTTCAGAGCTCATTTCATGGCCTTTATTAGACACCTAGGAACAAGTAACTGGCTTGACTTTTACAAATTACATATGCCTATAACCCAAAGCCTCTAGTATTTGTTAGGGATTTTGGATATTGCAATTTGATGGATGAATTATCATGTTATCATCATTTGAATTTTCACATGATGAGCATTGTTTTCTAAAAACTTGATTTTCACATGCATTGTTTTAAAAAATTTAGAACTTGTGTTACATGCACGTTTTGTATTTTAAACTTGGATGTATTAATCTATGAAAAGAAGATTTTCGAATCTTGCAAGCCTTTGGGCCAAGATTTTCAAACCATCTTAGGCATTTTAGGTTCATGTTTTGAAAATACCTTTAGATTGATTTAAACGTGATTCTTAGCATGATTCCATGGCCCATGAGTTCCCATAGAGGAAAACTTTGAAAAATCAGAATATGGAAAAATGAGACCCAAACCAACCAAGAGATAGCCCTTAAAACCCTAGACTTATGACTTATTTTATTAGGTTTTTAAAGCTTTGAATTTGAGCGTTTTTATGCTTAAAACCTGCCCGGCACTGGGCCAGCCGAAGGCCATTTGGCTAGCATTCCGCTAGCCATTTCGTAAGGTGAAAAAAACTGTAAAATGCAAAAAATCCACAGGCTATTTGGCAAGTCGAGCAGGCACAAAATTTCAAATTTTATGCCGTTGGAAATTCAGCAAGCCGAATGGTAGCCGAACAGCTAGCCGTTAAAGAGCCGTTGGAGCCTTATTTTGGCTATAAATTAAGCTATTCATTGGGATTTGAATCAACTTTGAGGCACTCTGTTAGGCAAAAAGTCACATGATAGAACATTCTATCAGGCCTAAGACAGAGAGGTGTCTCGCTATAGCGAGAATGGCGCTGAAGTTCAGTTCCGTCCGAACTCTAATGAAGAGTTTGATTATGACTTCTATTATATTTGAAGTCTTATGCACAGATTTGGGGCTATATATTGGGTGACTCTCTCAACCCAAAGACAAAACACAAGAAGTTATTTCTCTCTCTTGATTTGATGTTAGAATACCCTAAGAGAGATTTCCTTGTTTCTCTAGAGCCATTGATAGATTGTTCTGAATGGCTGCTTTAGAAGGTTTTGTTGCTTCTACTCTCTTGTAGAAGATTGATCATCTTGGTGGACAAGGTGCGAGGAGATCAAGTAAGAAGAACGGTACACGGTGGAAGTCATGTTAGTGGATTTTGTGCAAGAACAACTACGGTCTTTAGGTCGAGGTACAAACTAAGGTAAAGGAGCTTGTGAATATATCTTGTAACTGTTCATGAAATCTTGATTTCTAGATCATGGTTTTTCTCCCTAAAAAGGATTTCCACGTTAAATTTGTGTCTGCCTTGTGGTGATTGCTTGGTAGATTTATTTGCTAGTTCTATCTTGTTTGATTGGTTACATCCACTGCATTGATTTGATTAATTAGACTAACATCCATTGTAGTGGGTCCTGCAATATCTTCACACTCTTTGAGGGAATTAAGTCCAAAAAAAGGGGAATGCGCTAAGAAATGCTAGTGTGTCATTTAGAAAGCTAAAGTTTGGATTCATTGAGTGAAATCTCTAAGTAAGCTTTGCTTTTCCACATCATATGTTACATGCTTTATTTAAATTATTAGTAAATCAATTTTAGCATGATAAATATATTTTTTTTGAATCTATTACATGTATTTCACTTTGATTGCTTTGTTGTTTTGGATTCTTCTTTTAAATCCAAACCAAGTTTGTTTTAACTTTCATATTATAAAGGTTTCATCCTTTGTTAAAATTTTGATTTCTCTCATAGAATGAATCTCATACTTGGTTGAATCTCTAAGTAGTTGTTTTTATTCCATGAACACATAGGCAAACTAATTTGTATTGAAAACAACTATGCTCATTCATCACATGTTTTAGATTTGAAATTTCATTTCGATACAAATTGCATAACTTGATAAGTCATATATTTACAAGTTGTTTACTTAAAGAACATATGATTAGCATTTTCACTTCAACCAAAACATTTGTGTTTTAAACCTTCAAAAGCTTTAAGCTTACATTCATTGAGCTATCATTTTAAAACTTGATTGAAGTTCTCATGCATACACATAGAGAATTCATCTTTGCAATAATATAGCGTAAGTGTTGAATTAGATTTACACTTTCATATCCGCCTAATTAAGAGGTATTGTAATTGAACTTAATTTGTATATCTTCAAGTGCATTGTAGACACTTCGTAGAGACAACCAATCATGGGGTTATACATTATTGCTTAGCCTTAGAAAAGCATGAGCGTAAAGGTTAAAGGTGAACCATAAAACCCAAGATGTTATTGCTTAGCCTTGTAAAGCATATTATAAGGTTATTGTTTAGCCTTAAAAAGCATATTGTAAAGGTTATTGCTTAGCCTATTGGAAAGCATAGATAGTGGAAATCATGTGGGGTGTAGAATCACAAGCCAATAGTGGATGTAGGCATTAAGGCCAAACCACTATAAATCTTTGTATCATGGTATATGCTTTATGGTGATTCTTTTTATATAGCTTTCGCACTTAGTTTCTTAATCACCACTTATAACTAATTAATTTTAAGAAGTTAAAATTAGGCATAATTGGTCACTAAGTCAAGCTCACCTTATTCACCCCCCCTCTAGGGTTTGGATCCCGGACTTTCAGTATTTGTTAGAGATAGCATGCTCCACACCTCTACCACGTGTCATATTCTTAAAAATTGTACACCTAGCCTAGTAGCTTCCATTTACAAGAGCATTTGGCTCCATTGTGAATTCTAGACCAGATTAGGCCCTCATTGTGTACCTAATAATATTTGTCCTATGTACCATGAGCCCATTCATATGCTTGTGGGGATCTAGACACAATTTATATTTAAGAGGATTTTACGGGAAGAATCCCAGAATTTGGCAGATTGTAAAGCACAAACTTGGTCTTCCCGCCACTTTTTATTTTTTATTTTTTTGTATTTTTTTCTGAGAGGCGATAGCGTCACTCAAATTTTGCTCCTCACATCTTCTTCTTCCTCATCTCCTTCATATTTCTCGATGGCCCCCACTCCATTTCTCACCCAACCCTATAGATTTTCCACTGTTCATATAGGTGGAAAACCTACGAATACAAGTTTTCCACTAATCATATTGGTGGAAAAGCTGCGAGTATAATCCACTATTCATATGGTGGAAAAGCTGTATTCGAATATAGATTTACCACTATTTATATCGGCGGAAAAGCTGCGAATATAGGTATAGCCTTTCTCTCTCTCGTTTTCTCATGGATAGGTTATGGGTTGATGGTAAGCTCTACGTGATACTGTACAATCATAAGATTGTTATTGGAACCATTCATCTATGTTATATGTGCCATTTTTTTCTTTCCCGTCTCTTTCACTTTTTAAGATAAATCTTGAGAATATGAAAGGAAGAAAGAAAGAAACTGTATGTCGGTCAGTAGTAATCTTTTTATAAAGCATGTGATAATGTTTTTCCAAAATGATTGGGAAAAAAATGGAGTGAGGGAGATAGAGAAATAGGTGGGAGAAAAGAAAAAAAAAAAACAGAGAAAAAAGAAACAAAGGGAGATCTATGTTTAAAAAAAATTGCGTATAGCAACGCTTGCATTGCTTCTATCAGACAAGAGCGACGCTAGCGCCGCACCCTTCATCATTCAAAAAAAAATTCCGGGGGTTTTTTCCATAAAGTCCTCTATAGGTAATGAAATTGTATCTGGAGCAGGTGAGCAATAATATCTAAATTAATGGATAATGTTCAAAGGAAACAAAAAGCAATATTATAGTGTTATTCTCATACTGTTGGCAAAGTGACTCCATTATAATATAGTGTTTATGACGGTTGGGTCATGTTCCCTAACCAGGACCCACAACATGGACAACAAATTTGGTTCAGAGTTCCACAGGAAGTATTTGACAACTATGGTCCAGTACTCAGCAACTAATTTCATGTTAGGGACCTTCCGGGCTTTTTTTTTTTTTTTTTTTTTTTTTTTTTTTTTTTTTTTTTTTTTTTTTTTTAACACAACCAATGAAGCCCAGACCCATGAGAGGCCCAGCCATGGAAAGAGATACTGCTCCCACAGAAAGAGAACACCTACTCACCCAATAAGAGAACTAGGGATTAATTTGTGAGCAGTTGGATGAGAAACTGGTTATTCAACCGAGTTATCCCTATATTATCATAGTAAGAACTTCTTATTAATGCATTTTACCTGTGAGTTGTAGCTGAGTTTTTTTTAAAAAACTGATTAATTGGCCCATCAAATACGAAGAGGGATTTAAAAATCTATTCAGCTATAAATAAAAAAAAAAAAAAAATTGTGCTAGCAATCTATTGGATTCAAGGCCAAGAAATGAAGCATCAGAATAGAAATTTGTTTACCACGCATGTTATGATGTTAAATATTTGACAGTTTTAGAGAACCCTATTTCTAATGTAATGTTTAATACCAAAGCTGCTATTGTAATGCTTAAATACCATAGCCTTTTTACATCAGGTAGGTCAATAAACTCCACAACAGTATCATCTTTCTTCCTTTAAAAGATAGCACATTGTTGTCCAAGATCAAACATGCATCTCGTATCGACTCACGACTTACAAGCACGCATCTCGTCCCTAACTACTATATTAATGCAGTGATGTTGAATCTCCCCCTACCACGTGTGATTTCAACTGCCTCTTGTATCAAAGTGGGCCACACTCTTCCAAAGTCAAAGTAATAATCTGCCCCCACCTCACCGAATGGCCAGATGCCAGATGCGCACATGTCTACTCTCAAACAGCTGCAGCGAAGGCTTAGAAGTCAGACCCCCGCTACTATCATATTGACAGAAGAGTGATGGTTCCTACCTTACCAGACAAAAGTACACAATTCGTGTGATTATTTTAAGATGTGAAACAGGAGCCCCTATCCACAGCCACACTAGTGAGTCAAACGATATCTTATTCTTCTACTGACATCTGTGATAAGTTTCTTAACTAATCTTCTGACCCTTTGCACTTGATCAGCTCTTCCCTAAGACAAGAACTCACCTTATGATCAAAGGAGAGGACATTTTATGGTGATTTAAGGTTCTAATGCAGAAAAAAAAAAAAAAAAAAAAAAAAAAAAAACGAATGGGTTGATCATATCCATTCAATTAATGTCCACAAGGATGATTAGGATAGAGATATAATTCCATAATCATTAGAGCATGTGGGTCGGACCCTGGCTTTTCTTGATGCAAGCCCGTTTTGGGCAATGTTTTGGCCATGTGGGTTCCTTTAATCAAATGGGAAGCGCTGGTCCTGTTGCACATCACACACACA
Organism: Camphora micrantha; assembly: GCA_003546025.1. Classification (NCBI taxonomy): domain Eukaryota; kingdom Viridiplantae; phylum Streptophyta; class Magnoliopsida; order Laurales; family Lauraceae; genus Camphora; species Camphora micrantha. The sequence goes on along the minus strand of QPKB01000008.1, from coordinate 24,666,449 downwards.
CACACACACAGAGAAAGAGAGAGAGAGAGAGAGAGAGAGAGAGAGAGAGAGAGAGAACCGAACGAGCAGTATTTATTACTTAAGGACTGAGTCAGGGCCCGCTCTTTGGCCCGTGAGCTGAGTTGGAGCTTAACTATTAAGCCCAATAATTAAAAGGGCTGGAATTGCACTGCCTGTTGCAACTTGCAACCCTAGCAACCATCCAAATTCTGGAAGTCTAGCGTCTGGGTGCAATTTTCTTGATGAGGCCCAGCATACTAAGCCCCATAACTTGGTTAGGCAGCTACAAAGCTTTGTTTGCGCCAGGTGCTGAGATAGACATGCTCTAGTATACGATGTATGTGATGACCTCATTGTTACTGCACTGTACGCCCAACATAACAATTACAAGGATTCGGATACTACTTAATTTCCAAAACATGAGTACCATGATCTTTGGATTATGTCTCCCTGTATGGTTTCATTGAGGCAACCATTTCTTCTCTGACATTCCTTAAGTTGGGTTTTAGTTTAACTAAAATCAAGTGCTCACATCATATGCGCCTTTGTGTGATTACCTGGACATAGTTATCTTTTGCATGGGATTACCCAAAATGTCTCTTAGCATCTTAGTTAAAAAAATAATAATAATGTGCTTACATCATATGCTGATCCTTTTAGAGTGATTACCTGGCCATAATCTAGGGGGTTTTATTTTGCATGGTATCTGAAAAGTCTCTCAGCTCTCTAAGTTGACCAATGCTTTTTTTGCTTGGTAGATGATGTTTGAGTATAGTGTTTGTTAGGTGTCCGTAGCTTCTACAGTCTAAGTTAAAAATAAGTGTTGATTAGTTTCTAGCAGCAAATTTTCTATTTGCATTCACATTCGATCCTTTGAGTTTGATCTGAGGGGTCTGAGACTCTGAAGTCTACTGCACTTGATTTTAGTATATATGTGATAGGTGACAACCAACATCTTTTTAGCATACATGGATAGTATTTTACTACTTTTAGGATATGGATGAGAGTATGAGACAATGAAAAATTGCACCCTAGTAGTAAAATTAATCCGCAACATATAATATTAGATAATTAACAGCTCACCCTCCAGACAGTACCTAAAATGCTTAAATTCATTTATCCTAACTGTGTAAGACTGCGACATATGCTTGAAAATCACCGGAATAATGTGTCGTCAATCATCTAAGGGCAGTCTAGCTAGTGCTTTTAATCTTCGTAGAGACTGTATCCTACGAGACATCATATACATGAACATGAATACTAATTGGCACATTGATGATAATGAGTAATATAATTGAGTTCTTTTTTGTCTTTTTCGATTTCCCATTTCTTCTTATTGCCTTCAAATTCGCATTGTTTACGTCGGAGAGATTACATATACCGTCCTTTTGATATGATGCTTCTTTGATTAGTAATGGATCCAAATTTTATGATTTGCACGTGACCGGCTATGATCTTATCTTATATGCGGTTTGTTATCATTGTAATTATGTTTTCGGACTAGGCAATAAATGGACTGGAACCTGCATCTCAAGGTCAAAGTAGCTGCACTTCCACCATAATTTAATAGATTTTTACTTATTTGATATACATTTCTTGGAGTTTTAATCTTTATAATATTGTTAAATTTCACCGACGAAAGACGGGGAGAAACAATAGGGTGGGTTCCCTCTCGTCTGATATGCTGACAATTTACGACGTTTATTCTATCACTTAATATAGGTCTCTTCAATATGAGTCAATTACGGGTCTTAATAAAGGTTCAAATTCTTGCCTGCAAAACAACCAGGATTGAAAATGAAGACCTTCTCTTTTGTGTGCCAAGGAAATTCTAGCATGTCAAGCATGTTTTGTTTGCTATTCCAATCCATATCTCTCTCTCTCTCCATTCCTATTCCTAAGAAGACTTGCCTTCTTATAGAAAAACTAATGTGAAACTTTCTCTTGCAAGAGGATGAAACCAAGTCTTTTCTTTTGCCAGCGGATGAAACCAAGTCTAGAAGTAATTTTGTTCGTTACGATAAGGTAAGGTTAGCGCCCGCGCCCGCGCCCGCGCCCCCCCCCCCCCCCCCCCCCCCCCTAAAAAAAAAAAAAAAAATGAAAAATGAAAAATGAAAAACAGAAGGTGGGTTGGGCATTAGAAGAGTGAAAGATGTTAATGATGCATGCATGCTTAAATTAGGCCGGGCTGCTGTCACTACTTCATCCCTACGGGCTTCTTGGTTTAGTCATCATTATATCAAAAACTCGGATCCTTGTCACCTGGGTACCCCAGAGGCATGTTCTTGCATTTGGAAGCAGATTAGGGCCCTCTCTCCGATCCTTCAAGATGGTAGCAAATGGAAGGAGGGTAATGGCATTAGAATCAGTTTGTGGCATGATAGATCGATTGATCATGATCCTATTGTAACTCTTTTTTCCGAACCTCGATTTCTCACCTTTCCCAAGGTCTCTGCTATCTGAGATCGAGAATCTCATATTCTATTCCGTTAGTCCTCCAATTCATACACAGCGTGTCAACTCAATTCTAATAGCTCCCAATTCAGTTGATCATCTAACCTGGTTAGATGGTGAGTTCTATCTCTCAAAAGCTTGGAATCTCGTCTGTCATAGAGCTCTAAGGACCGTATCGCTTGACTTGGTTTGGAACTCTTGGATTCATCCCAATAGCAATGTAGCATGAATGATATGGCGTCTTGTGCATAGAAAGACCCCAACCGACGCTTGGGCTAAATTAAAAGGACTGCTCCTAGCTTCAAAGGCTGATTTTTAAATTCAAAGTAATGATGCAGATAAGACTAATTGTGTGATTTCAGTGTGTGATAAAACGAAAAGGAAATTGGTGGCCGATGGACCGATTTGTTTGAAGCCTTTTTGGGGTCCTTTTGTTTGAAGTGATTGATTGATTGGTGGGGTGTTATTTGGAATCTCGCATTTATTCTCATTAGGTCAATTTTAAAATCAATCTTTATTCGCTTTTATCATTAAGCTCAGTTAGAATATTTGGCACGGGAGGTGGAAGAAAAGAAAAGAAGATCTCCTTAGCTTGATTTTGTTGCTTTGTAGTTTTATGGATTTTTTATATTCAGGCTTGAAGGGCCCAACTAAGGGATTTTACTTAAATTTACGTAATTGATGCATTATTATTCATCATTGGATTAACCCTGACCTAAGGTCATAGACCCCCCACATCGGCTTTTCCGGTCCCCAAACGAAACAAGAAAGGTGATGGGACGAAGCCTAATGCTTTATTCTACCTAATGAGAAAATCCGGTTTACTCCTACGGTGCAAACAACCTTGGTGTAATGGCTTCGGTGCCTAAGTAGCTTGTTTCATGCGATTTGAATTTGTCGGTTTGTTATAGGTTCAAGGAAGGATTGTTTAAGGATACTTTCGGGTTATTTTTAGGGTGTTTTTAATGATTTAAGGTTCTACTATTTTTAACTTGAATCAGAATTTTCGAAAATAAAGAAAATTAGAATTCCGGTTCAAAAGAGGGAGTAGACACCACTGTGTCGGAATCCTACTGCTAAAGTGTTTTCCACGGCTTTCGATACTCTCAACCATAATTTAGGATTCTGATGACCTTTTGTTGGATGTATATTGTTGTTTGAAGTTTGTTTTATATTCTAGATAGTCTTAATTTAAGTGAAGTGTGTATGAAATTCGAAACGACGTCGAAATTTGCAATTCAGGACTAAAAGTGGTGGTAGGTGCCACTGTGGTGGAGGCTATCCTACTTGCTCAATACTTTTGGGGCTTTTCGACTTCTGTTCAAAATTCCATGGGGCTTATGTCAATGTAAGTTATGTTTTCAATGTTGTGCAATGTTCTAGGAAGTTCTATTTGTGTTAATGCAATTCAGAAATTCAAAATGAAACCGAAAATCAAAATTTGGTACCCAAAGAGGGGGTAGGCAATACTGTGGTGGAACCTAGCCCAACAGTTTTGTGTTTGAGGCTTTTGAGTCTCTTTTCGGAATTTTGGGGAGCTTTAAGCATTGTGTCTTGGCTTGATGAGTTGTTTTAAGATTCTAGGATATTGTAATGTTAATATTTTATAATCCGGATATTGGAATAACGTGAAAAGTTGTGTTTCAGTACTAAAGTGGGGGTAGGCGCCACTGTGGTGGAGCCTATCTTGCTTATTCTATCTATTTGATGATTTTCAGGAACATTTGCTCGTATTTAGAATTTTGATGGATCTTTATTGGTGAAACTCAGTGTTTTAGGTTCTTTTGGGTCTCTTGTGTTCAAGTACCAAAGCAATTGGGATCCAAGTTTCAAAACAAAGTCGAAAATCGCATTTTGGGGCCAACGGGAGTGGTAGGCGCCACTGTGCTATAGCCTACCTAGCAATTCTGTGTATTTGATGATTTTCGACTGATGGTTTGAGATTCAAAAGGGTTTCGGCCACTGGCCTTTCGGTATAGGTTATGTATTAGGTTTTGGGGTTGTTTATCTTAGGTTTTAAAGTATTTCAATTGTTGATTTTAAATCAAGTTGGATAATTAGGGCCAAAGAGGGGGGTAGACGCCACTGTGGTGGAGCCTACCTGGAATTTTTATGATTTTCATGGGTTTTTGGGTATTTTGAGTTTATTTTTAATCTGGATTTTTTGTGGCCTTTATGTCTTTTAATGGGGAGTGTTTTTCAGTGTTTAATGGGATTGGATTAGGTCTTAATTAATTGAGTTTAATTTTGGATTAATGAGTTTTGAGGGGATAAGTAGGCTAGGCTCCGGTACAGTGGAGCCTACACTAACTGCTATAGGGTTTTAGGGTTTTACGAGATTTTCTGATTATTTTCAATATGAATTATTCAAGGTTTTACGTCATCTAATTAAGGATATTTTACTATGTTGATTAGAATTACATTATTTTAATTAATTACATCTAATCTTTGATTAATGGTGTTTTCAGGGACAAGTAGGCTAGGCTCCGCCAAGGTGGAGCCTGCCCTGACTTAGGGCTTCTTAATTAATCTTTCTGATTCCTTAATCCAATCCTAATCCAAATTATTTAGGATTTATTGTTTTGGACTTTTTAATGGACCTGTGATTTTTAAGTTGATTAATTAATGTGTTTTAGTTACTTAGGGTTTAATTCACTTAGGTGTGGAAATCGAAAACCTAGATTGCCTACCTATTGTTTTTGGATTTTGTTGATTTCTTTTAAATTATTTTTTGTTTTCTTTTCTATTTTACTAAAGACTAAGAAAAGAGAAGAAACGGTTTTTATGTTATATGATTTTTTTTGGTTTTTAATGATTTTATGATTTTTAATGTGATGTGTGTGATAAAAGTGTCAATTCGAAGTGCATAAATACAGCAAACAAGCAACAATATCATTGGAACTATGGTTTTCACTAAATGAAATGCAGAGAATAACTAATATCATTGTCCGTTCCTCGCGTGAATAACGGCTTGGACTCGATACCTCAATGCAATTCGGCCTTTTCCCACTAATTTCTATGGATCGTTGCAGTAGGTCTAAAATCATCAACATTTTTTTTTATTGTCGTTAATTAACTTGGATTATACTATTAATCATTTAATTATAGGCGAAATAGGGGCATCACTATATATGATGGGTATTTTATGCTGACATAGAGTGTCAAATGAGGTGTCTATAGTATGTCCCTCTCTGGAGGACAACACATAAAGGTTTGTGCTCCAAAGAAATTAGACACGACACTCATGACTCATGAGAGCTTTTGAGCTCACAGGAGTGGCCACCAACGGAGATATACAATAGAAAATTAGTTCTAAGGGTGAGGTTCACATATGTAGGAATGATCATGACTCAGGAAAAAAAAAAAGAAAAAAAGCTACACAACTGAAATTGAGATTAAAAACTCGAGATCCGTGCCTCGAGGCCTGTGGTATTGCCATGTAGCAAGTTATGGAAACTGTGTCCCAGTTGTTTGACGTGACATGATTGTGCGAACTATTCTCTAGTCGTCTGAATTCAAAGTCGATGTTTTGGTTAGCTAAGTCACTCCTAGAATGTCATTTGTCCTTGCAATGGAATTTGTTCAAATTGTCATATGTAGTATCTTTTGACTCTCATCCACAATTGAAAGTCCAAGGCATGGTTGAAATCGATTAATAGGAGTGTGGATCTTGAAAGCAATAGCAAACATAATTCAAGCAATTGTGTATGTGGAAGCGAGAGTCAGATACATTTTGTTGGGAAGATTCTTATTTTGAAACTCAGGTATGCACCGAAAAGGCTAAATCAATGGAGGACAATAACCGAAACCTGAAATAGATTCACTTATTCTTTTATTCTTATAATGGAGAGTTCTGAGTTACAAGGATTCCGTCCTCCAACATCAAGACCCGAGTCGGTGAATACCATAATTCGTGAAAACACGGCTGTTGACACCAAAAATATCACTTTACATCTTCATATCCTTTTCAAACATCAAGAAGCTGCATCCAACCACAACAGGCAATGCTACTTCAACCGTCAGGTCTTGTCAGAATCATCCAGAAACTACAAGATCCTTCAAAATATCCATAAGAAGAGTACACATGAAGTTTTGGGCCATTTCAAAATCATTTAGCCTAACTTCACTATTTCGGCAACTGAACAAGATCTCCTGCGGCGGTGAAGTTGGAGGTCTTGTTTCACAAAACAGAGTACACAATTTGCCTCACAATACCACTAGAAAGCTCTACATCGAATTCCATGCCATTCCGACACAAATGTGGCCCAAAATGCAAAAAACCGCAACAAAGTTAGCTTTCCTGGTGGGGACAGCATCGAAGATATCAGATCTTCAATCATAGCCTATGGATGGTCTTAAAATACTTCCAAGGGGCTCTATGTCAAATTCCAAGTCAAACCAACAACGTTTAACCCAACATCAACACTCAAGCAGCAAAATCAAGCCTCTATTCAACAGAAACCACTGAGGCCATCACTCATCAATCAATATACATGGATGGTATCAAAATACTTCCAAGGGGCTACATGTCAAGTTTCTGGTCATTTCGATAACATTTGACCAGACTTTGACCTCCCGAAAGCTAAATCAGGCCTCCCGTCAGCAACGCCGCTCGGGACCATGACTTCCAAATCGGAGCTAATGGATCATCTTAAAATGACTCCAAGAGGCTCCCTGTCAAATTTCAAGTCAATCGGACATTGTTTGACCGTACATCAAAGTGTGGCGTCTTCCTCGAGACAAAATCAAGTCTATTGGCGACAGGACCCCACATGGCTTCACAACTCAAACGAAAGCCTGTGGTTGGTCTTATTTATTACCCATGAAGTTTTACCTCAAGTTTCATGCCATTCCGACATCGTTTCACCCAATTTTGACTTCTGACGGCATATCCGCACCTCTTTGCGACAAAGTCTTCGGCTTTCCTGGAAAATCAAAAACTTTGCCCTCTGATCTACATGGCTTTTCATCATGTTTTTTGTGGGAAAATCAAGCCAAAGATTGTACAAAAATACCAAGAAAAAAGTCAAAGAAGAAAAAACCAAAAAAAAGGCCGAAAGGCGATAAAAAGGGCCAAAATTGCCCCATGGTCGCCGGCGACCATAATTGAATGGTCACCTGCGAACTTGGAAATCCGAGTCACCGGATTTTTGCCAAAAACCCACCTTTGGGTCCCTTTTCGCATTTCGAGATTTTTAACCTCCGTAATTTTCCAAAAATCTGATTTTCGGCGCGCAAAATCCGTCAATCTTCAACAACATCACGAATTTGCCGTTGAAATCATGGATTCGTCATCGGACACTTCAAAATCGCCAACCGGCCGATCAAGAAAGCGCACTTTTTGCCCGACCGATCGAGAAATCGCCATTACAAATGATACCTGCCCACTGGTAGCAATCAATTTCTGAAATTGTATGATCATCCGACAACAATCGACATGAAAAACCCACCGGCGATCAAGGCTTCCTACATCGATGGTAGAATTCCAAAAGATGTGGCGCGGCCCACGTCTTTTCAAGTACTTCAACAGCCACTTAATGTGGTTAATGACCCACTTTTATGACAAATAAATGTGGTTAATTACTCATTATCATGAACGGCCCAATCAGAATCTAAGGAGTGGGAGTTACAAGTCAAACACAAGTACAACATTAAACCTACTCCTTCCATCATGGAGTTTAACTGCAATTAAAGGCCCATTATTCTCCAATGGCCAATTAAAATCTAAGGAAAATGAGTTACAAAAACACAAATTTGAAAATATGTAACTCCTCCCATCATAGAACATTAATGCAATTAATGCATTTAAATCCCATAAATTCCCCCCGTTGCCACCAAAAGCCTTTAAAAGGAGGTCATTTACGCCATTCCAGGCATGATCTAAAAAAAAAAAAAAATTACAATGTTGCTACGAAGCTCCAACGATGATCTCCCTTCCGTTGAAGAAGCTCTACAGCGACCACCACTATAAGGTGATTGAAGACCCTTGGGGGGTCACCCCTCCCAAGGTCCTCTCCTTCTCTCCATGGCTTAGACGCGGTTTTTCAGCCCGTCTACTTAGATTTTTATTGGATATAAGACCTCATCTTAGTCCTTATTCTCTAAAAATATATAGTTCAAGTCGAGCCAAAAGAATACAAAGCATCCTCTATTATCATCAGAAGGATGATGGCGAAGCCCAAACATGACTTATGACCGTCAATCTAAACGAGTACCCGTAATCCCCTATAAAGTTAGATCTCCCTTTCTTCCTTTTCATTGTATTTTGTATTTTTTAATGAGACATAAAATCACAAATCTTTTCTTTTCTTTTTTATAAGAATTGTAAATCGCCTTTCATGGCAAAAACATCACCTTTCACGGCAAACAAATGATAATCGCCTTTCACTGTATCCAAATTCAAGTCATGTCTCTTTTCTTAACACATGTGCAATAAAAGTTTGAAAAAAGTTAATTTTCTTTTCTACTTGTGAAGGTGGATCAACGGACCACCTCTTATTATTTCCAAGTAGAGTAGAAAATTTGGCATACTCGTACACAAAAGTTTATGTTCACTTTGTCTCCAGTCATGAAATGGTCGGACCCCATGAATTCTCACATCCGCTGGCCCCGGTTTTCCCGCGAACGAATAAGCGAGCCGATCAAGCACAGTATTATGGCCACCATACCGATTATTAGCACTTAAGGGAGGCCTACGACAATTCAGTTTCTGGATGTGAAGTAAGATCATGAAAATTATGCGTAAAAAATACTTACCCAAGAGTTTCTATAAATTCCGTCGTTATCCTTGTTGTGCACGCCGTCATCCTTCTTCATTTGTCTCCATTAGAATGCTTACAGATCCTTTCTTTTCTTGCTTTCGCTTCTGTACTTGGGATCTGCATTGCACAAACACTAAAAAGATCTTGCACTCTGTTTTGATAGTATTCAATCATATGATTTTTTGTAAAACTATTATTTTATTTTTATTGTTGTAGATGATACAAAATGTAGTGCACAATGTTGAATGCATGTGTGACGGGACTAATGTGCGTGAGATGCAACGGGACTTCATGTGGTCCGCGGCCTTAATAATATAATTAGTTTTCTTAATTTTATGAATTAGTTTAATTAATTGCCATGTTAGTTAATTAGGTGGGTTTACTACTTGAGCGAACTTCTCTTTTTATTAGAAGAGTGCCTGCAAAGTTTCGTACGATTCTGAGTGGGTTTAGTCTTAGCAGGGGCGTAGTTGCAATTTATAAAAAGAATTGGGTGTTTTTTCGAGAAATTCAGTTTTCGCCAAATTTAGGCTCTTTGGAAAGGTCTCGCCGCACTCGTTGTTTTTCTCTCTTGACTCGTCGCGATCCAAAGCCCCGAAGTCCCTCAAATAATTAGATTCCCTTCATTCCATTAAAGAGGGCTAATTTGGTCATTTCACTCTTTTAATAAAGCCCTAACCAGCTCTTACTTTGTCTCTTTTATGAACAAGAGAGAGAGAGAGAGAGAGAGAGAGAGAGAGAGAGAGCTGCAGAGAACCATCTCTTCTCCTTCTCTCTTCATCTCCAAGATTAGATTCAGCCGAAGGAGCCAACTTCAAGGTGATCCAAGCCGGTCATCTTCTTCCTCTTGTCTTCTTCTTTCTCTAGACGTCATTTGGTCAGGTTTCCCTTATCTCCATCTTCCCCGATCTCCTTCCTTTGTTTAGATCTTGTCATCTACATGATCTTCCTCTTCTTCCCTCTTCTCTGTTATGCTCTAGGAGTAGATTGGGAGCTTTTGAGAGTTGATTGGTGGTGCTAGTGCAAAGAATTATCTATTTCCTACGTTTTCCCCAAGTCTCATCTTCTTCTTGGTCGAAGCAAGTAGATATGCAATGTATATTAATTTATGCATGTGTTATTCTTGATTGTTGATGATAATATGCTAGTTTACCCAAATTCCAAGCTTCTTATTTGATCAACACTTAAATGTGCAATGCTTAACCGCAACACTACGGTGTCGTCAAGTAGTAAAGAGATAAAGAGTCCGGATTATCAATTCCACAGAAAGAGGATGGAACTGGCAATGAATCTAATTAAAGTAAAATTGTACTAAGATATAGCTAATAAAGACAATTGAAATGAGCAATTATAAATAATAAACTATGTATTAAAAATGGAATTAAACTAAATGAAATGTAGAATAAAACTAAAATAGCAATTAGACTACTCCAATTAACAATCTAAAATATGAAATTAACAAGATTTAAGCTAATCTAGCATACTACACTAAACTAGTGGATGAATGGTGGTTGGAAATGAAAGATTTAAGATGAAGATGTGGTGTAAAATGTGTAGGATTTTAAAACAAGTGATGTGAAGTGTAGATCTAAGAATCTAGAAGTGAAAGTAACAAATCAAATAAAGATTAAAATTAACTATAATAAAAATAATAGATTAGGCAATCCAAAATCCACTAAGTATGTAATTAATTCAAACAAAGCATGTTCTAATTCAACCCCAAATCTACAATCCAATTAGCAATCTCTTGCCTAATTGGATTAGATGATATAGCAATGAAGATTAAAGTAAAAAATAAGTAAATCAAAGGCCAAGATCCTATATCATCATCTAGCTACTCTAATAATAATTCATCAAAATCAATCTATAAAAGGTCAAAGATAAGGGCTCTAGAGCATGCTATGTGAGATAACTTAATCCAACTACAAATCATCAATTGAGACTATCTAATCATCAAGTGTAGAGATAAAGCATGATAAATGAGAGAGATTAGCACAATTAAATCTAAAATCTACTAATCAATCAAGGCACAACTAGGGAATTTAAACTAAAACATACATTGAATTAAACTAATCACTCACATTACTTAGCTTCAAAAAGAGAGCCTAATCCAAGAGCTTTAGCCACTAAACATCAAGAAAGAGCTCCAAATCTTCATTAATGATCTTCAATTATATACTCTCTCTAGATTAGTTACAAATAAGCTCCTAATTACAATAGAAAAGTATAGATAAGGTAAAAATAAAATTGCTAAAAGACTAACTTGACAAAAGAATTTATTTATCTCTAGAAAAACAATCTAATTTATTAAAACATTGAAGACGTTTGATTGGCTCATTTCCTTTCACAAGGATTGCTTCAACTTGATTGGTGTTATTTTATATATAAAAAAGTAATATGCAATTGTTAGGATTTGAACAAACGACCTATTTAATACCAACCCAAGTTCTAACCAATACATTATATTATAAAATGACTTCTTTTATTCTTAAAGTCTTCTCCTCTTATTTTGGAAATTTTCAACTCTTCCTAAGATAACTTCTTTATTGAAATCTCTTCCTGATGTCTTGGGACACTAGCCAAAAGGTTGGGATAGTCGCGAGGTCCACCTACATAAGAGAAATTACATAAAAATACGTTATAAATAATCGGATTTATGCATAATATTTCGATAATCTATTATTGTGATAGAAGGATAAATTTCCGTGTAAAGCAAATGATATGCATATGAGATGCTGATAAAATTCGGACTAATGAGTGGTAAAATATGCAGTATTTAATACTCATCATTAGTGGTATTAATTTTCATTAACATGTTAGATTAGGGTTTGGTATGGGTTTGTCATAAATTATGGAATGGGTTGGATTGAATATGTTTGAGTGATGGAATGATGTCTTGGGATTGCATGGAGGCTCTGTTTTTGCAAGAATAGCCATTGAAATGGCCTGGGAAGGAAGAGGATTGAGACCCATTTCGAGTGCTACTGTCCGAGGTGCAATCGATCGGACCTATATCCCACCAATCAGATGAACCTTGCGCGATCAATCAGTCCTCACATCCGATTGATCGGTTAGTGTTCCGTTTTGGAATGTGACCACTTCAAACCACCATAACTTTTAATCCGTCCGTCGGATTTTGGAAGTCCATATACCGTTGAAAAGCCCTCATAACGTAGAATCCAGTGGCCTATATTTCCTAATGATCAGAGGTGGGGAAAGAAAGTAGATATTTGAATCAATGAATCAGGCCTATGTGTTTATGGAAAAGACTTCTAACCTAGGTTTGGGCCTTAGTTGTTGGACCCTTTAACCCTACCCGTGCATGACCAACATGGTAAAATGAAAATGAAGTACGTTAGCTTGGTATGCTTAGTCGGTTGTCTGGGATTTCCATGGATTGACCCTAACGTGGCCGAATACGCGTCAAACTGAGTTGAATGGTGCCCAATAATACTGTACACCAAGGGCTCACTCAATTAGGACATCGTGGACACAATTTTCATATGCACTCCGTTGGGAGCATGAGCGGTACACAATAGACGAACATTGACCTAAGATTGGCGCGTAACTTCTTCCGTGACTTGCCACATGATATCCGTTGTTATCACATCCTTCTGCACTCTTTTACAAAAAACATATGTCTAATCATGAAACATAAATTCTTGCAGACTTAGTGTCATAGACCGGACTTAGAGTGTATCCATTGGCACCCCGGTTATCTTGTACTTGATGGACATGTGTGTGAGAACGTTAAGGAAGGACTACTCGGTTGGAATTCTTTGCCTTGCTTTAGAACTAGGATTGATTAGAGTAGCCCTCGCTAAATGGTCTTGTACCTTGGAATCTAGCCAGATGTGCTTATCTTGATTCACGTGTTAAGCACCACATCACTATACATTATCAAATCACAATAGGGTCCACTACGGGGAGGATTGCATCTATAGCTATATGTAGTTTAACCTGTTCCTAGGACACTAGGATTAGCAATCGGCTTAGACGGCATCCACAGCGCAGAATAGCTGAGAGCGGGCCTGGACCATGCTATTATTCCCAGGTTTGGGAGCTAGGATCCCCCTAGAGCCGGACTTTAGTGTCAGTGGTATGGATAGGATTGTTACTGGTACCCCAGGAGGTGGCTTGGACATTCTCGGAGTCTCCCCTTGCTTGTGCATTCGATATTCATTTATGTTGGTGGTTGCTCTTAGTAGATGATGCTAGGATTTCTGTTACATGATTCTTGTATTATATTCATGCTTTATCCCAAGCTTCATTTCCTTGTATTCACATGATTATATACCTTTCTTTACTCTGATATTTAAAACATGTTATAATTATTTATGCATTTCTTATCTATTGCTCAACAAGTGGTTAGCTCTCTTTCCTTGGTGTGAAGACGACACCACAACCTACTATACAAAGCCTGTCGGTGAGGAGATGCCAAAGGATCTTCAATCAGTAGAGGAGGAACAAGAATGATGTGTTGATGACGTTGAGTAGCGTCATCACACCCGACACGGGAGAGCCATATGGGATATTAGCTAGTTTCTTTTATTATCTTTGGCATTGGACCTTTTTGTTTTAATTCCTTGTAGTTATTGTAGTGGACTAGATCTTTGGATTTTCCAATTGTCTAAGACTTAATTATTCATTCATTTAAACTTGAATATGTAATGAGAATAAATCCATGCATTGCTTTGGTGACTTATACAGGAATTATAATGCAATTAATTGTCAAGTTCCGCAACCTATTTATTTATATGAGGTTTAAATGCACAATCATCACAATGGACTTACGATCTTTTGGCATAATGGACAAATTTTTTTTTAAATCAGCCCTAATTTTTAATTAGCCCTAATTTTCACACCCTCAATGATCTGCTTGAGAAATTCAGGAAGAGGTTTCCACCAGAGTATTATCACTACAACAATTTACATATTTAGCCACGAATTATTTTGTCGCTAAAAGTCACCAGAACGTCGATAAAAAACGTTACCAACCAAAATATTTTCATTGGCCAGACGTCGGTAAAAACTCGTGTACAAAACCTTTTACCGACGAAATTCTTTTCCGCCGGCAAAAATATAATTTTTACCGACGATTATTTGACTTTTACCGACATTTTAAAAACGTCTATAAAATTAATTTACTTTTCTAAAAATTTAATATAACATTTATCGACTTTTTTTCTTGTTGGCAAAATAAAATAGAAAAATAAATAAAAATAAAAACATTTACCGATGTTTTCTTGTCTTCGGCAAAATAAAATAGAAAAATAAATAAAAAATAAAATACTATTACCGACTTTTTTTTTCGTCGGCAAAAGAAAATAAAAATACTTTTACCGACGTTTTTTTTCGTCAACAAAAGAAAATAGAAAAAATAAATAAAAAATAAAAATACTTTTACCAACGTTATTTTTCGCCGGCAAAAGAAATAGAATTTGTTTTTTCAATATAATTTTCCCGTAAACCTGTTTATACAACTATATCAAAAATAAACCTGATTGTGTACCTATATTCAATTTAAAAAATGCATACAAACAAATTTGCTAAATAAACAAACAGCCATCACCATTTTTCATCAAATCATTCATCTCATTAACCAAATATTATAATCATTAATAATACAGTCCCATATAAATGTCCAATATACATATATAAATAAACAAAAAAGAATAAAACACCCCCAAAAGTCTGCATCCAACCCCAAAGCGTCAATCAATCTGCAATGACAAAGACAACATGCATTAGAATCTTTTCAATGAACTAAAATATAAATGAAAGATAAACATGTATATATATATATAAATCTTTTCCTAAGTTTTTCGGCGACCTGTTTTTTAGCCTAAGTGTTGAGAATCAGGCGGTTTTTGTATATAATTCACTAACCGAAAGTCCGATTCACTAACCATAAATTCTACAAGTTACTTTGGCCTTGAACAAGGTACCCGTGCTGGTTTCTAGGCTGTGCGATGGCCGTTTCCCATTTTCGACCTCCGACGGCCTATTTTCAAGACTAAGTGTTAACAATCCAACGTTTTTAGGTCTAATTCGTTAATCGGGAGTCCGATTTACGAGCTGTCAGTTCCTGTAAGTTAATTTCGACTCAAGCGAGGTGCTCGTGCCGGTTTTTGATTTTTCCAAGGGCCATTTCCCATTCCGGACCCCCTGCGGGCTTGTTTTCGAGCCTAAGTGTTGGAAAATCCTATGTTTTCGCTTCTAAATCTCTAACTGCGAGTCCTATTTGCGAAATGTCAGTTCCGACAAGTTACTCTACCCTCAAACGAAGTGCTCGTGTTGGTTTCCAATTTTTTCGGGGGCCATTTCCTGTTCCAAACCCCCGACACTTCGTTTTCAAGCCTAAGTGTTGGAAAATCCTATGTTTTCGCTTCTACTTCTCTAACCGGGAGTCCTATTTACGAACCGTCAGTTCCCACAAGTTACTCTACCCTCGAGCGAAGTGCTCATGCTAGTTTTTGATTTTTCCAAGGGTCGTTTCCCATTCCAGACCCACGGCGGTCCGTTTTCGAGCCTAAGTGTTGGAAAATCCTATGTTTTCGCTTCTAATTCTTTAACCGGGAGTCCTATTTGCGAACCATCATTTCCCACAAATTACTCTACCCTCGAACGAAGTGCTCCTACTGGTTTTTTATTTTTCTAGGGGCCGTTTCCCATTTCGGACCCCCCTGCGGGCCGTTTTCGAGCCTAAGTGTTGGAAAATCCTATGTTTTTGCTTCTAATTCTCTAACCATGAGTCGTATTTGTCAACCGTCAGTTCTCACAAGTTACTCTACCTTTGAACGATGTGCTCGTGCTGGTTTCCCATTTTTTCGGGGGGCGTTTTCCGTGCCGGACACCCGGCGGGCCGTTTTCGACCTTAAGTGTTGGAAAATCATATGTTTTCGCTTCTAATTCTCTAACCGGCAATCCTATTTGTGAACCGTCAGTTCCCCCAAGTTATTCTACCCTCAAGCGAAGTGTTCGTGCCAGTTTTCGATTTTTGTGGGGGCCATTTCCCGTTCCAAACCCCCGGCGGGCCATTTTCTGGAGTAAGTGTTGGGAAATCCTATGTTTTCACTTCTAAATCTCTAATTGGGAGTCCTATTTAGGAACCGTCAGTTCCACAAGTTACTCTACCCTCGAGCGAAATGCTTCTGTCAATTTTTTATTTTTCAAGGGGCCGTTTCCCATTTCAGACCCCCGACGAGCCATTTTCGAGCCTAACTGTTGGAAAATCATATGTTTCCGCTTCTAATTCTCTAACCGGGAGTCCTATTTGCGAACCGTTAGTTTCCACAAGTTACTCTACCCTCAAGCGAAGTGCTCGTGCAGGTTTCCGATTTTTCTGAGGACCGTTTCCCGTTCCGGACCCCCGGCGGGCCGTTTTCTGTTAATGTGATCAAGATAGAAATATCCTGCCTGATTAATTTTTTTTCACGACACTAAGCAGTCAGGTATGGTGATCACATTAACAGAAGCGATGGCCCATGTCATGTGTTGCGCTAAAACAATGGAAGAGTAAACAGTTACATACAATAAAACCAACCGAAATGATGGAAATATGTATGCACACAATAGCCAGAGACAACTACCAAGGTTATTAATGTGGCATCCTTATATCATTTAGTCAGACCTATGATTAATTGCCACATTAGAACAGAATGAAAAGTAAAGGGTCCACCTAAAAATAATGTCCAATTTCTTTTAAGTAGTGCAATTTGTTTTTTCATTAGGAAAATATTGAAGGAACTACGTACAAACATGACAAATCTAGGTTTCCTAGACAAACATAATAAATTGAGGCTGCAGACAAGATCTAATGTTCACAACTTTTTGGATCAAATCGACACCAAAACCTTCACAGCCAAACACACACACACAAATAAATTTGCTAAGGCAAATATGGTTAGAAACCTGAAGAAGAGTCACTTTATCCATCTTTGCCAGGATTCCTACAGTAACATCTGGACCTCCTGCACTATCTTCTACATAGTTCAGGTCTGTACGCAAAACATTCCGCATCAATTAGTTTCTCACTAGAAAGTGTTCAATTATCATGTAATAATTCATTAAGGAAATAAAAACAAGACTGCCCATAAAAGAAAATGATGCTTTAAGAAATACACTGATCTACCATTCAAAAAATAAATAAAAATTCCAATGGTCATCAAAGAATAACAATTAAAACAAGATGATGATGATGATGATGATAATAATAATAATAATAATAATTGATGATGCCAAAAAGTGTTTTCGGGCACCACCGGTCAAGTCATGAGTAATTGATGTGAAAATTGAAGGAGAGAGAGAATTTATAGTGGTTCGGTCAGTGTGACCTACGTCCACTCCAAACTGACGATTTTACTTCTCCGATGTAGGGATTACAGGTCGGGAGAATACAATAAATGTGCAAATACCGATAGAAATTACTTGCTCCCCAATGCCGGTCGGGCTCTTTGATTTATAGTTTTCCCCTAACAGATGGGGACGACTCTTCAGCAACGGGCGCTCCATTCTGGCGGAGTCTTCGAACTGCCCTCAACAGACGATGCAGGTAGGATCTCCTCCGCAGGACCTGGTAAAAGCGGGTTAAAGGAACGACGCGGCTGCTATGACTTCGTCACTTTGCGGATCTGGACCCGGCCTTTAATAGGTGGATTTGGACCTGGACTTATCACGGACTCGGGTCATTTGGGCCTGACCCACCATCGTGGACTGAGTCACTTGGGCCTGACCTGTCATTATGGACTGAGTCACTTGGGCCTGACCCATCATTTGCCCCTCAATGCCTCGCGCCAAAGGAAACTTTGAAAGTGAGGCATTTTGAATATCAGGCTTTCTTCATTCCGAGCACCCCTAGCCTTCCCAGACAGTACCCGTCTCCTTTTGCTCAGGGTTCTTTCCCTCTTTGAATTTCATAGAAGAGTTCTTTTAGCTTAGGGTTCCTTCCCTCTTTGAAAACCCTAGGCTATAAATAGGAAGTGCTTTTCCCCACCCTCCCTTGAAGTTGTTTAACTCTCTTTTCTTTGAGGTTGTTCATTCTCCTCTTGTTCAAAAAAGAAAGAAGGCAACCACCATGGAGTTTCCGGATCGACAAGAAGCAGAAGAGGTGTGCGACGGAAAGGATGGGCTGGCCACTGCCAGCCCTGCTGCTGCCGGGGAAGATGGCGGACGGCGCGCCGCCTTGGGCGTCCCTGCTGCGCCTGCACCTGCTGCAGGGGAAGATGGCGGATTGGGCGCCACCTTGCGCTCCCCTGCTGCGCCTGCAGCTGCTGCCGCGGTGGACCACGGGCGGGGCGCCGCCCAGGGCACCCCTGCCGCTGCGCCTGCTGCCGAGGGGAGAGACAGGCGGGGCGCCGCCCAGGGCGCCCCTGCCACTGCGCACGTTGCTGAGGGGAGAGACGGGCGGGGCGCCCCTGCGATGGGCGCCCATGCGACTGCTGCAGCGCCTGTTGATGCGGCGGACGGGGGACGGCACCCTGCTGCAGCTCCTGCTGCTGCGTTGGACGACGGACGGCCTGCTGTGGCGGGCTGCGCTGCTGGCGCGGCGGATGGACGAGGCGCCGCCCCTGGGGCTGCTGCACGCGCCCAGCTTGATGCTGGTGGAGGACGGGGCTGGGGCGCTACCTTGGGCGCCCAGCCTGCTGCTGCGATGGGCTTGATGCAGGCAATGGGCGAGGGCGGAGTGTCCATCAGGCATCTGGAGAGGTGAATACAGGTGCCGCGGCAGTGGGCACGGTACGTTCTCGTCGCAAAAGATATCAAGGAAAAGTGGTAGTCGACGACGACGGATCCAAGGTGAGCACCATTCTTAGTGTGTTCAACACTAACAGTGACATTTTGAAGATGACTTCTTCTTATCATATTCCTCCCACTGTGCTATGTCGCCGGGCCGAAACGAACGAGCCCGCTTGCAATGACTCCTCGGGCGATATTGTCATTTATGAAGAGATGCTCGAAGCCGGGCTGAGGTTCCCCATGCCTTCCTCCATTTGCCGCATTCTCCGTTACTTTTCATTGACCCCGGGATGGTTAGCACCCAATGGCTGGAGGGTTCTGCTTGGCTTCCTTTTATTATGGAGGAGGGTTCATAATGAGGATGCTTCGCCTGTGGAGTTCCATGCTGCCTACAACCTGACTGAGTCTCCGGCCCCTAACAGGGGATGGTACTATCTTACCCCTAGCGGTGGTAAGCTGCTTACAGGCTCTTTGATAGAATACAATAAATGTACAAATACCAATAGAAATTACTTGCCCCCCAATGCCGGTCGGGCTCTTTGATTTATAGTCTTCCCCTAACAGATGGAGACGACTCTTCAGCAACGAGCGCTCCATTCTAACAGAGTCTTCGAACTGCCCTCAACAGACGAGGCAGGTAGGACCTCCTCCGCAGGACCTAGTAAAAGCGGGTTAAAGGAACGACGCGGCTGCTCTGACTTCGTCACTTCGCGAATCTAGACCCGGCCTTTAATAGGTGGATTTGGACCTGGACTTATCACGGACTAGGGTCACTTGGGCCTGACCCACCACGTGGACTGAGTCAATTGGGCCTGACCCGTCATTGTGGACTGAGTCACTTGGGCCTAACCCATCAATAATAATAATAATAATAATAATAATAATAATAATAATAACTACCCAGCAAAGGTGTGCTATTAAGATATCCAGCACTACACGATGTGACAAGATCACGCATTGGAATTCCGGCATCGGCGAGGGCTTGCAGCATTGATGCATGCAGATCTAGTTCCTGACAGAAAGACATGACAATAGCTTCATTTGATTTCACAAGAAAGGAAAATAGAAAACAACATAAGAAAACCAATACACTAAGGGGAAAGAGAGACGCAAATGCATATGATAGTCATAGCATTATGCATGCACACTACTGCTTAGTGCTTACCGCCATAAGCTTGAAGAACTTGGACGAAAATGTCTATATGCAAAAAATATGAAAGTGATGGACCCGATTCTTCCCTCTCTCCCGCTGCCTCCGCCCCGGGTCTTTCGGGGTACGGCGGAGGGGAGGAGAAGAAAAGATAAGGGTATCAACATATTTTTATTTTTTTTTGTACGGGTATACCAATTTCACTTTTCCACTTGGAATTTAGAAACGGTGATCCGAAGATCCACCTTCACAAGTAGAAAGGGAAAATGAAACTTTTTCTAGTTTTCCATTGCACACATATTTTAAGAAAAGAGACAAAAGGTTTTTTTTTTATATGCCGTGAAAGGCGATTTCATTTGTTTGCCGTAAAAGGCGATTTTGCCGTAAAAGGCGATTTACAAATCTTATCCATTATGAAAGACAAGAGTTATGATTTTTGTCTCTAAAAGAAAAATAAAGTACAATAGAAATCAAGAAAAGGAATCTGACTTCTCATTTGATTGTGGGGGCACGTTCAGATCGACGGTCGTGAGTCATGTATGGGCTCCTCCATCGTCCATGCAGATGAGAACACGATGCTTGGATTCTTGGCTTGGCTTTTTAACCTCAGATTTTTAAAAGACAAAGACCAAGAGAAGGTCTTATATCCGATAAAAAGCTAAGTAAACGGGCTGAAAAAAGCCACGTTTTAGCCATGTTGGTAGAAGAAGGGAGGTCCTTGGGGGGGTGGCTCCCCAAGGGTGCTTCAATCACCTTTTGGTGGTCTTTGTAGCAGAGTTTCAGGGCCTCTGGATTTTCTGGGCAATTCTCCGGACTTCGGGCGAATTTCTCCGGCGATTTCTCTGGATTTTTTTTGTTCTTCGTCCCTCTTCTTCCCTTTGGAATGCCCTCCTATTTATAGGCCTTTGGTAGCCATTTAGGAGGGTTTATGAGCATTGAATGCATTAATGCTCATAATGGGAGGAGTTACAAGTTTTAAAGTATTTGTTTTGTAACTTCTTTTTCCTTGAATCTGATTGGCCGATGGAGAATAATGAGCTTTTAATTGCCTTTAATCTCCATCATGGGAGGAGTTTCATGGCTTTAATGCCATAAATCCTTTGACTTGTAACTCTCATTTGCTTGCTTTTGATTGGGCCGTCCAAAATAATGAGTTAATGACCGCATTAACTTGTCATAAAACGGGTCATTTAACCTCATTAATTGGTCGCCAAGTCGCTTGAAGAGTCGCGGGCCGCGCCGCGTCTTTTGGAATTCTTCTTGCGATGATCGCCGGTGGATCCACACGTTGTTTGATGTTGGATGGCGATGCAATTTCAGACATTGATTAATGTCAACGTGCCGGCAACATCTGTCCTGTCGATTTCACGATCGGGCGGGCAAAAAGTGTGCTTTCTTTGTCGGCCGGTTGGCGATTTCGAGGCATCTAATGATCATCCAATGATTTCGGCGGCGAATCCGTGATGTTGACGAAGATCGACGGATTTCATGCACGAAAAATCAGATTTTGGAAAAATCACAGGGGCCAATCAACTCGAAACGCGAAAAGGACCCGAAAAAAGGGGCTTCCGGCGACTTTTGGGTCGCCGGAATTCCATGGTCGCCGGCGACCATGCACCCATGGTCGCCGGCGACTATGGGCTTTGGGCCCATTTCTCGGCCGCCGTTCGGTCGCCTTTTCTTCGTCGTTTTTCGATCTTTTTTCATTCTTTTTTCTTCTGTATTTTTCCTGACATTTCCCCTCATTTATTGGCCTGATTCTCTTGAAGAAAACCCAACAAGAAGCCACGCAAATCGGAGCACAAAGTTTCCTATTTTTCTGGAAAGCCGAAGACTTTGTTGTGCGGTATTGCCCATTTTTTGTCAAGCGTTGAAACTAGGCCAAACGATGTCTGAATGACCTGAAATTCGACGTGGAGCTTCTTGAGCAGTAGATAGGACTAAACATGGGCTTTGGTTTTTGAGTTTTGAAGCCTTTTTGGGTCCCGCAAATGCTCGCCTTGATTTCACCATGAGAGAAATGCCGAGCTTTGACTTTTGGTCAACCGATGTCCGATTGACCTGAAATTTGACAAGGAGCCTCCTGAGTAGTAAGTAAGACCAACCATGGGCTTTGGTTTGAGTTTTGAAGCCTTTTGGGGTCCCGCAAATGCTCGCCTTGATTTCACCTCGAGGAAAATGCCGAGCTTTGAAACTAGGCCAAACGATGTCCGTTTAACCTAAAACTTGACAGGGGACCTATTGGAGTCATTTTGAGATGATCCATTAGTTCCAATTTGGATGCCATGATTCCGGGGTGCTCCGCCGCCGGTAGGCCTGTTTTTGCTTCCCGATAGCTGATGAAGGGTCAAACGTTGTCCGTTTAACTTGAAATTTGGCATGGAGCCTTTTGGAGGTATTCTGAGACCATCCGTAAGCTCTGATCGAAGTTTTTGAAGTCTTCGACATTGTCGCTGCCGTGAGCTCCTGTCTGGCTGTCGGAGGAGTGAAGTTAGGCCAAATGACGTCGAAATGGCCCGAAACTTCATGTGTACCCCTCTTTTGGCTGCTTTGAAGGATCTTACAGTTTTTGTTTGATTCTGACAAGATCTGGTGCTTGAAGTGGCGCCTTCCTATTTATGGCAGGATGTGGCTCCATGTAGCTTTTGGTGTTGAAGGGACATAGTGACATTTTTGGTGTCAACAGAAAGCATTCAGGAGAAAATGAACACTCCTGTAAATGATGTAAAACTGTAAGTGCAAAAAATCTCACACCCACTTAGATAGATGATGAACTTCTTTTGGGGAAGACTACACGCCGGATAACCTGCAAGGAGGAGAGAAAAGAAGGTCAGAAGACCCTGACTGCTGTCAGCACAAGGCCCTCCGATGCCTAAGTTAGTACTGTCACTAGACAAAGGGTGGAGAAGAGGAAGAGAGGCAGAGTGCCTGTGTATTTTTTCTTGCTTACCGGGTCATGGAGCTTGCTCCTTGTATTTGTAGTGGGGAGAGTTGACTCTTGGTGATGGGGAGTCCCATCAGTGGTATGGGTGGTTCTGACGCTGGTGGCTTGACATAGACACAACCATAGCTCTCTGCCAATGCCTATCATCATTACTTAACACGTTCTGTAACGTGGTTGAGTCTCCATAGAGGTATGGCGGGCCGTACTCGTCTCGATAAGCATTCTGGCGCTGCTACCTAGGTGGGAGTACCTGGCCGAGGTGGAGGTGTCTGTCACTATTGCTGAGATGAGATGCCAAACTGAGCTGGTACTGTTACCGAGCTCAGGTGCTGAGGTACCGAGCTCTGGTGCTGAGGTACCGAGCTCGGGTTCTGAGATACCTAGCTCGGGTGCTGAGATACCGAGCTCAGGTACTGAGGTACCTAGCTCAGGTGCTGAGTCCAAGACCGAGCTCAGGTGCTGAGGTACCTAGCTCGGGTGCTGAGATACCTAGTTCGGGTGCTGAGATATCGAGCTCAGGTACTGAGGTACCTAGCTCAGGTGCTGAGTCCAAGACCGAGCTCAGGTGCTGAGGTACCTAGCTCGGGTGCTGAGATACCGAGCTCAGGTGCTGAGATACCGAGCTCAGGTGCTGAGTCCAAGACTGAGCTCAGGTGTTGAGGTACCTAGCTCGGGTGCTGAGTCCAAGACCGAGCTCAGGTGCTGAGGTATCGAGCTCGAGTGCTGAGGACAGGACCGAACTCAGGTGCTGAGATACCTAGCTCCGGTACTGAGGCCAGGACCGAGCTCGGGCGCTGAGGTACCGAGCTCGGGTGCTGACCGAGGTGGTGCTGATCTAGCTGAGATGGTGCTGACAATCTTGATATCATGTAGATATCCCCACACAATTGTCCCTAGCTCCTGAGCTCCTAGAGTTCTGTAATACTTGGAGGTCGGGAGCTAAGTACTATGATGGTGGAGAGAACTTCACAGCTGGTTCTGCAACCGAGCTGAAGCCACCAAGTTCTATAACAAGGTGTGCCTTAACTGTATGAGGTCTTCTTTTTATTCTCCTAATGCTCTGCTACAGTTAGGAGAGCTGCAGGTTTTTGACCGAGCTGAGATGTGTTGAGCTTAGATAGAGCAGAGACTGAGCAGAGCTACAGGACGCTGGCCGAGCTGATACTGAGACTGAGCAAAGACTGAGCAAAGCTGCAGGTCTCTGACGGGCTGATACTGAACAGAGCTGCAGGTCTTTGACTAACTGATACTGAGCAGAGCTGCAGGTCTCTGAACGAGCTGAGAGATGGCTGGTTCCGTTAACCGAGCCTGAGGCATTCGGGCTGGTGCTGTCACCGAGGCCGCGAAGCTCGAGATGGGGCTGGTTCTGTAACCGAGCCTGAGGCATTCGGGCTGGTGCTGTCACCGCGGCCGCGAAGCTCTGTAGAGGCTGGTTCTGTAACCGAGCCTGAGTGACAGCTGGTTCCGTTAACCGAGCTGGAGCCGGTTCTACAACCGAGCTCGAATAATGGCTGGTTCTGTAACCGAGCCTGAGGCATTCGGGCGGGTGCTGTCACCGCGGTCGCGAAGCTCTGTAGGGGCTGGTTCTGTAACCGAGCCTGAGTGACAGCTGGTTTCGTTAACCGAGCTGGAGCTGGTTCTACAACCGAGCTCGAATAATGGCTGGTTCTGTAACCGAGCCTGAGGCATTCGGGCATGTGCTGTCACCGTGGCCGCGAAGCTCTGTAGAGGCTGGTTCTGTAACCGAGCCTGAGTGATAGTTGGTTTCGTTAACCGAGCTGGAGCTGGTTCTACAACCGAGCTCGAATAATGGCTGGTTCTGTAACCGAGCCTGAGGCATTCGGGCAGGTGCTGTCTCCGCGGCCGCGAAGCTCTGTAGGGGCTGGTTCTGTAACCGAGCCTGAGTGAGAGCTGGTTCCGTTAACCGAGCTGGGGCTGGTTCTACAACCGAGCTCGAATTCCTGTCGAAATTTGAGGGCTGTGACTGAGAAGGGGGGTTGTTTTACATTAGTGAAGATGGCCGCTGTTCTGTCCGCCGAGTTTGGTAGCCAAGGCCCGTGCTCCAGGATTTCGGCAACTATGCTGCGATGCTTACTCCTCCCCAGTTTCGTAGCCCTCCAATTCGTCGCTTTCCTGCCCCCCAGTTCGGTAGCTCTGCGACTCGTCACTGTCCTGATCGTCGTTTCGGCGCTGTTGAGCTCGGGCCTCATCTGCCTCTTGTTCAATGAACTGATTTACCCTGGCCATTAGCGCCTTCACTGTGACCACGGGGGACCGAGCTAAGTCTTTGCGCAGCTCGTTGCCTGGAAGTAGGGCTTGCCTGAAGCACATGATGGCCACTTCACCATTGGCGTCCTCGATCTGGCTGTAGACGGTCCAGAACCTTCTGACGAACTGTGTGGTGGTCTCGGTCCACCTCATTTTGATTGCTAAGAGGTCGGCGTTGGACTTTGGGACGACCATGTGAACCTGGAACCTCCCTACGAAGGAATCCCGGAGCTGCCGCCAGCTCGAAATGGATCCCTCTGGAAGTGCACAGAACCATTTTAGGGGGAGGTCTCCTAAACTGGAAGAGAAGACTCTGCAGTTCAGGTGACCGATGTTCCCCCATACCGACATGCGCTGAGTGAAGTGCCGGAGATGTGCTGTAGGGTCTGAGGTCCCGTTGTAAAGGACGAACTTTGGGACACTGAACCTTTCAGGGAGATGGGAATTCCTGATCTCCCGAGAGAGAGGGGATGTACCGAGGTTATTGGTGCCGCGGGCGTCCAGCCGACCTCGGGTGAAGCCGACCAGCTCTAGGTTCTGCTGGACCATTTGCTTGACTCGTCGGTCAAGCCGTGCTCTGATCTGGCAGTCGTCCAAGCGGCTGCTACTCGAGCCTTCATAGTGGGCTCGGTCGCGTCGAGCGGGGGAAACCGGGGTTGCCCCCTGCTCTCGCAGCTGTTGCTGGAGTTGACGAATCAACTCATCTTTCTCTTGGATAATGAGATCTCTGGCACTAATATCCGCGAGAGAGTCGTTTTCGTCGCCTTCACCATCAATCTGTTGGTGGGGTCGAGGAGATCCGGCCTGCACTGGAGTCTTGTCTCGCCGAGAAGGTGATGTCACCCCCTTTGGAGATGACCCTAACTGAGTAACAGGCCTTCTTCCAGATCTCTTTTTGCAATGGACCGGCTGCTGTTCTTGCAGTACCGGTGGCAGCGATACCATCGACGGTGGTAAGGCCCTTGATGATTCTCTGCCCTTCTTAGCTTTTGGAGGCATGGCGTTTTTGTATCGTTTTCCCACAGACGGCGCCAATTGTAAGTGCAAAAAATCTCACACCCACTTAGATAGATGATGAACTTCTTTTGGGGAAGACTACACGCCGGATAACCTGCAAGGAGGAGAGAAGAGAAGGTCAGAAGACCCTGGCTGCTGTCAGCACAAGGCCCTCCGATGCCTAAGTTAGTACTGTCACTAGACAAAGGGTGGAGAAGAGGAAGAGAGGCAGAGTGCCTGTGTATTTTTTCTTACTTACCGGGTCATGGAGCTTGCTCCTTGTATTTGCAGTGGGGAAAGTTGACTCTTGGTGATGGGGAGTCCCATCAGTGGTATGGGTGGTTCTGACGCTGGTGGCTTGACATAGACACAACCATAGCTCTCTGCCCAATGCCTATCATCATTACTTAACACGTTCTGTAACGTGGTTGAGTCTCCATAGAGGTATGGCGGGCCGTACTCGTCTCGATAAGCATTCTGGCACTGCTACCTAGGTGGGAGTACCTGGCCGAGGTGGAGGTGTCTGTCACTATTGCTGAGATGAGATGCCAAACTGAGCTGGTACTGTTACCGAGCTCAGGTGCTGAGGTACCGAGCTCTGGTGCTGAGGTACCTAGCTCGGGTGCTGAGGTACCTAGCTCAGGTGCTGAGTCCAAGACCGAGCTCAGGTGCTGAGGTACCTAGCTCGGGTGCTGAGATACCGAGCTCAGGTGCTGATGTACCTAACTCAGGTGCTGAGTCCAAGACCGAGCTCAGGTACTGAGGTACCTAGCTCGGGTGCTGAGATACCGAGCTCAGGTGCTGAGTCCAAGACCGAGCTCAGGTGCTGAGGTACCTAGCTCGGGTGCTGAGTCCAAGACCGAGCTCAGGTGCTGAGGTACCGAGCTCGGGTGCTGAGGACAGGACCGAACTCAGGTGCTGAGATACCTAGCTCAGGTACTGAGGCCAGGACCGAGTTCGGGTGCTGAGGTACCGAGCTCGGGTGCTGACCGAGGTGGTGCTGACCTAACTGAGATAGTGCTGACAATCTTGATATCATGTAGATATCCCCGAACAAAAACAAAGTCCAAGAAATAGTTTCAACACAGAACCTGAGAACGAGGCATTAAATGTGTCACTATGCATGCTTCCATGGTTTGACGAATGACGAGAAATTTCCGTGGAGCGCCTGTTGTATGACAAGTGAGTCTGAAATATTAGTTAAATTCAATAAACAGTAAATTTCAATAATGTATGATTATTCTCAATGCTCAAAATCGAATCACCATTAAAAAAAATAAAAAATCTAAACCACAAATCGGACCAAATTTCCAAGGTTTTAATGCCCTCTGATGTAGCCATGGGCCTCAAGATCGATAAAAGGATCCCACAAATAGGACCATAGGAGCCAAGCCCATAAATGACTAGACAGCGGACATCCCATTGAGCCTAGCCCATCTTCAGACAGTACACTGGTCTAAGTATACCTACTTTCTTAGCGTAGCAAATTTCCAAGAAGTTTTCCTAGATCTACATTCTTCAATTAGCAAATTTTCAAAAAAAAAATTCTAGATATACAGTCATAGTTTAGAAAATCAAAAGAAAATTTCCTAGATCCAGCAAGATAGTTAATTGACGTGTGATCAGTAGGAGAGAATAAAGAAATTTATTTTTTATAAAAAATCCAATTGTCTCATGGAGTGGTAATGAAATTCTATCTAGGATCCCTTATAGGCAATATTATCATCCACCCTCCATAAATTCTCTCATATCCTCTCATTTATGCATTCAATGAAAATTTGCTCTTTCCTTGTCATTATAGTGATCAGGTTGACCAAGTGTTTCCCCTTATGTGAATAGTTCTTGGATTGCCAATGGTCATGACTGCAAAGGCTAGGAATCCACGCCAATGTGTGAAGTCCCATCCATCGCCGAGTCCCATCTCCCACCACCATCCACGACCAATTTCTTGATCCTTAGTCACAAATATTGGCAATCCCACAAGCTTGGAACCTATACAACTATGACCATTGATGATTCTTGAAACTGTTCAACCACAAAAACCGCTAACAAATGCTAAAGCATGGACTCCATATACACAGCTGCATCCTCGAAACTGTTTTTAAAACGTTCACCTTCTTACAATCTAGCAACTATTTTCATTCCCCATCATTTAGAAATCTGGGATTACATT
This sequence comes from Camphora micrantha, assembly GCA_003546025.1. Lineage (NCBI taxonomy): Eukaryota > Viridiplantae > Streptophyta > Magnoliopsida > Laurales > Lauraceae > Camphora > Camphora micrantha. The sequence continues at coordinate 24,637,965 of QPKB01000008.1, read as the reverse complement.
GCAATACTAGGTCCAGTACTGCAAGCATATGCACTTGAAAACTCCATAATGAAACAAACAAAAATTTGATCGTGAGAAATTGCACAGAGGTAGGCATTCGAAGATAAACCTGTCACCCTTAGGTCTTCTCATTCGATCACCTGTGCTAAAATTGGCCATGCTATATTCGCAGCGCACCTTATATAGATTAGCACAAAAAAAGGATAATCAGAATACTCTTCATACAGATGAAAAAAAAGGAGGCGGCGGGGTTAGTGAATGGATAAATAACATTACCAGTGCCTGGTCACTAATCTGTTGGCTACTATTTTGGACCTAAATAACAGAAATCTTAGTAACTTCAAAAATATAATATTATATTTATAGTAAACTATAAAATGAAAATAAAACATGATAACTGTGATCCCAGATAAAAATTATACATGTTATCCCTGCCTACCATGAAGGTCTAATATATAAAGGATATATTTCTACTGTTAAAGAATTTACACTGGGCATATCAGTTGAGAAAAGACAGAATCAGGGAAAAAAAAAGATGAATAATACAATTCGAGTGGAGAAAATGGTACGGTGCTAAAACAAAATACTGTTGTACATTCCAGATTTGAATAACACAATTCAATGGGATCATAGCCAAACATTCAATTCATCCATTTTGCAGTGCATCTGAGGCAGCATGGAGATCATAAACCAATTTAGGCGGGATACTATCCCTTCACCTTTCCTTCTGAAAACTACCATAAAGTGAGAAATTCAGAAAGAATAATCACCTAGCAAGCTTCAATTACTATGCTGCTCTAAACACCGCAGAAACTACTATCAGCAAGAAAATCAGAAAGCAATACATACCAAATCTGCTTTCAACTTTTCCAGTTGCGCCAAACAAAGCAGGCAAACTTCCCATTCAAATATCCAAGAAGCTTGATTCTGGAATACATATTAATGCATCAAAATTTGTAAACAAAGCAGGCAAACTTCCCATTCAAATATTCAAGAAGCTTGATTCTAGAGTACATATTAATCATCAAGAAATGTAAACATAGTTGTTACATTGAAACTTCTCTGACCACTGACCAGGGCCGGTTCTGAATTTTTCAGGGCCCAGGGCAAGAGTAAAAATTAGGCATATATATATATAAACTTAGTGATGGCCTCATTTATTTTTCAACCAATATCTAACATGTCAAAATTAACTAAAAATTTAACATTCAAAGCATATAAATTCAAACTTCAATATAAAAACATTCAATATATAAATTCAAGTTTTAAAGAATATGATGCTTGAATGGTTATTGCCATCCATGTATCTATTTTTTTGTGATTGGACCTGGCCCTTTTCCAGGTTCCAATAATGGCAATGTTTAGTATAATTCAGGGAGGATAATACAAGGGTAGGCCACCTGATAAGATAGTACAGAGATACCCATCTAGGATCGATGATAGTTACAGCATATATTATAAGCAGTTTATAACCATCCAACTAAACCACGGCACCAATTCAAAAGTTGTATAAGGGCAATTATCTATTGTAAAGAATAAAAGAAAGATATGGAGAGGGAGACTGAGACGTGTAAAGAGAAGAAAAAATATATAAAAATGCATACCTTGTAAAGGGAAGAAAAAATATATAAAAATGCATACCTGATACCTACCTTCTGGCTTCTGCAATAGAGCATTCAGTTCCTCTACTCGATGCCTCCGGATTGCAGCAACAACATTTGTAGATGGGCAACTAGGAAAGACATCTGAAACATATAGGGGAGAAGATGTGAAGGGAAAAAAAGGTGCAAATGGAAAGATTTTCAGAACTTGCTATAGGGTTTCCTTATTTCTTTTAATGGCAATAACTTCTCGAGGAAAGTGGCAATTACTTTTCTTTTGGAATGTGAAAAAATGCAGTTGGGGCCTATTTTTTTTCGAGAGATAAAAGGATAGTCGTTAACGTTTTTTTTGGAATTTGGAAGATGCTAGTTGGCTTAATTGGGGTTTTATTTTTTGGGATTGAAATAAATGCAGTTGCTATTTTGGGGGTCTGATTTTTGGGCCCCCCTGAAAAATGGGCCCGGGGCGAGCGCACTTACAGCCCCCCTTAAGGGCCGGGCCTGCCACTGACTCTGGCTGCTCACCAACATGACCTCTATAAGCTACCATGTCAAGAATCTCACTGTTGGAGGGTCCTGATGACAGTGATGCCCTTCGTTCACCATGATGAGAACGAGTAATCGTGTCAGAGAACTTTAACTCTCTCGCAACTGCCCCTTCACTGCCCTTTCCTAGAAGATCATGCCACAATTTAAAATTACAAGCCCCCTGACCCTGGAAGAGAATTCACAGCATCAATTTTCTTCTCAATGTATAAATAGAAATAATCAGCAATGGAGGAAAAGATAAGAGTTCAAAAAAATAGCACAGGAAATGGAAATGTGACATCAGTAATGTAAGTGTTGAAGTAGCACAACAAAATGATCATATGCTGCCAAAAGTAGGTGAGCTTTCATGTTGAGGGCATCGAATTCTCTGTATGGGGCAAGTTTTCGCTCCAATATGAGCAAAGCCTGCAGTTGATTTAATTAATGAACAACAGGTGATTAACTCCTGAAGAACTAAATTGAGTCCACCATATGTTCTTATGTGTGATCAGTCCAATGGTGAGCCCCACATGATAACGAAATGGAGCTAGCTGCAGCATTGGGACTAGCATATGACCATTTCACTGTGTATCTGATATGTAATTAGATGAACACAAACTCAAGGTTATACCGAATGGGAAAATAGACCACCATATTCATTCATTCAGACTTCTACTGCGCATATATACCTCTGATCTAAGTTCAAACTCATCCATCCCCCTACTCCCTTGAATTGTTGTGCATCCTGGTGTGCTTCCTGGTGGTTCCTAAATGAGTTCAAACTTAAATGAATGGTTATAATCCTCATTTCAAATTAACACGATATCACAGATTTATGTATGATTGATTATCATTATTGATGATGCCAAAAATTGGTTTCGAACACCACCCGTCAAGTAATGAATAATTAATGTGAAAATTGAAGGAGAGAGAGAGTTATATATAGTGGTTCGGTCAATATGACCTACGTCCACTTGCAAAGGTTGCCGGTAGTTTTACTTCTCCAATGTGTAAAGGTTACAAACTAGGAGAATATAAAAAGATGTGTCTCAAATCGATAGGAATTGCTTGCCCCCCAATGCCGGTCAGGCTCTTTCATTTATAGTCTTCCCCTAACAGATGGGGACGACTCTTCAGCAACTGGCGCTCCATTCTGGCGGAGTCTTCGAACTGCCCTCAACAAACGAGGCAGGTAGGATCTCCTCCGCAGGACCTGGTAAAAGCGGGTTAAAGGAACGACGCGGCTGCTCTAACTTCGTCACTTCGCGGATCTGGACCCGGCCTTTAATAGGTGGATTTGGACCTGGACTTATCATGGACTCAAGTCACTTGGGCCTGACTCATCATTTGACCCTCAATGTCCCGCGTTTAAATAAACTTTGAAAGGGGGACATTTCAAATATTCAAGTCCTTTCTCTTTTCCAAAACTTTTTTTTTTTTCGGACGAGTCCTTCTGGCTTTGGACACATCTTGCTAAGTATCCGGAAGAGTCCTCCTAGCTCTGGACACATCTTGCTCTCTAGTTTGCAGAAGGTGACGGATTTCAAGGTGGACGGCCTGGAGGCATCAGAGTGCGGTGGCGGCATGGAGGTAGCCGTGGCGAGCGCCGGTTTGGACGTCCACGCGGAAGGAACAGCAGTGGGGGGCGCCCTTGGCGCCCGCGTGGAGGAGGCAACACCAGTGGGCGCCCACGCAGGGATAGCAAGAAGTCCCTCACAATCCAGTACAAATGCTTCTCATCACCGTTGATGGCTGTCTAGTGATGGATCCTTTGGTCTGCAAACTTTTCCTGCACACTAATAAATCCATAATAGTACAAAAAAGGAAAAGGCCCTATTGTCATGACAAGGTGCAATTAAGTACTTTTGATGTTGTGTTCCCACATCAAATACTGTTATTTCAAGAAAGGGGAACTTTATATGCAAGTCATGGTTAAAGTCAACATTGATGGACAGAAAGAAGAAAAATGGTATCTTATTTTTCTATCATTGGATCACTGCTTTAATAAAAAAATGGTTATGAGGAAAATTTTGTCAGAAGCCACCAAGCCAAAAAAAAACAAAAACTGCAGAACAGCTGCAGCGGGTGCCCCGTGGAGGCCGGTGCTGGCCTGGGCGCCCGGCCAGGAGAGGCAATAGCAGGGGGGCCAGGGAGGCTGGGACTGGCCTGGGCGCCCGGCCAGGCGAGGCAGCAGCAGTGTCGAGCGCCCCTAGCACCCACGCGGTCACAGGTGCGATGGCAGCAGCGCCGGGCGCCGGCGAGGCAGCTGCAGCGCTGGCCTGGGCACCCGCGGGGCAGCAGCAGCAGCGCTAGCCTGGGCGCCCACGGGGCAGCAGCGTCGGCGGACGCCGGCCTGGGCGCCCGCGTTGGGGTAACAGCAGCAGCGGGCGCCCCTGGCGCCCTCGTGGAGGGAATAGAACTGGCGAGGGGCGCCGGCCTGGGTGCCCGCGTGGGGGCCGCAGCGGTGGGCGCCCCTGGAGCCCGTGTGGAAGGAGCGATAGAAGCTGGCTCCAGCTTGGGCGTCCGCCAGGGGATGGCGGCGTCGTCTGTCAGTCGTCGTCGTTCGCAGGCGTGGGTGCGACACGTGAGAAGACGTTGCGTTCTTGTAGGGGTCATAGACTCATTTCTAGAGGGTCTGACTCAGGTAAAGCTTACTATTCCCCTTTTCTCCAGACTTTTTTTGTGTACTCTCATTTTCTTTGTCCCTTATCATTTCAGGCTTCTACTGCGTCCGTCTGCTTGTGGTCAAGGGTCAGACATGACAGTCAGCTGAAAGAGGACAATGAGATTATGCAAAAAGAGGTCTCCGTTGCTCAAAGAAAGATGGCTGCTCTTGAAGCTGCTGGAAGAGTTTCCGAGGCTGATCTTACAGCGGCCCGCAAGAGGGCTACCAGGCTTGAGACTGAGCTCTCAGCAGCCCACGAGAGGGCGACCAAAGCAGAGGCTGAGCTTGTGAAGGCCCGCGAGAGGGCTTTGCTCGGCAGAGGCTGAGCTTGTGAAGGCCCGCGAGAGGGCTTCGCTCGACAGAGACTGAGCTTGTGAAGGCCCGCGAGAGGGCTTCGCTCGGCAGAGGCTGAGCTTGTGAAGGCCCGCGAGAGGGCTTCGCTCGACAAAGACTGAGCTTATGAAGGCCCGCGAGAGGGCTTCGCTCAGTGAGGCTGAGCTTACACAGACCCGCGATAGGGTGTTGCTCAGAAAGACTGTCGCGGAGACAGAGATGAAGGCGATACATGATAGAGCTTCTCAGGCTGAGAAGGAGTTAGCGAATGGTCTCGCTCCTCCTTTCTCTTGTCCCCTATTTTGGAGGATTCTCCCAGCCTGGCTTTGGTGATATCTTCAGCGTTCATGTACTTCTGGGCCTTTGCTAGTAGTTCGGGCATGCTCTTTGGCGGGCGCTTCATCACTGAGAAGAGGAAGCTCGATGAGCGGAGGCCTCCCAGAAAGGTTGTCATGGATACCTTGTCGTCAGGCTCTTCGACCCGAAGTACCTCCTCGTTAAAACGAGTGAGGTAGCTCCTGAGGCTCTCATTTTTGTCCTGCTTTATACTGAGCAGGTGTGTGGCAGGCTTCTGGTGGCGGCGCCCTCCGATAAAGTGCGAGATGAATGACTTGCTCAACTCCCCAAAGGTGGCGATGGAGGCTAGGTCAAGGTTGGCAAACCACTGCCTAGCGGAGCCCTTCAGTGTGGTCGGGAATGCCCTGCACATAATCTCATCAGGGATATTGTGCTGCTGCATTTTAGTTTTATAGGTCTCCAGATGATCCAATGGATCATTCGTTCCATCAAAGGTCTCCACGGATGGCATTTTGAACTTCCGAGGGAGTGGGTAGTTCACCACGTCGGGCTTGAATGGTGTGTCCGTTCGCCCAACTAGGTAATCCACTGTCTCCGGTGCCTTCTCCTTTATGGCATTGAAGACATCACCCAGTTGATTTTGCATTTCTCTGATTTTTTTCGTCCTAGTGATTAGGGGCTTCTCTTGACCGATCGTGGAAGTGACTCCCCACCTCCATGCTTTGGTTTTCGCTCTCCCCCTCTTGGAAATGAGGCTCCTCCCCATTAGAAATAGAGGGAGGAGGTGGAAGTCCTCCATGACTCGCCCCACCTGGAGGTGGGGGTCCTCCGAGATGGGCTCCACCGGGGGGCAGAGGAACTTCGTGATAGGCGCGACCTTGAGGGTCGACCAAGAGTACTCCAAGAGGGGCACTATGGGGAACTCCCTGGGCACTCTGTGGAATCCCCACGTGTGCGCCATGGAGATGGGCACCCAGGCCTTGGGCGCCATTGGTATGAGTGCCCAGGCCCTGGGCGCCACTCTTCCAAGTTGCACTCCTCCTTGCCCTGTGAGTATGAGCTGTAGGATCTGCTGGTTTTGGGTTACCAGCTGCTGCATTGTCTCCAACATTTGTTGAGGAGTAGGAGCAAGGGCGGTAGCGCTTGGGGGAGGATTATTCGGTAGAGGATTATCCTCTCCCTCTCGCTTAGGATTGTCTTCTTGTCGTCTCGTTGATCTAGTGGTGGTCACCATAGTTTTGAAAGAGGAAGTGTTATGAAGTGAAAGTTTAGTCGTCCCCACAGACGGCGCCAAACTGATGATGCCAAAAATTGGTTTCGAACACCACCCATCAAGTAATGAATAATTAATGTGAAAATTGAAGGAGAGAGAGAGTTTATAGTGGTTCGGTCAATATGACCTACGTCCACTTGCAAAGGTTGCCGGTAGTTTTACTTCTCCAATGTGTAAAGGTTACAGACTAGGAGAATACAAAAAGATGTGTCTCAAATCGATAGGAATTGCTTGCCCCCCAATGCCGGTCAGACTCTTTCATTTATAGTCTTCCCCTAACAGATGGGGACGACTCTTCAGCAACGAGCGCTCCATTCTGGCGGAGTCTTCGAACTGCCCTCAACAAACGAGGCAGGTATGATCTCCTCCGCAGGACCTGGTAAAAGCAGGTTAAAGGAACGACGCGGCTGCTCTGACTTCGTCACTTCGCGGATCTGGACCCGGCCTTTAATAGGTGGATTTGGACCTGGACTTATCATGGACTCGAGTCACTTGGGCCTGACCCATCAATTATCATAATGGGCTCCACAGCTCCACATATATAATCGATTAACAACTTCAAAAGTTGCTTGCCCAGCAATAGCCGATTTTCTTCTAAATTCAAAGTGTTGCTTTACTTTCTCAAAATTGGAAGGCCTTTAAACAAAGCAGCTAAGATGCTTTACTTACAAATAGGCCATAGACCCCGTTGTATGTTAGAATGACACTCATTGTCCTGCTTATTCTCTCAAATTTCAACCTAAATCAAGCGAACCTACTGTTAAATTTTCATAGTTTTTGGAGATGGATGGATAAAAATGATTATTATGAGCATAGATAGTTCACTGGCACATTAAGTCGAGTTACTTAATGGGACATACATGAGAAAAAGGAGAAGAGAAATGAAAAATATGGTGTCCATCCTAGTATTAGTGAGGTGAAAAATTAATCTGCAGAATGTACATTCCATTAAGTGAAAACATCTACATTTATAATCAAATATTGAACTAACGTTATCCTAAAGAGTAATCTACTAACATCCTAACAAAATTTTGTTTTCTCCAATACATGCCATATTGATAATATGTATCAACTTTATATATATACTAGTCATAGTAATGATACATGAATGAATGGGATATCAATCATTGTTTGATGTTTGACTCAGATTTGGATAAAACTTTATCTCATAGATTTGGATAAACAAATGATTCAATTATGATCCAAGTCAGCACGATTGGGCCTTAGTCTCTTTTATTTTCAAATTAGTTACTTACTATCATTTATGCTATGTAGGTTAGGTTCCTGCTTATCAAAGAAAACAATTTGTATTTATCCAACAATCCCATTCACATATTCAAGTTCCATTGAAGAACAGAAGGCAAATTCTTGACAAATCACAAGAAACAAATAAAACAAATTCAAGTAATAAGCACTACCTTTTTAACAGGGCAGGCAAAGTACTTCCTACCAGCATCTTTCCCATCCTTTTCAGTAAGAAGAATGCACTTTCCAGCCCCACAATTGCAGGTTGGGGATAAAGACCCAACAACATTAGGAACCCCATTAAAAGTAACTGTGTCACACCACTTGAAAAACTTGCAACTTCTGGTACCCTATAAACATATTACAAATTATTAACATAAAAGAGGCCTCAATCAATATACAGATATCTAACTACATGTAATAAAATGTGTGTGGCAATTCATTGGGAATAGAGAGAGAGAGAGAGAGAGAGAGAGAGAGAGTCCAAATTTTAGTAAATGTTTACTGAATCAGGGCATCTGTAGACTAAATAGGGGATCATGTACATTGCTTCTTCACTATGGTACTCTACTCATTCGATTGGAGACAATTGATCTTTGGATGAAGAAGGAAAAAAAAAAAAAAAAACCCTGCAAAATGCCTGAAACTATTATTAAAAAACTGAAGTTAATCTTAAGCATAATTTTAGTGGAATGGACTTTTCTTAGATTAGCATCAAATACAACACCGGGTGCTTTTATTTGACCAAAGCAAAGAATTATCCAATATTCTACCAAAATTTTCAATGTATCTGTTGAGGTATTACCAATTCACCATAATGTATCTAAATGTAGCAGAGATGGATAGGATTGAGGGGTCTGGTATTTATGGTCTGGGTTGATGTATAGCATCAGAGATGTAAGTAGATGTATTGCATCAGAAAAAACATAAGTTTGATGGTATTATGAAGAAGTTAGAGGGGCCTGGGTCGTCTGGGTTGACGTATAGCATCAAAAATTGGAAAAGGGGTTTTGGGTTTCGATTCCTTCGTTCATCACTGCCACAATTCAAAGCCCATTTTGAGTAGCCCGCGGAAACGCCAGAACATAGCAGAGCAACAATGCCAAGCACACCCCAAAGGTAAAATTTTATTAAAGGAAATGCGGGAAGTGGGCAAAAGCCCCCAAAAAAACAGAGAGAAAACTGCAAGGGGAGGCTTACAAAAAAAACGCTAACCCCAATTGGCAAACAAAATCGAAGCAACTCAACACTACTCTGCACAACCACACAGGATTACAAAACTTACAAGCTCTCTAAAGCCACAACAGCAAAACACCAAACGGGATAGCCAACAAAGGAGAAACTAGAAACAAAAAAACAAAACATCCTGTACAAAAAGAAAGAGCAGCAAAACTCCACCCCCCACACAGCAGGAAATTAAATATAAAAGGAAGATTTTTTTTTAACTAATTAATAAACATCAATAAAATCAACAGAAAACCAGCCCATGTTTGCGAATTTCCTGCAAGTATACGGTTGTCTCAAGTAATATAGACTATGGAAGTCCGAATATTGTTCCCACGAGGATCGTTACAAGGAAAATAATAATTATCAATGAAAATGAGTATCAACTCAAATATAGCTAACAAATGCAAATGGAAATAACAAAAACAATGAAAACAAGAAACAAATTAATAACGAGGGAAATAAAAAATGCAAACTAAAAGAAAACAAGAAACTAGATAACAAGTTAGTAACAAAGTTAATGACAAAAGAAAAATAACAATGACAAATGAATAATGTTAGATATATCAAATGAGTAAATGTGTGAAAATAAGTAAAAGATCAATATAGAAAGAAACTAAAAACATACATGAAAACTAAAAGAAATGAGTGGATGGAGATAAAAAGAAAAGTGTTAAAAGTGTGAAATCAAAGGTGCATGGTGGAAAATGGTGTGAATAGAGAAATGGAGTGTGAGAATTAAAACAAGTGAATAAGTGTGTGAGAATGTGAATAGAATCAAACTAAAGTAAGTAAAATAAACAACAATCAATACTAATGGATGGATTGAACTATTTAGAATCCACTAAGTGACACTAATCCAACACCAATGCTCTTCTCTTTTCCCAAACAAACACTCAAATCTAATGACAAATCAATGTATAGATTTGGAAAATATAACTTTAAAGCTCTAAAAATTAACAATCTAATAGCTAAGACTTTCTTCCCTTCATAAAAGAAAAAATGCCTAATGACTATCTATCAAAAGTAAGCATAAACCATCAAAAGATATTAACTCCTAAGCATGATTTATCAAGCCTAAGCATAGATAGTAAAAAGAATGTTAAGATAGAAAATAAGTATAGAAGATAGCATATTGCAATGAAGAAAAATCTATTCTAGCAAAGCACATAAACAAAGAGATTTAAGAGCATAAGCAAAAGGAATAGTATTAACTTACCTTCATCTAGAAGATCCAATCAAAGTGATTAGCCACCCATTGGAGAAGACAAAGCTTTCATTATAAATCTTCAATTTTTATAAAGCTTTCCTCACTTTCTCTGTACAATTGCTCTCAATTACATGAATAGCTTAAGTAAAGAGGATAAGGCTTTCCTTGCTTGTGTATTAATGCTTAGAGCTCCCTTCCTTATATAGAAACATTTGCTTGCTCTTTTTTTGTTTCTTTCCAATGTGGGACTTCACAAGAATGGAAATATAAACATATGAATGTAATTACCGTGTTATAAAATAGTCCCCAGACTGATGTGTGATTTTGACCCTCGAAACGTCCGAATTGGGAGAAATATTGTGAAATATGATTTGTAGGTCTTAGAACAAGCTTTCCAATGCTTCTAAGATCACCTCAATCGGACACCAGAGTAAAAAGATATGGTCAAAATACACACCCAGGTCTTTCATTTTTCTTCTTATTGTTGGCCTATCTTTGTCATTTCTTCATCCAATTGTCTTCCAAACTAATCATTACTCTCTTTAACTCTTGAGTCTCAACTTTAGTCTTCAAATTAATCTTCAATTAACACCTACAAAGAGAAATTAACATAATTGAGAGTATTTTTTTAACATATTTTGTATGAAAGCCATTGGAACTCATATAAATGCATTCAAATGGCCATCTATAATGGAAAGATATAAGCAAAGCATGATGGGGAGGAAATTTATGATTTTTATGCTAAAAATAGTGTTTTGAATTCTTTTATCTTTGAAAAATCATAAAATAATGCTATGAAAGTATATCTTTTGTGAACTCATCAGCCCACTACATTAAATCAAAAGGGAAATGTACCTAAATGAACGACAGAGGTATTGGAGAATGAGGAGATGATTAGTGGTTGCAAATAAAATGTTGTTGTCGTCTTTGTCTTTCGGCCTTCCTTTGATGTTGTGCTTTTTTTTTTAAGTAGAGAAAATGATGTCAGGAGGGAGTAGATGTCATACGAGCAGGCAGTCATATGACCTAAATCCTAAAACACCGAAATCCCCAAAATCCTACCCTGATTTGAGACCCTCAAAAGCATGGAAATAGAAAATAAATCACAAGTATGAGATTTCACCTTGAGATTTTTCAAGAGAGAAGTCAGCAGATAGAACAATTACAGAGAACAGTGAGCAAAGGGAGACCTGGCCTGCACCAAGCAAACTGAATGCCCTCCTCTCCAACGTTCATTTATGCAAATTGAATACCATCAGTGTGTCGCTGCCGGTGTATGAGATCGGAATGAGAAAGCTGGTGTGAGAGATAGACCGGAAGAGAGATGAGGAAGAGGCCAATCGATTCAAAAAGAAAGAAAATGGCGTGGAAGGGAGGGAAAGAAAGAAAATAGAGAGAGAAGGGGAGAGCAGAGAGAGAGAGCGAGAGAGAGAAAACGGAGAGAACGGAAGAGAGAAAGAGCAGATCGAGAGAGCGAGAGAGAGAGAGAGTAGAGAGATCGAGCGAGAGTGAACGAGAGAGACAGAGAGAGCAAAGAGAGAGAGAGAGAGAGCACATAGATCGAGTGAGAGAGAGCGCAAAGAGGGAGAGAGAGAGAGAGAGAGAGAGAGAGAGAGAGAGAGAGAGAGAGAGCTTTTGGCGGCGGGAGTGGGAAAATTTTAGTGGCAAAAAATTAAACAAAAAACAAAGGGATTTACCAACTTTTAAATTAAACATCGGTAATAAATTTTTCTGACGCTAATTTTCATCGGTAAAAAAAAAATTTCGTCGGTAAAGTTTGATTTCAAGTTTTCCTAAAAATAAAAGTAAACTTTACCGACGTTTTACAAAAAGCATCGCTAAAAGTTCATTTTGCCCCGATAATAGTCTCTGATATTTATTTTCCCTAAAAATGAAGTTAATAATAAAATTGAACTTTGCCGACGGTTTTCAAGGAAACGTCGCTAAAAGTCGATTTTACCTATGTTTTGTAATTCGTCGGTATTTTTGTATGGAAAATCAATTTCTTGAGACCCGCGGAAGTGATAAATCAATTGAAGAATTAAAGAAGGAAAGCCAAGGTATTGAAGCTCTACATGGGGTCCACACTACCCTGGTTTGGAAGATTCAATCCAAGCCAAACATAGAAGATAAAAAAAGATGCAAAAGAAAATCCAGCCATATGAAGGACATCCAAGGTAACGGAATTTCAAGCATTCACAGAGAAGTGGGGCCCATCATGTGTTCCAATTAATAATACAAATCTGAATTCCAGATTTGGAATTATTTAAGTCAATATGTAGTTTGAGGAATTTCTTAAGAGAGGAAGTCGGCCCAGATTTGGATAAATTCAAGCAAATCTCAGAGTCTTAAATATGGTTGGTAGTAACCCAGAAGTTGCAAGATAAATTCAAATCCAAAGAGTCCAAGTTTCCTTAAGAACTCTACAAGTCGGATTTCAGTCAAGATATGTTTACAAATATTTGGAAACTTTTGCAAGACAAGAAGCTATCCAAAGGAGATATCACACGTCCACACTTTGCCTTCCCAAGCTTCTCCATTCCAAGTTAGATGTCCAAGCCATGATTGAAGATACAATTTAAGATTCAAATTTTGAATCTTGAATCAAGAAAGAAAAGAAAACAAAGAAAAAAAATCCAAAAGCGGCTTTACACGTCCAAAGCCATGAAGGTTCAAATTGATACACTCCAAGTGGGGTCCAAACGCATTCAAATTAGAATTGCATTGCAAATCGGATTTTTAGATTTGAAATTTATTTGGAAGAAAACTGGGCCCAAGAGAGGAAGTTGCTTGCGATAAGAAGAATCCTATTTTCACTAAGATTGTGGGCCAACCCCTAGAAACTCTCTCAAAACCCTCTTAATCCTAATTCAACTTGGACCCACACTACTAATCATTACTCAAATCAAAACCCAGCAAGCCAAGTAATCAAACATACATAAAAGGAGCAAAAAAGGAGCTGCACGTGAATCCATCTTCCCCATTCCTCTTGGACGACCAGCAACATCTTCCCCTTTTCCATAATTTTTTTCTTCATCTCTCCATACTTCCATCAATATTTCATCCAAGGCCTTCCCTAAGGCACACCACCACTTAGATTTTAACGCCGCTGTGCCACCGCCGTTGCTACCGTCACTCCACCATTGGACCAGACATTCATTATCTTCCCATGCTTCGATTTGTAGTTTGTCGGTAATAATCTCTATTTTTAATTTTCCTAAAAAATAAGTTAAATCTAATATTGAACTTTGCCAACGTTTTGTAGAAAACACCGTTAAAATCCAGCCTTTTACTGACCTTTTTTCAGTAAAACGTCGCTAAAAATGAGACTTTCTCCGATTTTCAATTTTCCTATAAAAAAAAGTTAATTCTAAAATTTAGCTTTGCCGATGTTGTTTCGTAAAACGTCGGTAAAAGTCTTGAATAATAGTCTTTTACCGACGTTTTACTAAAAACGTCGGTAATAATATCCAATTTTTAATTTTCCTAAAAAAAAAAGTTAATTCTAAAATTTAGCTTTGCCAACAATTTTTGGTAAAATGTCGGTAAAAGGCATACTTTTACCGACGTTGTACATAAAACGTCGTAAAAAGTAGGCTTTTAGCGACGTTTTACAAAACGTAGGTAATAATTTCCGAGTTTTAACTTTCCTAAAAAACAAGTTAATTCTAAAATTTAATTTTGCCGACGTTTTTCTCGTAAAACATCGGTAAAAAGCATACTTTTACTGACGATTTACATAAAACGTCTGTAAAAGTATGTTTTTTAGCAACAAAATTATATACATCGGTAAAAATATATCTTTACCAATGAATTTATAAAAGCATCACTAAAAAACGTCGTTAAAAGTGCAAATTGTTGTAGTGTATGGCACGGAGGACCCCGCAGATGTGGATGAGTGGTTTATCTAGATGGAAAAGATATATGAGGTGTTCAAGTGTACGGGCAGACGACAATTTCTGTTGGCACCCTACATGTTCCATTGAGTGGCGAAGAGATGGTGGAAGACAGTTAAGAACCCATACGAGACAGCTAAGGATGGAAATGGATGGAAAACTTTCACTAAGCAGTTTCAAAAAAGTTTACCCCCAAGCACTATGGAGAATAGAAAATGGCAGAATTTGAGCAGTTGGTGCAGGGTGTTCTTTCAATCCAGGAGTACAAAATTCAGTTCACACACTTGCCATGGTTTGTAGAGGCTTTGATCAAACCATGATCAGAGAAAGTTAGGAGGTTCATCAGGGGATTGAGGCCTAAAATTAAGATGCAAGTTTGATGGAGTAAGCTCACAAAATACGAGAGGAATCCCTGAAATATGTCAGAGCACTAAAGCAACAAAGGATCTTGGCATTATTGCCGCCAACCAAGGGACAAAGTTCCACATCATTACCAGCAACAGCCCAAGAAACAGGGAATTGAGCAGTGGTTCAGACAACAGCAGCAAAGATTTTCATGTACATATTGTGGTGGATGCCATTACTCCCGCAACTGTAGGAACCAGTTTGGCACTTGTTTCCAGGGCGATGGTCCCAGGCATAAGGTTCGTCATTGTTCGTTGAAGACAAGAGCCGCACCCTTAGCACTTCCAGCACTGGTGCCCCGGCCACCATAACCTGTGCAACAGATGGGACAGGCTCTTCCCGCACCAATTAGGACCTAGCAGCAGCAGATTATTATGAGACCCCCACAGCCACCACAATAGCGTACCCCAAAACCTCCATAAAGAGATTATCAATGACCCCCAGGACCACTGAGAAGCAGGTCCGTGGTCAGAGGCCACACCAGCAATTTCAGTGCCTGCAACAGGTAGGGAGAGTATTTGCACTGATCCATAAAGAAGCAGAGGCTACCGGGAACGTCATTGATGGTACACTCCTAGTTTAAGTATTTGATGCTAAAGTTCTGTTTGATTCCGGATCTACACACTCATTTGTTACACCAGTATTTGCACTGCATTTTGGGAAGGATATGGAGACGTTGCCCTACATTTCAATAGTTACTACTCCAGTAGGCAGATCAATAACGTGTCACATTGTCTATCCTAAGTTTACAGTTCAGATTGGAGGTATGTAGTTTACCTCTAGTGTGATTGTGTTGGCTATGTCCGACTTTAATTTGACTCTCGGTATGGACTGGTTAGCGGAGAAACGAGCGATGTTAGATTGTTTCAACAAGACCGTGAGGTTAGAGAATGCAGACCCGTAGTGTCGAGTTTGTTGGAGCAAAGAAGCTCACCTCCACTCAGTTGATTTCTACATTGAAGGCGGATTGCTTGATGAGGAGCGGTTGTGAAGGCTATATCACGTTTATCTCAGAGGACAAGAAGTCTAAGTCCTTAAAGGAGATTCCGGTAGTGTGCGAGTTTCCGAATATGTTTCAGGATGAGTTTTCGAGTTTGCCACCCATGCAGGAGATCGACTTCACAATAGAGCTATTGCCAAGCACGGCACCAATTTCGAAGGATCCATACAGGATGGCTCGTACAAAGTTAAAATAATAATTGAAGACTCCGATGGAGGAATTATTGGACAAAGGTTTCATCAGGCCGAGTGTATCACCATGGGGAGCTCCAGTATTGTTTGTGAAGGAAAAGGACGGGTCTTTAAGGATGTGCATAAACTACAGACAATTGAATCAGGTGACAATCAAGAATAAGTACCCACTTCCAATGATCGATGAGTTGTTTAACCAACTAAAGGGAGCTCGGTTCTTCTTGAAGATTGATCTGCATTTAGGTTGTCATAAGTTGCATGCTAGAAAGGAGGACATCCTAAGATACAGTCATTTCGAGTCCTTGTTATGCCTTTTGGGTTGACAAATGCAATAGCAATATTTATGGCATTAATGAATAAGAAATTTTCTCCGTACCTTGATCAGTTCGTAAAGAGACACAAAAATCACAGGTCTTGTCTTTTTCGATAAGAATTATAAATCGCCTCTCACGGCAACAAAAATTGCTTTTCAGGGCAAACACAAAATCGCCTTTCACGGCCAACAAATGAAATTCGTCTTTCATGGCATCCAAAATCTAAATTATCCCTCTTTTTTAATACATATGCAATAAGAGTTAGAAAAAGGTTTTTTTTTCTTTTTTACATGAAAAGGTTGATCTACAGACCACAGCTTGTCATTTTCAAGTAGATTAGAAAAGTTGTCATACCCGTACACAAAAGAAAAGCGGTTGTTCGCTTGTATCCGGTCATGAAAGGATTGAACCCCATGGATTCTCACATCCGCTGACCCCGGTAGTCTCCAAAAAAACACGTACAGTTCGCAGGGCAAGAAGTTTAGATCGGGGGGTAGTTCTCAGAAGTTTATCTCATGTGTACGTTGTGGCAAGAGCCATGAGTCGAATCAGTGTAGGAGGATACTTGGTGCATGTTTCAGATGTGTCTCTATGGATCACGCGGTTAAGGACTATCCACACGTTGTAGGTGAGGTGGCCAGGGGCTACCAACAGCACTAGCCACAGCAAGCTCGTCCACTTTGCTATTGTGATCGGAGGTAGACCCGAGCAATTGCAGGTAGTTCTTGTGGTTACTACTCTGGTTGGTAGGGAGGTAGTGTGTGAGATGTCTTACCCATAGTGTAGAATTCTAATAGGGGAGTTTGTGATGCCAGCAAATCTAATAGTTTTGGTGATGCACGATTTTGATGTAATCTTAGGGATGGATTGGCTAGAGAAGTATCGTGCTTGTATGGATTGTTTTCACAAGATAGTAACTTTCAGGAAAGATGAGGCTAGTACTAGTGTGGTCTTTGAGGGTTCTAAGAAGAGGTTGGACACCAGGTTAGTTTCAGCCGTTAAGGCAGAGAGGCTAGTCCGTAGCGGTTGTGAAGGTTTCATAGCTTTTATTATGGGGGATAAACGGACTAAGATGTTAGAACTTAGAAGACATCCCAGTAGCTTGTGAGTTTCCGAATGTTTTCTGGATGAAGTGTCAGGTTTGCCGCCTATTAGGGAGATAGACTTCACCACAGAGCTGATATCAGGGACGGTCCCAATCTCTAGAACACTATATAGATTGGTATGTATAGAGCTAAGAAAACTGAAGATTCAGTAGTTGCAAGAGTTGCTTAATAAAGGTTTTATTTGCCAGAGTGTTTCTCCTTGGGGAGTGCCTATCATGTTTGTGAAGAAGAAGGATGGCACCTTACGGATGTATATTGATTAAAGGCAGCTTAACCAGGTGACTATAAAGAACATATATCCGCGGCCTCAGACTAATAAACTATTTAATTAATTGCAATGTGCATTCCATTTCTCGAAGATTGACCTTAAGTCTGGATATCATCAATTGAGGGTTAGACAGCAAGATATAGCTAAGACGGCTTTCTGGACGAGGTATGAACATTATGAATTTCTAGTTATACCTTTTGGACTAACTAATGCCCCAAGAGTTTTTATGTCTTTATCATTGCCCCATACTTGGATCAGTTCACAGTAGTTTTCTTTGATGACATCTTGGTATACTCGAAGTCTAGAAAAGTTCATGTTGAGCATTTGAGGACTTCATTGTAGTTATTTAGGGACAATCAGTTGTATGCTATATTCAATAAATATGGATTTTTGCTAGAGCAATCGCTTTTCTTGGGCATGTGATTTCTAACGAAGGCCTGGCAGTTAACCCATCTAAGATAGAGGCAGTAGTGAAGAGGCAGAGCCCAAAGAATGTGGCAGAGACCAGTAGTTTCCTAGGTTTGGCGAGATACTATAGGAGATATGTCGAGGGATTTTCTAAGATTTTAGCTCCATTGACCAAGTTGAGTAGGAATATTGTTCCGTTTGTTTAGACCCAAGAATGCAAAAATATTTTCTAATTACTTAAGGAGAAGCTAACTAGAGCCCCAATGTTGACCTTACCGATTGAGAACAAAGGATTCATAATTTATATTGATGCTTCAAATGCTGGGTTAGGTTTTGTTTCGATGCAGAATGGGAAGGTAGTGGCTTATGGGTTTGGACGATTGAGAGATCATGAGAAGAATTATGCCACACACGACTTGGAGATAGCGGCGGTAGTTTTTTCCATTAAGCTTTGGAGACACTATCTCTATGGAGAGAAGTTTAAGGTTCATTCCGATCATAGGAGTTGATCGTCAGCCCCAAGTCTAAGGCCGCAATGTAGTAATAACTCAGTGAAGTCTGAAGTCGATCCACATGGAGTAATTAATCGCATAAAACCTGTCCTATTATAAAACTAGTACCAACATAATAAAATCTATATAAATAAATCTCTATGAGACTGAAATTGAAATTTAATTACAAATCCAAATTAAAAATTACAATCCCAAATAAAAATCCTAATCTAAAGAATGCAAAAACATAAAAGACATCAAACCACCAATTACATAAAAGTAAATAAATCATGCATTAAAATAAAAAACATTTAATAACATCATTCAAAAATAAGGATAAAAGAATTCTAGATATTCTTATTATGGGAAATCACGACATTATATTGGCAAAAATAATAAAAGGCTACAAAAACACCACACCAAGTGCTTACTGTCACTATGTACCCACAAACACATGATACCGATCCAAGGTGGGACACCTTGACCTCACTAATTGCGACTTTTAGATTAAAATGAACCAATAAAGTATTAATTCCCCAACAAGAATCAATACTAGAAAAAGAAATCTTTCCTTACCCTAGATCAATACATCAAGAAAATAGAACTTGCGCATAATCCCATCTTCAAGTCTTCAATCCTTCATCAAGGGAGAAGTAGATGGCTGGTTGATGATGGAGCAATGACAGCAATGGCAGCGGCGTAAAAATCCAAGTGGTGGTGTGCCTTAGGGAAAGCCTTGGATGAAGTAGTGATGGAAGTAGAGATAGATGGAGGAAAATTAATGGAAAAGGAAGGGAAAGGAGTTGCTGGTCGCCCAAGGGAGTATGGGGGTTATGGACGTCCATGCTCTTTTGGGATCTTTTTATATGACTTGGGTTACAAGGTTTTCGTTTGGGAAGGATTAGTAGTGTGAGGTTCAAGTTAGATTAGGATTATGAGGGTTTTGAGAGAGTTTCTAGGGTTGGCCCACAATCCTAGTGAAAATAAGGTTCTTCGTATCTCATGCAGCTTCCTCTCTTAGGCCCACTTTGAAGAAAAACTTGCAAATCTGAAATTTTCAGATTTAATTCAAAATTTGAAACCATATGAGCAACCCCTTTTTTTCTTTTTTTTTTTGCGTGTGACAGCATGGGATAGAGGTGTTGGACGTGTAAAACTTCTTTAGATAAATCTTGGTTTGCCTATCTTCTTAGATTCTCTCATGAAATCTCTTTGTGCACCCTTCCTTAAAATATTAGAACTCCTTTGGTAGCTTCCCATTGCTCCACTTGGCCCCACTTCTTTTCCAAATAAATTTCAAATTTGAAAATCAGATTTGATATGCAAATTTTTGAAGCCAAGGTGGACCCACTATGGGCATGCAACAACTTTAAAAAAAAAAAAAAAAAAAAAAAAGAAACATGGTGGACGTTCATGCCATCATGCATATCTTTTCTTGATTTTTTTTTTCTTGTTTCCTTCCGTCTCTTCTTTCCCTTTTTTTTTTTTATCTTTGCTCGTAAGATTTTTTTTTATAGCTTGAAAAATTTTCCTTAGATGGTCCCACCTTGGCTAAAATAACTCCAAATCTGAGATTCAAATTTGTATTTGCAATTGGAACACAAGATGGGCCCCACTTGGGTATGTGACGCATGAGCTTGGACGTGCATCTCTCCCTTGGCTTTTTTTTCCTTCTTTAATTTATTTCTTCCGCAGGCCCCAAGAAATTGATTTTCCCTACAAAAATACAAATAATATAATCAAACATTGCAAGATGCGGGCCCTAATTGACACTAAATAGATGCATAAGTGTCACCATTTTATCAAGTTTTCCTTAATTAAACCAATGGTGCAAGACAATTCATCATTTCATGTGTGAATAAAAAGTTATGAGAAATTTGTGACTTCCAATGCCAAGATATAGAGAATTCGTGATTTTATGTGAAAATGTGATTTTTCAATGAATTTTGACTCAAATTCAAACTTTGATGCCAACAAACATAGAATCATGATTTTTTTTACTAAAATGGTGCATGATTTGATGATTAAGTCCTTAATCACTCTAAAATGATGATGAAATCATGCATTTTTAAGGACTTATCAGGAGTTTTCAGTACCTCTTCTCATAGCAGGATTTGAATATGAGGCAGCACCATTGGTTGGAGTTGATGGCAAATTACGACTATTCGATCCCGTATTTCTAGGTGAGGGTAATGTAGTAGCAAATTTGTTGAGTCGGAAGATAGTTACTTTGGCTAGCATGTGTGGTGAGTGGGTGTTATTTGAGGAGATCGAGGATTTGCATGTTGAGATTGAATTTGTCAATGATAGAGAGATGTTGGTTGTTATGTCAGTATTTGAACCGAAGTTGATTAAGCGGATTAAGGACATTCAGTTTCAGGACCTCGAGTTGGCCAGAGTACGAGATAAAATTGCAGATAGGCCAAATTTCAGACTTGATGATGGGATCTTCTACTTTCAAGACAGGTTGTGTGTGTCTAATGTTGGAGACTTCGAAGATCAGATCATGATAGAGGTGCATCATGCACGGTATTATACATCCCGGTGGTACAAGATGTATCGGAATATACAGGGGCGATTTTGGTAAAATAATATGAAGAGGGAAATTCTAGGATTTGTATCTCGGTGTCTGACTTGTCAGAAGATTAAGGCTAAACATAGAAAGCCCCCAGGTCTTTTTAAGCCATTAAAGAGACCTAAGTGGAAATGGAAGCACAATAATGCTATTTGGGTAATTGTTGACAGATTGACTAAGTCTGCGCACTTTTTATCTTTAAGGACGGGGACCAAGATGCATGTGATGGCCGATATGTTTATAAGAGAGATTGTGAGACTGTATGGTAGTCCAGCTTCTATAGTCTCAGACAGAGATAGTCAATTCATTTCTCGATTTTGGGCATTGTTTCAATAGGTCATGGGTACTGAGTTGACTTTTCGCACAATGTAGCATCTACAGACCAACAATCGGTCAGAGAGAACGATCCAGACTCTTGAGGACATGCTTAGGGTGTGTGTGTTGGACTTCAAGATAGAGTGGGATCGAGATATGGCTTTATGCGAGTTTGCATACAACAATAGCTTAAACACGAGCATTGGGATGGCACCGTTCGAAGCTCTCTATGGAAGGAGGTGCTAAACACCAGTTTATTGGGAAGAAGTTGGGCCAAAAGCTTTCATGGACTAAGAATCATTAGGGAGACAAGTGCCAAGGTTAAGCTTGCATATGAGAGGTGGATGACAGCTCAAATTAGGCAGAAAAGTTACGCAAATAATCGACGCATAGATCTCGAGTTTCTAATTGGAGATGATGTGATCTTTATCAATCATAAAATACCGCAAGCGCACGGCTGCCTATATGAGGCGGTGGCAAGAACGGGTCAATCCCACAGGAAGCTAATTAAAGAAACTTTTAGATTAAGAAAACCAATTGACTAACAATTAATGAAAGTTTTGAGTATTTACAAATAAAAACAAGGAATTAATCTAGAAAGATGAGAACTACCAATTAATGAAATTAATTCAATAAGCATCCACCAATTACTTATTAAGTAAACCTAACTTGTTCCAATTTTTACTTCATACCAAAGACAAATCTTTATTTTTTACTTGGAGAATCTAACTTTAAAAACCCCTTTTTAATTGTAAAATCCAAAACCCAAGACTTCCTTCACCTCACAAAAGAATAAAAATAATCTAAGCACTACCCACCAAAAGTATGCATAAACCATAAAAAAGATCCAAGTCATAAGCATGGCCTATCAAACCTAAGCATTGATAGTCAAAAATCAATTTTTATTTTCAGAAATTAAAAATGAAAGTTTGCCTAGGGCACGAACACAAGTCTATTAATCATTAAGAACATAACATCTGCAAACAAGTTAGAACTACTAAAAAAATAAAAAGTAATCACTTATCTTCATCCATAGCCCCAATCAAGAACTTAGCCTGCCACTGCAAAGAAGATGATTTGATTTAACATTAAGATCTGTATCTTTACAACTTCCCCTACAAGTAATTGCTTGAACAAGGCCCAAAGCTACCAAAAATAAATAAAAAAATATATGGAGAACTAGAACTAGAAGAGGAAATGAAGAAAAGGGAACAGGAAAGAGAGAATGGCTAGGCCACTTTTTGGAGAATAGGCTTTTTGTTCTAGCCCACCTTGATGCTCCTTTTACACTTTTTGGCCTCTTGGTTAGTAAGGGATTATTTCCTTCTATAACTTGATTCTTGGCTTAGCTTCCAAGAAATCCTCTTTAATTAGCAACAATTTGGATGGGAGATGATTTTTTACTAAGTGTGGTCTCTTGGGCTCCAAGTCTTGCAAAACCAAATTCCTCAAAGATCTCTCATTTTGCCAATTTCGAAAACTTTTTGCAATTCCCGCGTAGAACTGTAACAGTTAACTTCCCGATGTCATATCTCCCTCAATGTAGCTCAGATTTACGCAATCTTGGGCTCCACGGATATCTACTCGAAAATTGATTTACAATTGTGGATAGATTGCTCCGATCCTACACTCGGGTTGAAAGTCTTGATTTCATTCTTCAATCAAAACTCTATAACAAAAATCACTAGACACCATCGAAAACTTTTGAAATAAAAAAACCAGTACATATAAGAAAGACCCAAACAAGCATTCATCAAATAAAAACCCAAACCTAATAGCATAGCAATAGAGGCAGCAATAACAAAAGAAGAAGGAAATGGGCGTAGACTACTACAAGATATTGCAAATAGACAAGAACGCCAAAGACGAAGATCTGAAGAAAGCCAACCACAAGCTCGCCATGGCACCTTGACAAGAACGAAACAACAAAAAAAGCCAGATAAAAGGCCCTTTAGAAAACCACTAGAGAAAACCAAAGATAAAACCAATCACATCAAGAGAAAATCAAAGAGAAAACCAATCAAGATCAAACCCATCAAACAAAAATCACTGAAAAATCAAAGGCCCTTTAGAAAAGTACATAAAAACCCATCAAATAAAACTATAAAAACACAAGCCCATCAGGATTAAACCAAAAATAAAATACAAATTACATAAACATAAAACCCTCAAACAAAGATTAATAAAAGAATAAAAATCCATCAAATAAAAAAGTACCAAAATCGTTGCAAGGTCGGCCGGATATGTTGGATTGCCCCGCCCACGGCCACTACCAGAGGAGGAGGAGAGATCTCATGGGCTGAGATTGGGTTCCAAATCGTACGAAGAAGGCGTTGAACTCGAAGATCAAAGCATCAGGCTGGAGGAGAAGGCGTTGCTAGATCTTGACGGATTTATCTGCATCCTTCATCGGAGAAGAGGGCTGCTATTTTTCAAGGATCCGTTGCAGAGAAGAGGTTTCAGTTCTTGGTTCTCCACACTACAAGAAATTTGGGGTTTAAGGACAACACAAATTTGTCCCAAAATGTACATATTTCGTCACCGAAACTAATTAAGACGAAAATTTTTCGTCACC
The DNA here is from genome assembly GCA_003546025.1 of Camphora micrantha. Taxonomy (NCBI): domain Eukaryota; kingdom Viridiplantae; phylum Streptophyta; class Magnoliopsida; order Laurales; family Lauraceae; genus Camphora; species Camphora micrantha. The sequence goes on along the minus strand of QPKB01000008.1, from coordinate 24,614,045 downwards.
CATTTTGTTGCCAAAGCCTTGTCGCTAAAAGGTCTTGGTGACGAAAAAAAAATTCATCATTGAAAAAGATAAATTTGTGACGATTTTTTTTGTCTCCAATACACTCTGTTGGGAACATACTTGTAAGTAGTTAGTGACAAAATATTTTTTATAAAAGGAAGCAATTAGAGACAAAAATATTTCGTCATAAATATAAGAAATAGAGACGAAATAATTTTATCGCATTTAATATAAAGGAAGACGAAAAAAATTTGTCAAAAAAACTACCAGTGGATGACGATTTTTTGTCTCCAATCGACTCTACAAGAACATACTTGTAACTAATTAATGACAAAATATTTTGTCATTAAAGGAAGAAATTAGAGTCAAAAATATTTTGTCATAAATATAAGAAATAGAGACGAAATAATTTTATCACGTTTAATATAAAGGAAGACGAAAAAAATTTGTCAAAGAAACTACTAGTGGATGACGATTTTTTTTTCTCCAATTGACTCTGTGGGAACGTACTTGTAACTAATTAATGACAAAATATTTTGTCATTAAAGGAAGAAATTAGAGTCAAAAATATTTTGTCATAAATATAAGAAATAGAGACAAAATAATTTTGTCGCGTTTAATATAAAGGAAGACGATAAAAATTTGTCAAAGAAAGTACCAGTAGATGACGATTTTTTTTTGTATCCAATCAACTCTATGGTAACATACTTATAAGTAATTAACGACAAAATATTTTGTCAATAAAGGAAGAAATTAGAGTAAAATATATTTTTTCATAAATATAAGAAATAGAAACGAAATAATTTTGTTAATAAACTGTAGCATTCACACCTATACACATTCATAGAAAACAATCACCAAATGGTTCACAAAATCTAAAATTGAAATCAATAGACTATCATGAACTCAAATATTAAATTTATAATATTTGAATATCCATACATCACACATCCACCTCATATGCAATTTACAACTCATATACTGTTGCATGATAAGAGAAGAATCACAGTAGGATTTCTAAAGTGGTGGGCAGCCAACATACACAAAAAGAAAGCATATATCTAGTACACAATGGTCTGTCAACCAATCAAATTTATCTTCTAATACATAGGGGAGAATCACTGGGTAAGAGAAGTGGTCATTCACCACAAAGGGATTCTACTCTGTACTAACATTCAAATGCCAAACATTCTACTCTGCATACTTGGCCTTCAAGTTGGCTGCATCCTAGCTAGCTGCATGGACTTTTTCAACAAAAGTTGTTTTTCAATTTTCATTCAATCTGCATAAAAAAAGAGGAAGATTAACATATGATTAAGAATGTCATATGCACCCTTTAGTGAAACTATAGAATAAATCATCCTTGTAAAAAAAAAAAAATTCAAACAGATTGTATGTTAACATTTAGATAAAACATCACAAATACAAACTCATTGCATGTTAACATTTTCATAAAAAAAAAAAAATCAGAGAAATTGATGTTAAAGCTGTACACAAACAGACATGGAAGATTTTGTAATACCAACAAATAAAAATATTCAAACTTATCCACTCTCTCTCTCTCTCTCTCTCTCTCTCTCTCTCTCCTATCCAACTATAACATGTACTCCCTCCAAATGCTACTGACCCCACCTGCAGCAAACTCCACCCTTAATAACTTTTAGAAAATGACTGCAACTTCAGTTCAAATCCAACATTCTATCAGTTCATTACAATTTTCAACCTCTATTCATATAATCAAATAACCTGAACATGCACTTTAGCAACCTGTACACATATTCCAAAACCTGTACATGCATTTTCAACTTGTACCATCATTCCAAACCTGAAGGTCACAACAATCTAATTATAGACCAAAAAATCCATGTCCATTACATGATTCAATTGAACTAAATTTAGCAACACGTACAAAACTCAAAATTAAGTTAAAATTACCAACTAAAAACTCATGTAAAATTACAAAACCATTACACATCCAACTTCCATTTCCATTCATGTACATAAAACCTAGCTTCCTTTTATAACTACAACTCTTAACTTCCTTTTCAAAAATATGTATACCCTTCAACCCACTTCACTAAGAGTGGAGATGAAATAACACAATTTTACCTATCATGAGCAGCATTTAAATCATTCCAACATTTACACATTTAAACCCATTTAATGAAAAAAACTGAATAAAAGGGAGAGCAGGGGGATGGGTGTTATAGAAATGGGCTAGGGCTGGGGTTTGTGTAAGGGAAAGAAGGGAACTATGTCTCCAATCTCACTACGACTCTAATCTCTCTCTGCAAAGAACTTGAGGACTATGTCTCTAATCTCCATCACTAAAAGGGATAGCTCCCAAGGCTCAATTACTAAAGAAAAAGCCCATTTCAAACTCAATTCTTAAGGACTATGTCTTTAATCTTGCATCATCTAGAAGAAGGAAGAAGCCTTACTATTATAACCCAATTAGCCAAAACCCAAACCCAAAGATATATACATATATAACATCAGCTATTAAAATACTGCACATATCATGTAGTCCAAAAAAACCCCATGAAGGCATAATAAAAACCAAATCATATTCAGTCATCATTTCCCAAAACTGGCCAACCCTGCAACTTAAAAAGAGTAGTCATATACAAACCAACTGAGCTTCAAAGTAAACAACTATTTCATATATTGGGGGTCATGATGTCATAGAGAGAACCATCACAATTTTACACCAAATGCATATTTTGATAGATCCAGTGATTTAAGACTTTGGCAAAATGATCAGTACTTGGTAAAAATACACGTGTGAAATTGCACTCAATGGAAGTATGGAACCATCAATAAAATTCATTGATGCATGAATCATCAGTAAGATTCATTGATGCTTTGTATTCATTACACTTCTTTGAATATATGTCTCTCTCCTAATGGAGTTGGCTCTAGGAATTTCAAGAACTGAGGACCACCCTTCAGCAGCAGCAAGAGGATGTCACAGCTAGCCTAAAGAACTTGGGGGTAAGTAATTGGCCATCCTTCTATTGGGCCTACTGTTCCTTTTACATTAATTTAGTTTTATCCCTGGACAATTAATATAAGTTGCATGAGTAGTTCAAGAAACAACTGTGTTTACACAGTTCCTATCTCCTAGAAAGTGTGATTTAGTTTGCATATATTGTGTTGGCCCTTTTCATGACTCTGCATTTGGCACTTAAAGATGCTTGTAACCCAGTTCTGTGGTTATCATTTTTTATATCTAGGTATCTCTAGTGACTGCCACTGTTTCAGAGGTTCACGATTATGAAACTTCTGTGTTTGATGGCTCACCACTGGTTTTCAAATTTGGTTACTGTTTCTTACTGGTTTGTTCCTATGAAAATTTGATTCTCTAGCAACTGCATTTTTGTGTTAATTTTATTTTTATTCCCACTCTTTGTTTTCAAGTTCCACCACTCCAATGAACTGACAATATAAATTTCAAGCAGCATGTTATGCTTCATGCTACAATTACATCAACATAGTGCCTTTTTCTTTTTTTGCTAAAATGGGATATCACATTACTAAGAATCTGATTCTCATGATAGATGGAAATTTCAAGATAACTTCTTGTTCTCAGTATAAGAATTTTCTACTTAATGCAGTTGCAGGATGTGTCTGATGATGCAAAGGAAATTCAAAATCCCAAGATAGAGGAGCACACTGAAGATGTTCAGGCTCCTGCATCAGACAGTGGTAAGGATGAATAATTAATTTGCAGATTAAGGATTGTGTCCTCTAGAGCGCTGCATGAGACATGATGTTTTAATTATGTTTATGCACCACTCTTTCTGAGTTATCATGTTAGTCTGAGAATTAGTCTTTGAAGCAAATGTGTCGGAAATGATTTCCAGAAGTATGAGCAAAGAATTTTGTACTAAGTAAAAATGTTGGGTGGTAAGTCATGAGTCTAGATATTGACCACAAAGTCATCATGGTGACTTGGTTTCTGTAATTTCATTTGATGACTATTCTCTTTTAGTTATCATATCAGTGTTTGAAATTCTATCATTAAACGAAATTGATTTTGAAAGGATGAAAGAAAAATTTGTACCAAGATAAGTATGTAATGAGTAATGCTGGTCTGTTGATGGTAAAGGTGAGGGGAACACATAAATGTTAGCATGCAATTGTCTAATCAGAACAGATTTGTGATTCTTCCAGACTTGATCATTTACACTCATTTATCTATTTATACTTGTGAGCAGATTTTATGACACCCCCACCCCAACACCAAAACAGAAAAGTAGAAAAAAAACTTTCTAAAAGGAACCTTGTACCAGATTACCTTATTTTTTTTCGCACATAGATAGAATGCAACAGCTGTAAAAACAGGTCTATTGAAGTCAGCCACTGCCCGACGTGACACTGGCAATGCTGCCAGGTATCGATCCGCATTGGTATGAAAACTACCTCTAATTGCAAGGGTTTAAGCTGAAAAAATACATGAAACAGCACTCAACATGTAAAATAAAAAATTAACTTACCTTGTGATCTGGCACTTTTACATATTCTGCTGAAACAAGAAGTCCCTTGATCACAAGTCCAAGGATTCAAAATCAAGCAGCAAAAGCAATGAAATAGGCCCCACATAACAATACATTCATATTCAACTATTGAAGCAAGAAAAGTAATGAAACAGAGTCCGAAAACACACAATAATACTACACTAGTACAGAACAACACAAGTGACCATCACCATTGGAACAATCAAGCTTTTGCAAATTAGTGATCATAAACACTACCTAGAGCTTGATCTCAAATAGTTTCGCTTTCTTGAGCTTCAGGACTATGTCTGCAACAGAACCAATCACAGAAACAACCATTAATTTGACCAATCAACAGATCACTGAATCATTGATAAGCTGATATATATCATATATATACACCTGATAAGCTGCAACTAAAACGTATAAGAACAGTGAGGTGTCCGATATCAACGAGCCAGAAGGGTTCATAGAATCCAGTAAGAACTGTTATTTCCTCCAAGTTTGGGAACTGCGCTGGGCAGAGGAGAGGAGAGGAACACTTAACAACCATTAATTTCCAAATATTGGCCTAGCAGAAAGAGAGAAGAATGTTCTCGTGAAAAGAATCAATAAACAGTTGCCTATTAACCTCTAAATCCACACAAATATTGATGAGATTCCATGTACAACAGGATAGTAATGGAAGACAGTCAGATCAAACTATTAATGCTATTTCCTCCAACCTTTCATCTGGTAAGTCTTTTTACAGGTGATGAAACTAAAATATATTCTTCGCCAAATGCATTGGTGTAGCAACTATGACTAACCCCCTCACTCTATGCAGTGGCAAATAGGCCTGGGCCTGAGCTTAGTAGAACCAAAAATTTGAATAGGCCTAGCTTGACCAATTCAAAATCCAAGCTTGAAGAAGCTCATGCCCGGACCCTTGACAGTCCTAGAAGCAAAGTTTAGCACCCCAGAGAGTGAAAGGTTTCCACCTGCTAGTAGTAGTGTCCTAGAAGACAAGATCTCAATGGTAGATAATCTCTGGAAAAATAGCATCTTCACCTCCAGCTAATCAAATTATTAATATAAATTTTAAAATAGCAGCCCTTGGAGTTAGTCACTTCTCACTATAGCTTCAGTATCTGGACATATTAGGATGAATCAGAAGTTCAGAGGAATCAGAACTAATCATCCTGGTATCCATCTTCATCATAGTTTACCAACAAATCTATGAAGGTCCCTAAATTTTATATACTTAAACAAGAAATTTAAATAAAGAAAATGTAGTCCTTTCAGGCATGAAGAAGTTGAATCCATTCAATGTTACATAGATGTCAACATATAATCAAGGTTTCAAAACTTGGTATATTATTGATTCCCTACTATAACAGCATCAAATCAAATTGCCAGCCAGAGAATTGATACTAGTCCAAAAAGTTTCATAAATGGAACTATTGGGGCCTGTTTGTTTGCACTAACAAGTGTTTTAGGCATTAGAAAAACCCACCCCACTACATTGTCCCAGACTTGCCTGTTAATGAAGATTGACTGTTCAAGAACCAGGACGGTGGTCATCTGTTCTATAATCAGCTGTAGAGAAAATAAATTGTGGGCAAGATAGAACTTGGTGATCCTCACATTGCAAGTGAAATGTGCATTCTTCGAAGCATCATTACCTTACAACTAGATCTTTCGATGTCAGTAACCGCATGTCACCAGGAAAGAGATCCCCTGGGCTGAAATGGATGATGTCACCTGGCACAATTTCTGTCTAATCAACTTGAACAACAAGTTCTGTTTGAATATATCTGCCAGCACACCTCTGAACTTTGACAGGCGATTTTAGAAGTTCCAACAGCTTCATAGCAGCTTTTGAACTGTTAAATTCCTGATATGCACATGAATCTTATGAAAAACATAGCGGTCATCCAATGCTAGACTAATTAAAATGACAAACTTTTTTGGTTCAAGTAGCAACAATAAAATCCCCAAGCTATGATTATCCAGACTCTTTATATAGCTGGCCTCACTATAGATCAGGCCTCAAGGATATCCTCCATCATGAGATGGAAATTGTCTGATTGACAGTCTGAAAGTTGTGTAGCCATCAGTCCAAAATTAAAGAGTAGAATTTCTTCTTGAATGAGGTTGAAAATTCTAATTCAAATAAGATCCTTAATGACAGGTGGGTTTTTACCCTTTTTTTGAGATACTCTTAAAAATGTGATTATTTGCCCAATTGGAGATGTGAGGATAATTGATTGTTAGTATGCAAGATTGGAGTCAAGAAATCCCATGTACCATTACATAAATGCAAAAGTTTATGCTCATACATGCACATGATAGACAATGAGAGGACCACGACCAAAACCAGATATGCAGATATGGAGGTTTTTTACTGTGGTAAAAACAAAACCACATAGATCAGCACCAAATATATGGATAAATCAAGAACAACTAAGCCACCTGATTAAAAACTAAAAGCCTGTGTAGACATGCAATTTTGACACTGATATGCATCTAGAAATATATTGGTAACAAAGACACACAAACAGGACTCACCAAACAATACAGAGACTGCTATTAATTGTGTTTTAATTCTTATATCTTAGTATTGTTAAAAAAAAAATAAAACAGCAGCTACTACAACATGAAATTGTTGAGGCTAACCAGCCTATATAAATTATTAAAATGTAAAATGAAAAGAATGATTGCAGGATTTTCTCAAGAGGGAGGAGATTTTGAATAATATCAGAGCACCAATAGAAGATCTTTTTTTTTTTAAATGAAATGAACCATAATGGAGGGAAAGATATATGATATATTTCAACAGTTATAAAGAAAATTCAAACAAGAAAAAATATGAAATGAAGAAACTTGGCACCCATTGCAAATAGAAAGACCAACATTAAAGCTGAAAACATCCCAAGGAGAAACACAAGCATGAACCCACCACCATGTGAAGATGGTTCCCTTCCCAATTTCTTGGATGGTTTACCACCACAGCAACAGATGCAAGGATGAGGCCCCAATCGATCGGACAAAAGACTTCCAGTACACATGCACTTAAGTGTTACCTTAGCCTTGACATGAATTGGGCTGCTGTATGATACAAGGTTACACTTATGATCCTCTCCCTTGGGAGGAGAGTACTCTGCAGCTGAAGCAGGGGGAGCTGGGTAAGAATCCAGTAGATATTGGAACTTTGAATAAGATCCCTCTCCACTAGACAAATGTTCCAAGGTTGAGCGCACAGTGTGTTGTTCACCTGGATGGAACATAATAATAGCAAATGATGAAATAAAGGAATTTATGGACATGAAATAATAATAATAATAATAATAATAATAAAGCAGCAAACTCTGCAGCTCTGCCTTCATATTATATTGATAGCATCGACAAAAGATAAGGGCTAAAAAGAAAAATAGAACAGTGACAAGATTTTACATGCACTTGCCATCGACTAGAACACACCTCATCTTCTACCAAGAAAAAAAAAAAAAAAACCTCACCTTTACAAGTTTTCTAGAAAAAGAAAAATAACAGACCGCAACAACTGATTGCATTGAGAGGTTTTATCAGTTTCCTCTTTTTGGCTTTTACCCATGCGTACAAAAAGCTAGAAGTCATGACACTGAAGATCGTGAAACCTACCTCCTGACGATGATTGTTGAACATATTCGTGGCCCATTTCTTCAGCTTTCTGAATGGGACCAGCGTGTACTGGTGGCAGTGGAAGGTCATCTTCCAGTATAATATTTCCATTTATTAGATCTGAGATCAACCGATCCTTTAGAGTTAATTTCACCACGAATTCATATTACATTTTTAATGCAAACAAGTAGACCCTGAGCAAAAATAAGATTTCACTTCATAATGATATTGTGAAGAAATCCCTATTTCAATTCCGGAATCAGCCTATACTCCGATTGCACATAATTGGTAATGACAAAGAATAAAACAACTGATACTTACACGTGAACTCAAATTACATATCTTCACACGTAAACCCTGATTTCCATTGAGAATGGCCAAATTAGAAGCATCAAGTACTCTGTCAATATCCAAAACTAATGGGCTGTTTAAGGTGAAAGACAAGAACCGTAGAGTAGTGATTAGATTACTAATATATAATCACAAAGCCCTGAGGGGAGCAGGTGTGGGACCATAACAACAGCTCCTATCTTTAGAACATGGAATCTTGTGTATGATTAAAAAGCTATGTTGGTTTCATCCCATATCTTTAGAACCGAGGGAGAGAAGAAAGAGAGAGGTGCGCGGTGTGTGCGGAGTGAAGGAAGAGGGACGGGTGTACCTGGTGCAGGGGAGGCGTCCGGCGGTGCGAGGAGAAAGATGAAGGCTCTGCGGGCGTCCGGGGGCTGCTGCGCGAGCTTGGCAGTGCTGCTGTGGTCGTCTGGCGGAGGAAGATGAAGTGGGTCGTGCGCCTGGGAGAGGTCTGGAGAGGGAGGGAGAGATAGAAATGGATGAGAGGAGATGAGAGGAGATGGGTTCTCGAGGGGTGCGAAGGAGATGAGAGGACGACGATGGAGATTGGTTCTGCCGTTCTGGTGGGGGCGATTCACGCCTGGGAGAGGTCTGGAGAGTGAGGGGAGAGAAAGAAATGAGTAGAAGGAAAAGAGGGATTGAAGAGGGAAAAGGGGGGGACTGTGGAGGCGAGAGGGGGAAAATTTTAGTTTACCGTAAGAAAAATTTTACAGAGCTAGCACGACTCCCATGGGAGCCGTTGGATGGGGCCCGGGCACAAATCTGGGTAAAAATTATTTTATTTTTCTTAACATTTACCGACGTTTAATATAAAACGTCGGTAATAAATTTTCCGACACTCATTTTTGTCGGTAAAAAAATAAATTTATCGGTAAAGGTCTCTATTTTTAATTTTTCTAAAAATAAAATTAAACTTTACCGACGTCTTATAAAAAAAAAAAAACGTCACTAAAAGTTCATTTTACCCACTTCATAAAATTCATCTATAATAGAATTCGTCGATAATAGTCTTTGATATTTATTTTCCCGAAAAATGAAGTTAATAATAAAATTGAAATTTGCCGACGGTTTTCAAGGACGGCTAGTAGTGGTGGCGCGGGTAACGGCCCCCGGAAAAATCGAAAACTGACACGAGCACTGCACTCGAGGGGGGAGTAACTTGTAGGAACTGACGGTACGCAAATAGGACTCCCGGTTAGAGAATTAGAAGCGAAAATATAGGATTTTCCAACACTTAGGCTCGAAAACGGCCCGCCGGGGGTCCGAAACAGGTAACGGTCTCCGGAAAAATCAGAAACAGGCACGAGCACTTCGCTCGAGTATAGAGTAACTTGTAGGAACTGACGGTTCGCAAATAGGACTCCCGGTTAGAGAATTAGAAGCGAAACATAGAATTTTCCAACACTTAGGCTCGAAAACGGCCCAGCGGGGGTCCGGAACGGGAAACAGACTCCGGAAAAATCGAAAACCGGCACGAGCACTTCGCTCGAGGGTAGAGTAACTTGTAGGAACTGACGGTTCGCAAATAGAACTCCCGGTTAAAGAATTTTGACTCCCCCCACCTTTTTATCCTACATTAAAAAATGCGGCAGCTTCATATAGGGTATAACAAAATGATCAATGAGTAGACAAAAAGGGGTGTACAACCACATTAAACGATCAAATGATAATATAACATAAAGAGTTGGAATGAAAGGGGAAAAACGATAGGCTCTTTATGCCTATTCTTATTCAGATTCTCTTTGAATACAAGGAGGTTGATTCCTCCATAGAAAGAACAAAATTAATCTAACACTGAAGGAGACTTATGAAATATTTTTTGTACAAATCTTATGAGGGAAAGTTGGAATTCAAAATATAATTAATCCAATTGATACAGACACATTAGCAAGGACATCTATTTGATGGGCCACCTCTTCAACAGCGTGTAGGCTACAAATAAATATTTATCTAATATTCTAAATTAATATTGGTTTTCGAAAAGGCCGAACACTCTCATAGAAAATTTTCTTTTTCTGTGCCATGCCATTCCAAGAAGTTTGCCCAAGCATAAAATTAATATTGGTAACAATCTCTGATTTTTTAAAAATGAAGTTAATTTATGAATGACATTTGCCGACGTTTTTTTTTAAAACGTCGGTAAAAGGCATCCTTTTACCGACGTTGTTTTTAAAAACGTCGGTAAAAGTCTAATTTTTACCGACAAAATTATTTACGTCGGTAAAGAATTATCGTTACAGATGAATTTGTAAAAACGTCGCTAAAAGTGCAACTTGTTGTAGTACTTCTTGGATAACAACTTCAATGCTGGCATGCACGAAGGGCTTAAGTGTAAGACAGAAGAGAGGGGCTTTAGTGCGAAATAGAAGAAATGGTTGACAGAGTGTCTTCTTGAGTCACTACTTCAATACTTGTGAGAGAGGAATAGGCTCAAGTGCGAGAGAGAAATGAGGGTTTTGTAGACAGTGTCTTCTTGGGTCACGACTTCAATACTTGTGAGAGAGGAATAGGCTCAAGTGCGAGAGAGAAATAAGGTTTTGTAGAGATTGGCTTCTTGAACATGACTTCAGTGTCCGTGTACGTGAAAATGAGTGATAAGGGTCAAAGTGTGTCTCTTGGGGGCACGGTTTCAGTGCTCCGAAATACAAAACCACGACATTTTAATAAAAAGAAATAATTAGTGATAAAATATTATTGTCTCCTTAAATACAAGAACAGAGAATTTATTATTGGTGACGAAATATTTTTGTCTTCTACAACTTAACCTTACGAGACGAAAAATATATTCGTCGCGCAATCAATCACAATAAGCATTACGCAAGTAGAATTTATTAGTGACGAAATATTTTCATCTCCCACAACTTATTCTTCCGAGACAAATATATATTTGTCGCCCATTTAACAGGAAGATGAAATGGCATGATGGAGTGTTTATTGGTGACGAAATATTTTTGTCTTCTATAACTTATCCTTATTGGTGACGAATTACGTTCATCGCAAAAAACAAATTATATTTTGTGATAAAAATGTTCGTCTCCAATGAGCTAAAATAATTCACCCCACAACTTATTCTTCCGAGACAAAAATATATTTGTCGCCCATTTAACAGGAAGATGAAACGGCATGATGGAGTGTTTATTGGTGACGAAATATTTTCGTCTTCCAAAACTTATCCTTATTGGTGATGAATTACGTTTGTCGCCAACACAAATTATATTTTGTGACAAAAATGTTCGTCTCCAATGAGCTCAAATAATTCGCCCCACAACTTATTCTTCCGAGACAAAAATATATTTGTCGCCCATTTAACTGGAAGATGAACAGCATGATAGAGTTTTTATTGGTGACGAAATATTTTCGTCTTCCATAACTTATCCTTATTAGTGACGACTTACGTTCGTCGCAAAAAAAAATTATATTTTGTGATAAAAATGTTCGTCTCCAATGAGTTAAAATAATTCACCCCACTGACAACTTATTCTTCCGAGACAAAAATATATTTGTCGCCCATTTAACAGAAGGATGAAACAGTATGATGGAGTGTTTATTGGTGACAAAATATTTTCGTCTTCCATAACTTATCCTTCTCGGTGATGAATTACGTTCGTCGCAAAAACAAATTATGTTTTGTGACAAAAATGTTCGTCTCCAATGAGCTAAAATAATTCGCGCCACCGCAAATGAAATTGGCGCCTTATTTTGGTGACGAAATATTTTTGTCTTCCATAACTTATCCTTATTAATGATAAATTACGTTCGTCGCAAAAACAAATTATATTTTGTGACAAAAATGTTTGTCTCCAATGAGCTAAAATAATTCGCGCCAACGCAAATGAAATTGGCGCCTTATTTTGGTGACGAAATATGTTCGTCTTCCATAACTTATCCTTATTGGTGACGAATTACGTTCGTCGCAAAAAAATATATATTTTTTGTGACAAAAATGTTCGTCTCCAATAAGCTAAAATAATTAGCGCCAACACAAATGAAGTTGGCGCCTTATTTTGCCAGACGAAATTTTTTTTTCGTCTCCTATACTTTTGAAAAAAATTAAAACAAATGACAAAATTTATATTTCATCCTCTTTGGGTGTTCTTTTAAGACAAAAAAAAATTTCGTCATCAAATTTCGTCACAACAGCCTAGATATCTGGTAGTGCCAGGGCAGAAAATGAAGACCAATTCCATCTCAGAGAGATGATCTCAAGGGTTCGTCGCCAGGGTTTTCTGTTGGAAGGAAAGAGAGGGAGATTAAGGCAAAGTGGATCATATTTTTAATATAACTTTTAGCGAGGGCACTTATGGCCGTCGCAAAAGTAACTTTTAACGGCAGTCAACCCCTACTGGCCACTAAAGATACCTTTTACCGTCACAAATATTAGCCACTGTTATATGTTGGACACTAAAACCGAAAAAATTTCCTACAAAAGCTTGGCGCCATCGGATCGAGGTTTTTACTGATGGCCATAGTGATGGCCGCCACTATAAGATACTTAGAAATGACAGACGCTTTTGTCCGGCCCCTGCTATAAGTTCGACAATAAAACTATATTTTCATGCAGTGTGGCCATTTCAATTCGCTGCTCCTGAAAAATTCGAGAATAATTGTGCAATTAAAGGAATTTCTATGTTAGCATACAATGGGGTGTGTGAGACCCATGTTGGGTGTCCAAGGCAAACTTAGACCCTTTCTTTGCTTTCTTATTTGCTTCTCTTTTCATATTTGGCATGCTTCCTTGCAACTTTGACTAGTCAACTCTCCTTACAAACTTTCTAGTTTTCTCTCTTTCTTGATTTTGGTTTCAAATTTAGCAAATCAACACTATCTTTCCAAATATGAGTTTCTTCTTTCCTCTTTGAGAATTTCCAAGCTTTCCAACTCCACCAAGATATCGAGATATGTGGGCCCACCATGAAGATTGTCTCGCCTTTGATCTCTCTCAAGTTTCACCAATACGAGTCCCACTCTTGGTTTCTCCTACACAAATAAAATTAAATAATCTAAAAAATAATTAAGTGTAAGGAATTTGGATAGCTATGCATGGGACCCTACATGCCTACTTAATGCACCAAAAACACCTAACTTTCCAAAAATAGCACATGGTGTTAAAATTAGCAGATGCCAGGTATACATTAATGAAGCCAAAAGAACTAATTTTAGGGTGATGAATGAGATGAAAACCCTAATTCCACAAAGGTCATGCAATATAATGAATTTTGACCAAGATTTCAACTTTGATGCTCAAATGCATGAAATCATGAAATAAAGTGAAATTAGATGCAATCTAATTGAGTCCACAAATGCATATAAAATGATGCATGAAAGCTACAATTTTGTGGACTTATCAAGAGACATGGTGTTCCTGAAAGTTTCACTAATGAAGGGCACCATTTGGTTCGGACAGAAGGGAAAGTTATCACCTCGCTATGTTGGATCGCTCGAGATTCGTAGCAGAGTTGGAGAGTTAACTTACAGATTGATTCTTCCTCCAGATTTTGTAGCTGTCCACGATGTGCTTCACGTGTCCATGCTAAGGAGATATGTTCTAGATCCGTCCCATGTCATCAAGTATGAGCCGTTAGAGAATAGGCCTGATGCGACCTATGACGAAAACCGTTAAGGGCGATCGACATCAAAGAATGGGTGTTGCGTACCCGGACTATCTGATGGGCGTAGATCTTATGGGAGGACCACAATTTGGAGGAGGCTACGTGGGAGCTAGATGAGCAAGTGGTGAGGATCCAAAGTATCCTCATCTCCTACCTGAAGTACGATTTTCAGTTAGAGGACCAAATGTCCTAATAGGAGGAGGATGTAACACCCTGACCCTACCCTAATCGTGTTTGGTGTCTAATTACTCCTAATTAGATGTCTAATGTTTGTTTTGGATGGATTTGGGCCTGATTAGAAAGATTAGTGAGGTTTTGACCAAGCCTAGGTAGAATTATGACTTTTTTGGAACTTTGGGTTTGTGCTTGTACTTTTAATTTGTCGTGGGATTTTGGGTGCATTGCATAGAGCATTTTGTATACTTTGGTTTTCGTGTTTTCATTGAGACGATTTGAGCCCAAGCTGACCCAAATTCATATCCACTTGGCCCATTTTCCCAAAAAAAAAAAAAAAAACCCTTTTATGACATTTCTTTGATTAGACTGGGCTTGCATGCAAAACCCAATAGAAATTCCCATTTAAAACTCCATCTTCTCATTTAAAACGAGACTTGCCTCCTGCAGCTGAGTTCTTCTTCCCCATTCACTTCTTCTTCATTATTTTCTCTCAATCTCTATTGGATTCTTCAAGAGGAAGGTTGAATGTGAGATTTTTCAGATTCTTCTTCATCTATCTCATCTTTCTCAAGCACCCATTTGGTCACCACCATTTCTACTATTCTCTTGATAAGTCTTTCTTGCTCAAACTCACTTCCTCTTGATGATATCAGAGATTTGAAAGCCAAGTTCATTCATGCATGTTGACTTGCAGCCACTCCTTCATTCCACCATTGTAGGATCTCTATTTGTTGCATGATAGTTGGGGGTTTTGGCTAGTGAGCTTGAATTGAGCTTTTGGAGGTTGGATTGTGTAGGATTTGTGTTGCAAGCACCAAAAAGGCAAGTGAAACAACTATAAATTTTTGCATGCAAGTCTAAACTTTGAGTCTTGATATACTCTTCATTATAGAAGACCCAATTTCAGCTCATGTGTTGTGTTTGATTCTAATTTTTGTGATTTGGAATGTCAATGATTGTATTGGGTTCAATTTGTTGTTTGGAAGGGTTGCATGATTTGTTTTGAGATCATTAGAGGCTCTAGTGAGGTTTGAACCTTGGGAAGGATTGGGTTGATTATAGAGTTCAAAGATCTTTTGAACAGAGCCTTCCTAGGTTCTAATTAGCAGCAGTTCGGTGAATAGTCAGTTAACCGACCTAATTTCTAGTTATCTGGATGTTAAGAAATAGTAGAAACAGAATTCGGTTAACCGAAATTCTTGAGTTCGGTTAACCGAGCTTAACCGACAGCCCACCAACGTGCTTCGGTTCAATTATCTAGATGCCTTTTGCCAGACTGACGCTCGGTTAGGTGTCGGTGAGCCGACGTGACCATCTTCAGTTGACCGACAGTTAACCGAGTAGTGGCCAAGCTCTCCAGGTTTCTTAGGTGGTTTTGGACTTAGTCTTGGACCTTAGCATTGGATCCCTTCCCAATTTATGCCTGATTGACTTGTTAATTTGGTGGGTGAGGTGTGACCTAACCATGCACCCACACGGAAGCTCATTTCCTTGGACTTCTTGACCCCGAACCAAAGGCGTTCTCCTAAGGCGTTCGGTGTCCCAAATCAAGCAACGCCATGGGTCTGATGTAGCCCAACGACACCGTAGGTCTTAGAAGTGCACATAGTTGGATGGTGAAGTCCATGAGCATTTCAAAGTTTCCTAGGTTGGCTTGCAAATTGCCCTTAATTCATCTTTCGATCCTTAATTAGCATGCATTTGCACTAATTTACAGTATGTTTCACGTGACTTGATCATGCCTCCTTTGATTACTTGCACACTTTCCGTTTATGGTTATTTAATATAGAGTGGATGTATCATCATGCTCTATTGTTTATGCATACTTGTCATGTATGATCCTGCTATCTCATGCTTACTCATGCACTGACTATGCTTAGACTATGCCTATTTGACCTCACATGATTTAAACTTGTCCGTATTACTCATTTGTTACATGTCACAAACTATATTTTGTCTATCTATTACACTCCGACCCGAGTTAATCAAGATTAACTCTAATTAATCGAGATTAAATATGGGTTAAGCATGAATAATCAATTTAATGGTGATTAAGGACTAAGTTGGGTCAAATTAGTTTCAAACAAATGAATTAAGTGTAATGGAAAGAGGTTGAAGGAGATTAACTCAATAGCGTTGAGTTTAGACTCAAATGAGTGAAGTTGAGTGCTTTTCGTAAATACGAATTTTAGCGTATTTCATCAAAAGTGATGGAAGTTGATACCATCATGTGTATCTTAATGAGTACAATAACTTTCATAATATACTCGTAGTCATTTGACCTTAAGTGAATCAAATAGGTCTTCATTTGACTTGACTTGAAAATATAGTGAACTAGTGGGTTTATGTGCAAAAAGCATCTTTTATAAGGTTCCAAAGTGTTCTGTAAGAACCCATTTCATTCGGTGGGTTTTGTTTAAGCGGCAGCAAGGAAAGGTTTCTTCTCCTTTCTTCGTTTCTTCCTTGTGTGTGGGTTCAAGCTTGAAGCTATAAGTGATTTGAGTGAGAAATAGTGATATTCATCTTCTTCATCTCTTTGCTTGGTTTTCTTGGAGTTAGAATCAAGAAAGCTTGAGGTTTCTCTTTATAGAACAACAAGGTTTTGAGTGAAGAGGTTTGATTTCAAAACTCAAGCTATCAAAGGAGTTTTTGTGTTTCTCCTAACTAAAGGCAAGTATAACAATTATTTGTGATTGTGATGCTAATTTATATAAGTTTCATTAGTTATTGTAGTTGTGAGCTCAAATAGGTTGTGTAGAAGTTGAAATTGATTATTTTGGATTATGAACTTATTAAATGATAATAGAATGGATTATATGAGGTATAGAAGTGTTTTATGGTTTATAGATGATGATTAAAGGAGGGAACAGGAGGTTCCAGGTGTTATTTGCAGGTTGTGAACGATTTGAATGAAAGAAAGGAAGTGGGTTTTCAATACAGGTACAGAACCTAAGTTCTGTTTCTGCAAGTCACGCGGTCGACCGACCTCATATGCTTGGCCGACATGACTGAGCTGACTGAGCTCATGTCACTGAGCTCATGTCACCGAGCTGACCGAGCTCATGTGTCATGGCCGAGATCAGTGTCTGACCGAACTGACCGAGCTCAACGTTTCGTCAGCGCTTGAGTCTTCTTTGAGCTCTGCGCTTTGCCGAACCGAGCTCATGCCGAACCGAGCTCATGCCCGAGCTCATGTGCGTTTTACCGCGCTCATGCTTTTCCGAGCTCATGTCTTTTATCAAGCCAGCTGAAAATTCCTTTTTAAAAAGGGGTTTGAATGTATGATATCTAAACCTACATAAGTGTTAGCTATGGTTATTTAAATGCACATATTCAATTAAGTAATGTCATTCATAGTAACACGTGCATTGATAACAAACGTTTCACTCATTTGCTTGGTTTAGATAATGTTTTAATAATTCTTTAGTTATATAATTGAATTGTTCATTGAGTCTGGCACTACATAGTGATTTCTATAAGCTCTTTGGAGCTGTTACTGCTGCAGCAGATTATTTGGGAGTGTTCCGGAGCTCCATGGTGATATCAGTTGTCCCTGGCCCGGTCACTGGTAAATCCCACAATATATGATTCCTTCCGTATGGAAAATGTGATTCCTTCCTTTTTAGGAAGATGTGATATGAATTGAAATACTATTGTAGGATTGCCAACTATGAAAGACTCATATCATATTGATTTGAATTAAATGGTAAATTGTATTAGTCTAACTTGGCTTAGACAAATGAAATAATGTGTTAGCATGTTAAATTATGTAATTGTTATACATTGCTGAATTGTCAAATTCATAGTGTTATTGATGGCATTATAGGCAAGGCTGCCCATGCCGACTCTTCTAAGGCCTCAACATCATCGGAGAAGACCACTCAGGTTCCTCCAGGAGGATTAGTAGAGTGGAAATGAAATGAAAATTTGACTTAAATGAATTTGGAACGTTTCACACTTTTGATCCTTGCATTGTATTTAAATATGCAAGTGATGATGTAAATGAACTTTTGTTTTAACAATAACAATGTATAGTTGTTTATCTTCCGCATAATATGTATTTGATATCCCTTGTGAATTTTATGGTTATTGAAATTCACGGGAGTAAGTATGCGTCACGATTCGGGATTATCTCAGATTTAATCGTAATCTTGGGTTCGGGTCATGACATACTTAATTTATGGTATCAGAGCAAAGTGAAAGAATTGAAAAGAAATTTAAAACCTTTAGGAATTGTAAGAAAGCGGTGAGAAAACGTGAACGTACGAATTAAATCCTGCTGTTTGGAATTATTGTTTATTGCTTTCACTATATGTGAATTGCTTTCACTATTTATTATGTCTATGTAATGGAAGTATAAAGATGTGTATCTTATCTTCCTATGTTATTTTCAGAATGGCATCTGGTTCAGGAAGCGGAGGAAATGGGAATGATAACCCAGATTATGTGGTTAGTGGAAACGAAGGTCCTACACCCACTCCTCCTACTCCAAATAGTGCTGCTAGATTTGCTGCTATATTAGAGCAGATGGCTAAAAGCCATGAAGCGCAGTTGAATATGCAGATCCAAATCAATACTATGCTGCAAGTACAGGCACAGATGCAAGCTCAAATGCAAATTCCACAAGTGCCACCAATTCAACCACCACCTAATGTTGGTACTCAGGTGGTAGTTCAATCGAAAGAGAAAGATCATAATGTTCTGTATGAACAGTTTAGGAAGAGAGGAGCAACAGAGTTTTATGGTAAGGAAGATGCTTTAGTGGCTGATGAATGGATCCAACACACTGAAGATGTGTTTGACATCATTGTTTGCACTTCAAGACAAAAGGTGTTGCTTGCTTCTTCGATGCTACGGGATGTAACAAAAGATTGGTGGAAAGGTATTAAAGATACCATGCTTGAAACACCAGTAGCCACTGTATGGGAAACTTTTAAGAAGCAATTTGAGAGGAACTTTGTTCCGGAACATGTGAGGCAGCGGAAAGAATCTGAATTTCTGAATTTGAAGCAAGGGCAAATGACTATGACTGTATATGTCCATACATTTATACAGCTGTTCAAATATGCTAAAGACCTGATTGATACAGAAGAGAAAAAGATCAAGAGGTTCATAAATGGTTTGAACCCAGCTTATAAGAAGATGGTCTTGGCAAGTCAAATGCCTGTGCATTTTGATGATGCAGTTGACAGAGCATATACTGCTGAAGAGGTTCATCGTGAAGAACTAGAATTAAATGCTGGTTCTAAAAGAAATAGTGGCCCTTGGTTCAAAAAGGGAGGCAAAGATGAGAACAAAAGGCAAAAGTCTGATGCTAAAGCTGAGGGTAAACCGGTTTGTGGGACGTGTGGAAAAGCTCACAAAACTGAAGTGTATTGGAGAAACACTGGAGCATGTTTAGCTTGTGGTTCAATGGAGCATAAAATGGCTTAATGTCCCAGAATTAAAAGAGATAACCAAGCTCCTCAGCGACAGCCTTCTAAAGGACAAGCACCAGTTCCTACTGCTCCACAGCAGCGTCAGTGGCAGCAACGTCAGAGACAGCAGCAACCACGGCAACAGCAACAGCAGAATCGGCCTCAGGTTGCAGGGCAAGTCTATGCTGCTAATAGGGAACAAGCTGAAGCTGCAACTAATGTGGTGGAAGGTATAATTTATGTTGATAGTAGACCTGCGGTTGCATTATTTGACCCTGGGTCTACTCATTCATTTGTTGCACCTCCATTTGTTTGTGATATGCAAAAACAGATTAAACAGTTGTCGTATGATTTTACTGTTACTACTCCATTGGGAAAAAAAGTAGTGTGTGAATTGTATGTACCCCAATGTAGTGTTCAAATTGGAGAGGTGTCAATGCCAGCAGACCTAGTAGTGTTGGCTATGAATGATTTTGATGTTATTTTTGGTATAGATTGGTTTGCGAAGTACAGAGCTTGTTTGGACTGTTTTCGCAAAATCATCACTTTCAAGCTAGATGAAGCCAATACCAGTGTATTATTTGAAGGAACACAGAAGCAATTTGGTACAAGGCTTGTTTCAGCAATGAAAGCTGAACGAATGATGCGAAGTGGTTGTGAAGGCTACATCGCATTCATCACTGAAAAGAAGCCAAAGAAGGAATTGGAAAATATTCCTATTGTCTGTGAATTTTCGGATGTATTTTCGCAGGAAGTGCCAGGTCTACCTCCAGCAAGGGAAGTAGATTTTACTATAGAGCTTGTGCCAGGTTCTGCACCTATATCTCGGGCACCGTATAGAATGGCACCGTCAGAATTACATGAATTGAAGACACAAATACAGGATTTGCTCGATAAAGGTTTTATTAAACCTAGTGTTTCACCATGGGGAGCTCCTGTATTGTTTGTCAAGAAGAAGGATGGCACCCTCCGTATGTGTATTGATTATAGGCAGTTAAATATGATAACAATCAAGAACAAGTATCTTTTGCCTAGAATTGATGAGTTGTTTGATCAACTCCAGGGTGCAGCGTATTATTCTAAGATTGATCTCCGATCTGGATATCACCAGATTCGTGTTAGATATCAAGATGTGCAGAAAACAGCATTCAGAACTAGATATGGACATTATGAGTTTCTAGTTATGCATTTTGGACTAACGAATGCACCTGCAGTGTTTATGGCTTTGATGAACAGAATTTTTGCTGCTTATCTGGATCAGTTTGTCGTAATCTTCATTGATGATATTCCGGTATATTCAAAGTCAGAGCAAGAACATTCGCACCATCTCAGAACAACATTGCAATTGTTAAGAGACAATCAGTTATATGTGAAGTTAGAGAAGTGTGATTTCTGGTTGCAGCAGGTGGCATTCTTGGGTCATATTATTACTAGAGAAGGATTAGCTGTGGATCTAGCCAAGGTTGAAGCCATTACAAATTGGCAGAGTCCGAAAAATGTGCCCGAAGTTCGAAGCTTCTTAGGATTGGCAGGCTATTACAGAAGGTTCGTCAAGGACTTCTCAAAGATAGCAACCCCTTTAACGAAACTGACTCGGAAGAGCGTTACATTTCAGTGGAATGATACATGTAAGTCTAGTTTTCAGACTTTGAAGCAGAAGTTAGTTTCAGCCCCAATCTTGTCTTTACCTGAAGGAAGAGGAGGATTTGAGATTTACTCAGATGCCTCAGGTATAGGATTAGGATGTGTATTGATGCAGAGAGGCAAGGTGATTGCCTATGGTTCGCGTCAATTGAAGGAACATGAGAAGAATTATACTACTCATGATTTAGAGCTCGCGGCTGTTGTATTTGCATTGAAACAATGGAGACACTACCTGTATGGAGAGACTTTTGAAGTCCACTGTGATCACAAGAGTCTTCAGTATTTGTTCACTCAGAAGGATATTAATCTGAGGCAACGCCGTTGGTTAGAGCTGATTAAGGATTTTGACTTTCCATTCAGATATGTACCTGGAAAGGGTAACGTTGTAGCTGATGCTTTGAGTCGAAAATCTGCTGACTTGGCATCGTTGGAACGTGGATGGGATTTGATTGATGACTTTAAGGATTTTGATGTGTCCATTGAAATAGTGGACAATCGGGTAATGATGGCGGCAATGTCTGTGTTCGAACCCCTTCTTATCAAACAGATCAAAGATAGGCAATTCCAGGATCCTGAATTGGTGAAGATTCGGGATAACATTGCCAAGAGACCAGATTTTGTAATGGTAGAAGGAGTTCTTTACTTTAGAGACCGATTGTGTGTGCCAGCACATGAAGATTTAAAACAGGCAGTGATGTTTGAAGCTCACCACACCAGATATTCTATGCATCCGGGAAGTACGAAAATGTTTAGAAATCTGAAGGGTAGATTCTGGTGGAATAATATGAAGCGGGAGATAGCAGGTTATGTATCTTCCTGCTTAACTTGCCAGCGTGTGAAAGTAGAGCACCAAAAACCGCCTAGATTACTTCACCCACTGTATATTCCTAAGTGGAAGTGGGAACATCTCACTATGGACTTTGTTTCTGGTTTACCAAAGACGAGGAAGCAGCATGATGCCATATGGGTAATCGTTGATCGTCTTACAAAGTCTGCACACTTTCTTCCATTTAGAAAGGATATGGGATTTAGTGATATGTCCAAATTGTTTGTCAAAGAAGTAACTCGATTGCATGGAACACCGGTCTCGATTGTTTCCGATCGGGATAGTCGGTTTGTTTCCACATTTTGGCAGACATTTCAGAATTCAATGGGTACTAGACTTCAATTTAGTACTGCTTATCATCCTCAGACAGATGCTCAATCTGAAAGGACAATTCAGACATTGGAGGATTTGCTTCATGCCAGTGTTATGGACTTTGGTAGTGATTGGGATGAGCATCTTGCGTTGTGCGAATTTGCGTACAATAATAGCTATCACTCCAGCATTGGAATGGCACCATTTGAAGCATTATATGGTCGAAGATGTAGGACTCCAGTGAGCTAGGAAGAAGTTGGAACTCGAAGTTTCCACGGTCCTACGATCATTGCTGAAACAGCAGAGAAGGTTCAGAAAGTGCAAGATAGGCTAAAGGTTGCTAGATCAAGGCAGAAGAGCTATGCTGACAATCGTCGACGTGATCTAGAGTTTGCAGTTGATGATCTAGTCTTTTTAAAGACTTCTCCAATGAAAGGTACTATTCGGTTTGGGCAGAAAGGGAAACTTTCCCCGAGATTCATTGGACCTTTCAAGATCACAAGCAGAATTGGAAATGTGGCCTATCGTCTTGACCTTCCAGCAGAACTCCCCGGTATCCACAATGTATTTCATGTTTCCATGCTTCGAAAATATGTGGCTAATCCTTCACATGTTATTCATCATGAAGAGATCCAAGTATTGCCAAATACCACATATATCGAAAAGCCCGTTAGAATTATTGATACCAAGGAGCAAGTTCTTCGTACGAGAACTATCAAGTGGGTTAAAGTCCTTTGGGCTCATCATGAACCCAATGAAGCCACGTGGGAATTGGAGGAACAAATGGCTCGAAAGTATCCAGAGTTATTCGTTCAAGTAAGTTTTCCTTGTTTTATAGTTTTACTTATTGTATTATGTTTCGTTTTATTTATGTTTCATTCGGAGGACCGAATTATTCTAAAAGTTTAGGAGAATGTTACACTCCGACCCGAGTTAATCAAGATTAACTTTAATTAATCGAGATTAAATATGGGTTAAGCATGAATAATCAATTTAATGGTGATTAATGACTAAGTTGGGTCAAATTAGTTTCAAACAAATGAATTAAGTGTAATGGAAAGAGGTTGAAGGAGATTAACTCAATAGAGTTGAGTTTAGACTCAAATGAGTGAAGTTGAGTGCTTTTGCGTAAATACGAATTTTAGCGTATTTCATCGAAAGTGATGGAAGTTGATACCATCATGTGTATCTTAATGAGTACAATAACTTTCATAATATACTCGTAGTCATTTGCCCTTAAGTGAATCAAATAGGTCTTCATTTGACTTGACTTGAAAATATAGTGAACTAGTGGGTTTATGTGCAAAAAGCATCTTTTATAAGGTTCCAAAGTGTTCTGTAAGAACCCATTTCATTCGGTGGGTTTTGTTCAAGCAGCAGCAAGGAAAGGTTTCTTCTCCCTTCTTCGTTTCTTCCTTGTGTGTGGGTTCAAGCTTGAAGCTATAAGTGATTTGAGTGAGAAATAGTGATATTCATCTTCTTCATCTCTTTGCTTGGTTTTCTTGGAGTTAGAATCAAGAAAGCTTGAGGTTTCTCTTTATAGAACAACAAGGTTTTGATTGAAGAGGTTTGATTTCAAAACTCAAGCTATCAAAGGAGTTTTTGTGTTTCTCCTAACTAAAGGCAAGTATAACAATTATTTGTGATTGTGATGCTAATTTATATAAGTTTCATTAGTTATTGTAGTTGTGAGCTCAAATAGGTTGTGTAGAAGTTGAAATTGATTATTTTGGATTATGAACTGATTAAATGATAATAGAATGGATTATATGAGGTATAGAAGTGTTTTATGGTTTATAGATGATGATTAAAGGAGGGAACAGGAGGTTCCAGGTGTTATTTGCAGGTTGTGAATGGTTTGAATGAAAGAAAGGAAGTGGGTTTTCAATACAGGTACAGAACCTAAGTTCTGTTTCTGCAAGTCACGCGGTCGACCGACCTCATATGCTTGGCCGACATGACCAAGCTGACTGAGCTCATGTCACCGAGCTCATGTCACCGAGCTGACCGAGCTCATGTGTCATGGCCGAGATCAGTGTCTGACCGAACTGACCGAGCTCAACGTTTCGTCAGCGCTTGAGTCTTCTTTGAGCTCTGCGCTTTGCCGAACCGAGCTCATGCCGAACCGAGCTCATGCCCGAGCTCATGTGCGTTTTACCGCGCTCATGCTTTTCCGAGCTCATGTCTTTTATCAAGCCAGCTGAAAATTCCTTTTTAAAAAGGGGTTTGAATGTATGATATCTAAACCTACATAAGTGTTAGCTATGGTTATTTAAATGCACATATTCAATTAAGTAATGTCATTTATAGTAACACATGCATTGATAACAAACGTTTCACTCATTTGTTTGGTTTAGATAATGTTTTAATAATTCTATAGTTATATAATTGAATTGTTCATTGAGTCTGGCACTACATAGTGATTTCTATAAGCTCTTTGGAGCTGTTACTGCTGCAGCAGATTATTTGGGAGTGTTCCGGAGCTCCGTGGTGATATATCAGTTGTCCCTGGCCCGGTCACTGGTAAATCCCACAATATATGATTCCTTCCGTATGGAAGATGTGATTCTTTCCTTTTTAGGAAGATGTGATATGAATTGAAATACTATTGTAGGATTGCCAACTATGAAAGACTCATATCATATTGATTTGAATTAAATGGTAAATTGTATTAGTCTAACTTGGCTTAGACAAATGAAATAATGTGTTAGCATATTAAATTATGTAATTGTTATACATTGCTGAATTGTCAAATTCATAGTGTTATTGATGGCATTATAGGCAAGGCTGCCCATGCCGACTCTTCTAAGGCCTCAACGTCATCGGAGAAGACCACTCAGGTTCCTCCAGGAGGATTAGTAAAGTGGAAATGAAATGAAAATTTGAGTTAAATGAATTTGGAACGTTTCACACTTTTGATCCTTGCATTGTATTTAAATATGCAAGTGATGATGTAAATGAACTTTTGTTTTAACAATAGCAATGTATAGTTGTTTATATTCCGCATAATATGTATTTGATATCCCTTGTGAATTTTATGGTTATTGAAATTCACGGGAGTAAGTATGCGTCACGATTCGGGATTATCTCAGATTTAATCGTAATCTTGGGTTCGGGTCGTGACACTATCTTACTTCGCCTACTTTACTACACTTAGCATTATAGGTGAGAATCTAGACATCACTGCCCAGGAGGTCGAGGAGGAGGATGAAACTCCTAAACAGCTAGCAGAACGGACCGCGGACGATGTGTTCTAGACATCTACATGCGACAGTGGACGTCACTTGACCCATTGACCAATGGCTGGCAATTGCCACTTGTTTTTAGATGTTTTTGGACTTATTGCATTTTGTGGATTGTAAACCTTAATTTAACTTACTTCCCTCTCTATCTCTTTAGCTTTGGAAATTTGAAGCTCAATCTATGTCTGTGAGTGGTCTATGCTCCGGCTTACTTTTCAAACATGCTATGGATGTGAATGCAGATGGGTGTATCTTGATAACTTATACAGGTTTACAGGAAAGCACCGAAAGGTACCCCCATAATGTGTTGGTGTGTGAGCTTCATACATGATATCCTGTGGGAAGACCCGTTCGTGGGAACAATAGTCCAGTGAGTTCGACACAAACCCCCACGCGGGCATACATCATGCCTTGAGAAGAGTGTAATCTCGGGCTCGGGGCGTGATAGACGTAATAAAAGTAGATTTGAAGACATGCAATTTATTTTAGAATTTGGCTCAAGCTAGATCAAAATGATGAAATTGAACTCATATAGTCAACCGCAATATAATTGGGACAAGATTTTGATGATGATGATGATGACATACACCTCATACCATAATACAGGCTGACACACCTATCAACAATTTGAGCCCCCTGAATTAAGTCAGGTCCATGGGTTTGCACCATTCAAATGGACCATACCACTCGATAAAAGGTCATTTTTTTTAATACAGAGTCGTTAAACTTGTAGGCAATACAAGGGATTTGAGGCATGAGATTGAACCTTTTTTTATATCTAGGCCTTACCTAGACGGATCTTTCCATCCCTCCTCAGCCTCCCAATCTCATGATAGATTGGGCTCAATTTGAGCCCCATCTAGCTACCTCATACCATATTAGGGCACATACACCTCAAGCTATCGCATGGCCGGGCAAGGTTTTATCTTTGCCCGGCCATTAAAGTTGTAGACTTTCATAATTGATTATATACTAGTCTCAAGGATTTAGAAAAAGGAAAAGGCCCCCCTTTTGCAGCCTTCAAAACGAGCCAGGTCTAACTAAATACCCAGCAAGAAGGCGAAAAGACAGGCCCTTCCAACCCCTCTTCTTATTGCGAAGGACATCTGGCATCAAGAAACAAACCAAAAGAAAGATCTTTAAACAATAATGGGCTGCTCATTTGTTTGGCAACTTCGCATGTCACCTGATTAGGTATGCCATTTTTTGTACATAAGTGGGCTTCCTCTTCCCACTTATGTTGGGTCACTTGAGTCCCAGCCCCTAGGCTAGGATACCAAAATAACAACATAAAAGGAAGATCTTTAAGCATCGATAAAGACCACTATCCCTCTTCTAAGAAGAGACTGCATTAGCATATAGGGAATCCAACTCATGGGGCCCAACATGACGCAAGTTTACCAATGACAAGAGGGCAGATAGAAAGGTCTCCTCATCCTTGAAGGGGTCCAAAAAATCAGCCCCTGCCAGATTGTAAGACCAACTGAAACATTTTATATATGTGAAACACATCATGAACCGGGTCGAAGCCTGGCTACGAGTCAACTTGGCATATGGAGACCTTTGCCAAGGCCCACCTCATTAATGATCTCAAAGATCATAGTCCGGCCCATCGAACCCACATACGTATGAAGTATGAACCCAACATGCCCCATAGTAGCCTTACTTTGAATGTGACCCACACGACTGCTGTATATAGGCACCCCCATCATGATGACACTGGGTCAATGTTGTACTTGTGCTTTCCATGTTCTTAACACATAGTTTCTTTGAATTTCTTCAATAGTAACAAGATTGAGAGCTTTGTACCTCCCATCAATTTAATGGAGGGTCCTCCTCAATTGGTAGGCCCCACACGCAATTGATGTAACAACCAACAATAGGGCGTTGCCTGAAACGTGTTACATGCCAAGCACTAATCTGTCATTTTCCAAGGACTCTAACCTCCCACTCAAAATAAAAGAACCAACTTGATGCATAAAAGGCCATCAATTGCACAAAAATGAGTCTCATGATTGTGGGACCCTCGAATATCCAATTCTTTTCTAATGACTTATCTTGACTTCAAAATAACAAATCCCACTTCCGCGTAGACTGACATCCATTTTTGTTACGTCGTGTATTAAGTATTTAATCTACAATTATCAGCATGACATGGGAGTATTGATAATTGGATGGAACACAATGTTAAAAAAAGACTGACTAGCTTCAAATTTTTAATTGATATTAATCTTGTGTAGACTTTAAACTAAGAGAAAAATTAAAGAGGGAAATAAGTGATCTTTCATTAAATGATATGCGCGCAGCTAAAACAAGCGTCTTAAGTACTCACGATTTTTAAACACAATTGCAAAAAGTGTATTAGTCAAAAGCTAGAACCTAAGGCATCATCTAATAAATTGGTGTTATAGTAGTGATATATAGTTTATGTTATGGCCAATTTTTACTCTTGCCAGTAAAAATAATTAAAAACTATACTAAACAATTTTAATTTTTATTTATTTATTTTTAGGATGTTTAGATGTAAATAAATTAACAAGATATAATATAAAGGAGGTTTCCGTATAGTTTAAATACATCTTTGTTTGGATAATACATTAGAATTCGGTTACGATCAGAGCCAAGACCTTTACATACAAGGCAATATGGCTCAATCTTGGTCGAGTTTAGAACTATTTAAGTAAAATATAAGACTCAAATAGAACATGAAAGAACTACGAGAAACTTTTCAAATAATTTTCTAAATGATGTTTGGATGTTTTATTTAATCATGGTGAACCCCCGTCTCTCCAGTATATTGGAGTTAACTAAATCCTTAGATAGGTTTCATTTCTTTAGTCTATCTTTATTACCAATCATGTCCTCTTTATCCTATTCTTTTTTTTAAAGGGCCATCAACTTGCATAGAAAAATATTTTCTCACCGACATCATTGTTAACCTGCACAAGATATGTTCAACCATTTTAAACGAGCTTTTGTTAATTTATCACATATTAATGCTACTCCTAAATTCTCTTAAATGGACTCATTTCTAGCTTTATCTTTCCCATTGTCACCATACATTGATCTCGACTTTCTCATCTCTACTATACTCATTTTTTCATGCGTTGCTTCCTCATTGGCCAACATTTTACTCCCTAAGATATAGTTAATATAATCGTTGTCTTGTAATTTTATATTCGGTCTTATTGGTGTGCTTTGTTCACAAAGCATTCAGAAAAAGTAAGTCTCTACTTCCATCATCCGGCTCTTATCCTGTACTTGACACCTCCTATAGCTCTTTATACTTACAAATTATAGATTTCAATTATCGGAAGATCATCTCTTTGTTATTTCTCTTGAGCTTCAATTTTCATAGAAAATATTACATCTCTCTGCACATCCCCACTAAAGCTTTTAGAGAGAATATGAGTCCACGTAGTTTGTATGTTGTTTTGGCAAACACATCTAGGAACAAGCTAGCTTTGAACTTATCAGCCGAACCATCTTTTTTACATCTCTTTTCCAATAGCCATTTGCAACCGATAGCTTTTCCATCCTCAAATGGGTCACTAATTTCTTAAATATTATGCTTCACTATTGCTTTAATTTCTTTGTCATGGTTTTTAGCTATTTAGTGGATTGAAGTGAATTTGATCATCTGATTTATGAATGCTAGTTTTAAATATGTTTGGGTCAACTACATAAATTCTATTTAGCCATTCCCGTCTATCATGGGCCAAATCCTTAAAAATGTTACACTTTTAGAAATCTTTTTTTACTACTTCCATTCAAAACCTCTTCAGCCTATCATTTTCCTTAAGAGTCATTAACCTGCATAAAAAATCTGTTTCTCATAAGTGTTATTGTTGGTTGTGTGACATATCCAAACCATCTCAAATGAATATCTCTAAACTTACCACCTATTGTTATTACATTCAATGCTCCAAATACCCTTATTTACGATTCTTTCTTTTCAAAGTATCAGTCACCTTTGTTATTTCAACATTGCTAGTCACAAGACCACGATCAAAGATGGCCAATTAAGAAAAAAAAGTGTCCCTCTCTTTTTACGACGACTACTGTTGCCTCTGCTTCTCCTCATTTCAAGGAGGTTACAATAGAGTAACCATAGCTAGATGAAAGCCCCTTTAAAAAATGAAGATGCAATTCAATCATGCACTGTTTGGGCAATGCTAATGCAATTGTCCCAAACATAGAAGATAGACAGCAGACACAGTTTTCCTTTTTGTTTTCTTTTTCAGTTCACTGCCGCAGCAGTGATATTGAAAATGGCTGCAGGAGCCCTCATACGACTTTTCTTAGGACAATTGTGCCACGAGATCTGGAGGAGCAGAACTAAAATTAAAACCAGAGGTGCATGGAGTTGGAACCGCATCCGAATCAATATGATTTATTCTTGCCACATAAGTATCGGATCCGGAACTGGAACCGAGCCCATCCTTTGAAAAATTTGATATATCTAGATATAATATGATTTAATCTATCCTTTGAAAAGTTGGATATATTAAGATACAATATGATTTGATCTTAAATCCGATCAATTTACAACTCTAATATTGTCTTTTCACATGAAGGATGACCAAAAGAGTTTCTTAACCTTTCCTTCTTAATAGGCTATTGACCTGAAGGGTCAGAATACTTTGTTCTATCATATCCTTTTATGTGGGCCCACGGGATCAACAGTCTTGATGACCGAATCGTGATGCATGAAAGTAGTTTACACACGTTGGTAGATTGGGATCCAAAACACATCCAACTAACCCATACTTAATTCAAATGCATGTTTCTTAATCCTAATTTAACAATATGAAAATCACAAAAAGTTTTCTCTAGATAAACTGCGTGACAAGACACTTTTTGCAGGTTTTTCCTCCTATTGATTCTTATGTCCCTGTTGTGGTGGCTATGTGTACTGTTGTTTCTTGGCATTTTGTAGAGGAAAATTAAGTTACACAAAGAAGACTATGGTTGGGTTGAAAAATTTTTATAACCAATCAAATTCTATCCTCCACTTGAATCTTATGTCCCTGTTGTGGGTGGCTGTGTACTGTTGTTTATTGGCATTTTGTATAGGTTGGTTAGAAAAATTATAAAATTAGTCAAACTTGATTGGTTAGTGAATGAAACCTTTGTGGACCACTTATAGATTTGTATAATTCACCCTTTACCGTTTGGATGGTAGAGACAGGATCCAATGAGAGGCTCTATCAGTACGGCCAACATTTGGAATTGAAATTTCTCACTGTTACACCTTGTTTTTATCATTAAGAAAATCCATTTATCTAATTGAACTATATTTTCCATTAAATTAAACATGTCTATGCGATCAATCTAAGAATGAGCATAACTCTAGTACTTAGAGTAAAATTAAATTGCTTTTTAATAATAAAAGAAGGTTGAGAAATGATTTAATAGTTTGGATTTCAAGAAATGAGCCTAATTAATGATGTATTTATAGTGATGAATCTTTGATTCATGCCCTCTTAATAAAATCTTGGCTTTCGATCATCTTGAAATGAGAATCACAGGCTCCTTTATTTTGAAGGTGAGGGCGTAATGACTATTTGCATATGAGCCGGTCGAATGGCATGTTGGTGTGGTCCATAAGCTTTATGAGATAAATGAAAAGTTTATTGACACCCGTTTAACCCCAAAAAAAAAATAGAAAACCAAATGCTAAAGGCAGCCTTATTTGCCATCATTTTCAGAATGCTTCATTTTGATAATGAATGAAGAAAATTTTATTTGGTAAGCACTTTCTCTCCCTTTCGACACGTTTATATAATCTCTCCCTCTTTATCTTCCTCTTTTTTCAATCGATCTCTTTGGAATTTCTTCTCGTACAAAACACCTAGGAAATTAATTCATATTCGTTTATTTTCAAATGGAACATTTCCAAAATAATGCCAAATAAAAGCTTCCTGATTTGTTAGATATTTCATTTTTTTTTCCCATCTATTCCTCTATGCTACCAATGAATGCAAACTAACTCATCTGGCCATCTACGAAGAGGTGAACTATCTTCAAGATCTGCCTACAGAGCCATTCATAATGGAGGTAGAGGTACGTCTAATCAACAAATTAATTGGAAGTCTCAATGGCATCCTCCATTGCCACAAAAAATACTTTTCTTTGGTTGGAAATGCCTTCATAATGCGATCCACGTATGCAAATTGTTTCATAATAAATTTATTATGAGAGATGCTCGCTACCCTATATATGAAAGTTCATAATAACCTATTGAACATGCTCTTTTCCAATGTGAGCATGCGAGAGCCACATGGTTTGGTTCCAACTTAGGATTGCTCTCTCACTTCATTACACTCATCAAGATCAAAGTTTAGTGGATTTTCTTCCTAAACCTTTGTGATAAAGCGATCCCGCAAATTCCCCCTCAGTCTAAAGCCTTGGTCCATGACCTTGTCAAGAAGTAGAAATGATTTCATCTTTAATTAGGGGCATGAGTATTCAGCCCATACATATTATTATTAACATTGCTAAAAAGTATAGTTGACAGCCTATGAGCAATATAGAAAAGGCCGCCCAAGGAGCCCACGTTCTCTTGCAATGATCTTAGGTTGAGGATCCCAATAGGCATTGCCCATGTTTTGACTGATGCTTCACTTAGGTTTGTGGATGGAAAAGTGGGCTTTAGATTCGCAATTTGGTTTGATGGCTCTTTGATTTATGCAGGTCGCTTGTTGGGCCCCATGTCTCATCCCAAAAGAAGCTGAGTAAAAAGCCATTTTTTTTACTGCGAAGGAAGCTAAAGCGCATCGCTTTCACAAGTTACACGTATCCTCCAATGCATTAGCAGTGATTCAAGCAATCAATGGCTCCCTGGATTGGACTATCCATTCTATTTTGACCGACATTAAAGAGATTTATGCTGACCTTGAAGTTATTTTTTTCGATCATATCTCTAGAAGTCTTTATGGTTTTACTCATAATCTAGCCAAGAACTCGTGTAAGATGGGTAATTTTGTGGATTGGGGATGGTCCTGATTACTATTTCTTGGCGGTTTCTGTTTTGTCGTTCCATTTTCTTCGCTTTTGTTGTTGGTTTTGTGTCTCATGAAATTCCATTTCTACAAAAGAAAGAAAGAAAGAAAGAGAGAGAAAAAAAAAACCAAAAAAGAAACTATCTGAGAAGGAGGATCATTCACTGGAGTCGGTGTCTAGTTGATCCCACCAGCCACTAACATGCCACACGCCCTTCAATGAAATGGTTGACATCACTCTAATTAACATCATCTTTCAAAATGTCAATAATGGTCTTTGATCTCCAAGTCAATTTATTTTTTTTTAAGAACACCCTCGACTCATCCCTCCTGAAGTCATGGCCCGGACTTGACAAACTTTAATCCAAGCCCAGCTCATTCAGTCATTGGGCCCAATGTTGAAGTCCAAATTTATCCCATTAGCCTAAAATTCATTCCCAAACCCAGCCCTTAGTTAAATATTAATTGGGCCTACTTTTGTGTAGTTAATTTTTTTTGAGAATGGAAGCCCATCTACTCATGACCTTTAAGAGATGAGGTTCAGCTCCAGCCCATTTAGCTATCTAAACAAAGTCAAAGGCACAAGCCACGCCTGACCTGGCGCAGCCCATGTGAACCCTAATAATGATATTCTAGAGTCCATCTCTCTCTTTTCCCAATTGGTGTTCTGGTCAGAACTCTATTTTCTCTATTCCCCATCTTTGACATTTCGCATTGCACCAAACTATAACAGCTCCATCAGTTTTTTTTTCCCCTTAAGTGCTCCATTAGTTTTAGTTTATGTGCTTCTAGTCATATTTGTCTTTCTAAAGATTCCCTTACTATTCTCTTCATTGTCTTCAACTTCAACATTGTCCCCACTAGTTTTCATCAATAACATGTTCCATGTGCGTTTTTAAGGCTGCATTTTAAATGTTTAAGCTCTTCTCTAGAAGGAGTTTAAGGATGCTACTTGCAGAAACTAAATATATCTGGTCCGCTTGAATTAGGTAATATGAAGAATGACAAGTAGAGAATCTCCATTAGGTGGAAAATAAGAGAAATTCATGATTTTTTTCTAGTAATGATTTATGTCATGTTTGTTGGCATTTGTAATGGGGCCCATTTGTGTTTACATGTGGTGGACGCCACTCGAGACACCCCTCATAAGGAATCTCATAGTGATATGGATAAGAATAGTTTAAGTTTTATCCAACTCTCTATCATTATCATATCTCCATTCAAATTCAAATTGATCCACCATATTATCTTTATCATCTCTCAATTCGAATCTTATCACTCATACCCCAAAGGGCTATATATAGACATTAGATATATCAATTGGAACCAACTTTCAATAAATTTTCCTTCCACTAGATCTACAAAATCCCCCATCATCATCTTCTACATCCAGGGTGTCCATCCTTGCCCCTAGATCTTGAAAAGTGAAATCTTGAAGAGTGAATCACATATGACTGATCTCTCGTAAACAGTCACAAATCTCCACAACTAGTGTCTGATTCAAGCCGACGCAATCCTTATCGCATTTGTAACAACCATCTTATTTAGATTCGTGCTTCCGCAGCGTCTACGTCCTTCAATGTTCGTATTCAAATAAAGCATGCATGAGAAACTCATTTTTTAAATACCTTTATTTGAAAAAAAAATTACTATAAAATAGTTAGATCCCCCTTTTATAATAAAATTTATAAACTATAGAAAATGATATTTCTACACTCCTTGGAGGAGATAAGTATTTCTCCTACTTTTTGCAAACATGTAAAAAAATAGCTAAGAAATTAAAATGAAAGAAAAGAAGTTGCGCTTGAGAAAAGTTCTTCTTTCTGTTTTTCTTTTTTTTTTTTTTTTCTTTCCCCTTGCGAAAAGGAAGAATGGTAATCTTGATTTGAAAATTCGGAGTGAAAATGGTCTAGAAACAATCGCTTTCACTAGGGTTGCAAATGGGTGGGGTATGATGGTTGCCTATTTTGGACCCAACCCAAAAACTATTGCATCTAGGTGAAAGCTAATAATTCTAGTTGTTCAATCCAATCCAATTGTAATTAGTTGTTGATTATTTTCAATTAGACCATCAATCAAAAGTCTTAAAGTCAATGGTTGAGAATGTACAATGATGCACTAATGTTTACATTGCTAGCTTTGAGAGGCTGCTCTTATACAATCATTTTTTTTCAAATCAACCACTTTCATTTAAGCGCCCTTTATGTCCACTTTATTATATATATTAAAGCAATGGGAGAGGTGGGCTGTGAGGGGCGCCACCTCAGCACCCAATTATTCTCCTTTCAGAAAAAATCACTTAGAAAATCACACAGAGAGCTTTGGGTTAGTGAAATCTTATCACTCCATCTATATTTTCCTAACTTTTCTCTTGATCATCTCTATCCCTAAAATCTCTATAATTTGGGTAATCATCGTATGGATGGGATTGAATAATGGATGAAATTTCAATGAACTCACTTTGATGGTAAAAAAAAAACAGCCAGGTCGGAGGTTTAAATATGAAATGTAAACGAGACCCACTTCTCAAATTAAAAGGGTCTCATCCAAACCCTTTTAAATTTCCTTGCTCGGGGTTTGCAATTGCAATGAGTTGGGGGGACCAGGCGGGTTGGGTTTGCAAAAGATAGTTCCGTTGGTGGTCTGACTTATCTTGTTTTTATTTAATTGTGTGTTTCAGAGGTAGCCAAGTCCACGGAGAGCCCAACTTTGACTGAAAATGAAATTGGGTGTAGATAAAACAAGAAAGGGTAGTGTCTTTTTTGTATTTTATAAGAAGAAAGGGGAGTGATTTAATGTGTGGGAACTCAAAAAACTCTTTCATGCCCTCAAAAAGGTTTTAGATCTCAAGAGGGTTTTTGCATTAAGTGATTAATCAATAGTGAATTTTAGGTGGTCAATGGGCCTAAATTTGACCTAGGTTCGGCATAAATCCAGGCCCATTGAAGTAATTTAGACCGCATTTGGGCCCATTGAAGGAATTTGAGAAGCCCACCAAGCAATGTCTAGATACCCTCTTTTGTATTAAGATGTTGGGTGATGCCAAGCAACCTCACACCACTCACACCAACACACACGCAAAGCTATACTAATTAATACAAAATTCAATAATTTTTGCCACTACATATTCGAACAAATTTTGAATTTATAAGTAGAAATTAAAGGTCAAAGAAGTCTAATCAAATCATCGCAACTAATTATTATGTATGAGTCAAAATTCAATCCAAGGTAGGTACAATACAACTGAGATTGTACATAAGATCTCATATTATGTTTGTGGGCTTTGTTAGTTTTTTTTTTTTCTAAGACGTGAAAATCATATTATTATCCATTATATTGGGCATTTCCATTCCTTAAAAGTTTTTTAGATTTTGTTTTTCAAAGAGATTATAATCACATTTTGTGAGTTTCATTGGGGTTCTTTTATACATTTTTTTTTTTTTCCAAGGAGAGCAAGATCTTATTTTTATTAATTTGTTAGAATTTTTTTCCTCAAATCCACTAGCATATCGTTTTTCTTTCTGTTTCTATGGACTTTTGAAAAAAATAAATATTTTATTTTTAATGGGTTTTATAATCCATCATAATATAATTCCTTTCATCCATTCTTTATAATATATTATGTTAGATTTACTTTTCATTAATTATATTTAAAAACTCTTAAATTTTTATATATTTTCAATTTAAGCCCGGAGCTTTGCTACTAGTTATATATAAAGTAAATTAGCGAAAGGTCCCTCATAGAGGTCTTGTAAGGCCTCTAGTCCATCAACTTTTCCTCTAAAGCCTGTAGTCCATGTAGCTTGGACATATTTCGGCGAGAGGTCCCTAGACACACCACCTCATGGCGAGAAGTCCCTAGATACACCACCTCATACATTTTCATGACTGATTTGCCCTTTCAACTGATTAGGCATAAAATTTTAAATCTTTCATTGTCCCTCTTCTTCTTCTTCAATCCGAACATGGACAGAACCTAGTCAGAGCTATTTTCTTCTTCTTCAAGTTACAGGTTCTATAACAGAACCCTTTATTCGTTTGTTTGCTACAGCTTATTCGACTGCGCCGCCGCTGCCGACTCGTCATCGCCGGAGAAGATTTTGTTTCCCAACCAACTTCAACTGAGTCGAAAGGCTCTAACAATCAAATAAATGATTTTATACTTCTTCGATCCATTACCAGCATCTTCATCTCTCTGTTTCGGATCTGATACATGCCTCGACTAATTCTTTCAAATCTTCGTTGTAGCAATTGCCGATGTTCTTTTGTGGAAGCGTCGAGATGTCAGGATTTATCTTTTTCATGGTTTCAAGCACCCTGTGATCCCTCTTTGAATGGGCTGGATACAGCTTGATCACGCTTTTACAAATGTGCTTCATTCGGTTCGTTGTGATCCTCTTCTTTTGGACGAAATTGACATCTCTTCTCAATTGATCCGCCTTTTGCTACATTGATTTTGATTTCTTGATTTTCCTCTTTTACACTATGTTTGGGAAGGGGGGAGGGGAGGGGAGGGGAGGGGAGGGAAAATTTGAGGGAAAAGGAAAATGAAGGGGAGGGGAGGGGAGAGAAAATTAATTTTACCTCCTCTTGTTTAGATAGTCAAAGGGTAAGGGAAAGAAAGTGAAAAAGTATGGTTTTGTTTGTTTGTGAGGTAGAGAGAAAATTACCAATTTATCCTTACTTTGTAAAAAAGTGAAAAAGTGAAAAGGGCAGTTTAGTAAAATGACAAAGATTCCCCTCTTTCCCTCTTACTTTCCCCCCATTTTGAAAGGAAAGTTTTAAGGTGGGCCCCACACGAATTTTACACCCCCCCCCCCTCCCTTCCCAAACACCCTTAATTTTCACTTTCCCTCCATTTTCCCCTCTTTTTTTTCCTTCTTCATATTTTCCCTCCTTCCCAAATAGAGGGTTAGGGAGAGTGGTGTTCTGGACCTACACGGTTTGTTGGCTATGTCAAATTTATCTGATTTTTTTATTTTGTGTCAAATTTATTTGAGTTTTGCGAAAATTTACCTGAGTTCTAAAAAAATTATCTGAGTTCTGGACAAATCTATCTCAGTTTTTGGCTATTTATCTGAGTTAAACAAATCTATATGAGTTTCTGGCAAATTTATTTGAGTTTTTGAAAAATATAGGTGAGTTTCTGACAAATTTTTCTCCATTTTAAATATTTTAACTGAGTTTTTGAACGAATCTTTCTGTGCTTTTGGAAAATTTATTTTTATTTTCTTAGTTCTATTTGTGTTTTTGAATTTTAGTTGTGTCTTTTGAAATTTATTTGTATTTTTTGAAATAAATTTAACTGAGTTTTTTACAAAAATATTTGAGTTTTTGCCAGATTTTTTGCTAATTTTGAAAATTGGGTTATCTTAGTTTGGCAAATGTACTTGTATTTTTTTAATTTATTTACATTTTTTAATTTTATTTAAGTCTTTTGAAATTTATTTGAGTGTTTTGAAATTTATTTACATTTTTTTTAAAATTTATTTGGATCTTTTGAAATTTAATTGCGTTTTTAAACTTATCTGTGTTATTTTGAAATTTCTTTTTTTAATTCTCTCAATCAATATCCCTTAAAATCTCTTTTAATTGCAATAAAATCTTCTCCCTATCCACAAACAGAATTCTCTCCCATAACCTTAATTACTAATCTCCTCCCCATCCACAAACTGAATTCTCTCCCCTAATCTCTACTCAACGATTTTGTGAGTGATGAAAGTGAGGTCTTGGATGTGAGTCCTTTAAAATATGCTTGAATCTCACGAGATAAAATGTTTAACCATCTATCGATCATTTTTTATCATGCCCACTACATAGAACTTGACCAATACACACTTTGAAGTGGGACCTACTAGATAAAGATCATAATGAAGATCCTATCAACCTTACCATACATTAAAAAAAAAAAAAAAAAAAAAAAGCTCTATAATAACCAAACAACTTGCCAAACCTTGCACTTGTGCATCTACATGGGGCCACCCCTCCATGGGACCCACCAGATTGTAGATAGCCGTTAACTTGTTCACTAAATGATTCTTATGTTTGCAATTGATTTTAAATAACTTACATTCATTTTTTCGAAACTAAGGGGATCTCATTCTTAGATTGACCATTTAATTTAATTATTTGGCAGTTCTTTTTAATATTTAGATCAACTTAAATGGGTAAGGGTTTTTTCATCTATCAAAATTTTTTTAATGAAGTTTTTATATTAGTTTTAATTATTATAATAATTTATTATATCTTTGTTTTGGCCCGGTCTCAACACGGGCGTTTGTTGCTAGTTTGTTTTATATAGTGGTTGTTATATATGTGTTGTGTGTGTGCAACACGTGTGAAGTTAAATCCCCCTTTATTTTATTTTCCTCCCTTGTACTTTCTTTTATTCTATTTTTACTCTCTTTTGGCTCTTTTAATGTGAACCATAGGATTGAGTTAATTCAATGGTTGTAGAGACTCTTTCTTTTAAGAAAACCCTAAGGGAAAAGAGATTGGCATTATATTGCATTCATTTCTATTCCATGGTTGAGCGAGTGTAGAGATTGGGAAAAAAGACAAGAGAAAAAAGCCCATCTAAGAAGACCAAAAGAAATGAGAGGAAAGAAAGCTTTCAAAGACTTGTAAGTGGGTTCTCAAAAATTAACTTGGTAGTGGGCTTGTAATCTCTACTAAAGGTAAAGATGAACCTTTGCATTGTTAAATCTTATGTATTGTGTGTTTCTTGTCATGTTTGATTTCTCTACATAATGGTGGTTTGATGTATGTTTGTTGTAGTTGCATTGTCATAGCATTTAGTTGGTAATTGGTGTTGAAGAATCACATTGCCCACCAAGTGTTTGCGGAAATTCTTCACAATAGTGGTGCCATGAAAAATTCAATCTACTCACATTCACCTGCCATGGACTACGGCTCTTCTTAATTTTAACATTTACCCAGCCATTACCGCTGCTTGATTCATTCATGAACCTAAATTATTATAAATTATAAATGTAGCAATCGATTTCAAAATTGAACTCTAATTTTGCAATTGATTACAAATTTGGAGTTCAATTTCAATTTCAATTTTGAGTAGCAACAAATCCAAATCTCGGTGGACTCTTTATGGATAGAGATACTCGCACATGATAGTCCCTTTTCTATTTTGTTGCAAATCTCATATCTTATCTTATTTTAGGTTCCAGTCTCTCTAGGCATGATATCAGATGCATTCTTATCATTTCCTATTCTAATAGATACCTCTCTCTTCATGTATACCTGTGATTAGCTCGGGTTTTTGTGCACTTACGCAACTATTGAAAGGCTTTTAAATTGAGTATTAGAATAATATGGTCAAAGTGATATTTGGCTAAGGTCACCAACCCATAAAACTAATAAGGGCAATGTTCTCCTGTAA
This sequence comes from Camphora micrantha, assembly GCA_003546025.1. Classification (NCBI taxonomy): domain Eukaryota; kingdom Viridiplantae; phylum Streptophyta; class Magnoliopsida; order Laurales; family Lauraceae; genus Camphora; species Camphora micrantha. The sequence goes on along the minus strand of QPKB01000008.1, from coordinate 24,573,926 downwards.
GCAGACTGCATAAAAGTCGTATATAGCCCAACTAATGAGGCTCGTTCAAGGTGTAAGTTTATCAAGGGGAGAAGGGTAGATGGAAAAATCTCCTCATGAGCGAGGGTGATCTAAAAAATCAGAATGGCCTAGCCCTTAATTTAACAACCTTAAATTTAATGGCATTTTAACCATTAATTATTTTTTAGATTCAATCTACCATGAGTGTAAAATTGAACATGTCACGGGATGAAAAGTTATCAAAGTGACTGAGGTAGGCCAAAGTGGGATTAGATGGACTTGGATTTGCTCGCATATGAGAATATTTTCCAAACAACCACTATGAATTAGATGCCTCCCATGTGGACCTACACAAGCAATTATTTTGGAAACATTCATTCACCTGGGATGATGACACACAGAACAAGTCCGACACATGGGACTCATTACAAAGACATCTGGATATTCCAAGATGTGGATTCTCCGTTTTTTTTTTTTTTTTTCCGGTGCCCGTACGCTAAGGAATTTTGGTCTCAACCATCACTTTTTCAAATTCAAATCCTCTTGGTTTCTTTTTTTAATTGGGGAATCTACATAGAAACTCTGCCATTTCTATTATTTACAAAAGTCACCTCTTTATTTATTTTTTATTTTTATTTATTTATTTTTTATTTTTTTAATTGCAAAGGGACTCAAATACGGCACACACATGCACCCATGTCCATAACCAACATAGCTATCTATTTTACATCCTAACAATATTATTAGTTAAACACAATTGACACATGCTTTACTACTTTTCTATCATGTTCATCAAACTATGAGCTATTATATATTAAAAGGACAAAAATGCACTCATCTCAAACTGGTTTATAGTAAATTTGGTTATCCTACTAATACAAAACATTTTAAATAATGCTGGATATGAAAAAAATGAATTCTTCTTAGATTATGATTAGATTAATGTAATTTTCGGCCTATGTCACTCTAGTATTATTATCTTTTGCTATTCTCATTAATTTTACCACAAAAATGGATAAGATGAATGCATACTTTTTACATTCAATATTGTTTAGAATATTCTCTAATACTTGTGTTGGTTTATAGTAAATTCAGTTTCTTATATTCAGAATAGCTTAAATTAGAAGATTCTCACTTTAGCGTGGAAGTGCAAATGAAATTTTGCTCATAAAGCTCACTTAGATTAGATGCATTCTTATCCTCGGGATAGAATGGATAGAACGTTTGGAATGCAAAAAAGTGGTCCCTAGCCTCATTTGAAGAGCCGGGCAGTTTTATTTCTTCATTCTGCTTAAAGCCTCTTTTCTTTTTTATCTATTTTTGTTGGTCAACTCCTTGTTGGGGAAACCAAGGCCCTACACTCAGGTCTGCTTTTCTGTTCCATTTGTAAAAGGGACATCATGGACCTTCAATCTCTATCTCGAACCTATTGATAGTCAAGTGCTAACCGTATTCAATCCCGATCAATAAAATCAAACAATTTTCAATGTCTTGCATTTGCAACAGTTTCTTAATTTTCATTTCTACAAGGTGGTTCCCTTGTACACATCCAAATGGTCCATTAACAGTACTATCACCCCTGGTTTTTGGGTTCATTATGAAAAATACTTGACCTTTTATTATGAGAAATATTTGACCTTTTAATATAAATTTTTTTTATAACATATTACTCAGATCATGATTTCCAATCATAGTGAATATTGCTCCAATCTATTCAAGAATTCATATGATGATGGATAAACCAATTGCACATCAAATGGGAAGATTACATCTGTGGTGGGTCCATGTTTGATAAAATAACATGAGTATTTATTGAAAACATTTATTTGTTATTAGTATGATCATATATATCTCAATCTAAGGGTGAATGTTTATCTAATGAAAGCCGATCTTGAGACCATTAAGGAAAAATAAATAGGGAATGTGAATGGTTTAGATCTTCAAAAAAAAGTGACCCCACATCCAAATATAGTTATAGAGTCCCTTGAAAATTGTGGTACCACTCCTGGATTAAGTAAATTGAAAAGAGACGGCTACATATAATTCCTTTTGAATTATATTTCCAAGAATTCAACTTCATTCAACTTTGGAGACCTGCATAGGTTCATAGTTACACAGAAGACAAACTACTTCTCTTCTATTCGTAGAAATTCTGGAATCTTCTAGAACTCTGAATATTAAACCATCATCCAAGCGCTGTTTTCCATGTATATGCGGGCTGTCTCTTGGGTCCCTAACTGGGATATAAAAAAAAGACAACATAATAAAATTAGTCTTTGCATCAACCATATGTTACATCCAACCGCCAACATCATATTGATTGAGATCATATTTCTGTTAATGGATGAGAATGTACCCTACATTAGGTCACAAGTAATCCCCTCAATGATCTACGTCCAATAGGATCATTTGTTAACATAATTTTCCTCTACGGTGGGGTGCACTTGAATGTTTATTTAATGAAAATAGATCTTACCATTAAGGAAAATTAAATAGGGCATGTGAATGGTTTAGATCTTTAAAAAAAGTGACCCCACGTGCACAAATTTAGTTTATAGAGTCCCTTGTGGTACCGCTCCTGGATTAAGTAAATTGAAACGAGGCGGCTACATATAATTCCTTTTGAATTCTAGGGTAGAATTCAACTTCATTCAACTCTGGAGACCTGCATAAAGACTAACTACTTATCTTCAATCCATAGAAATTCTGGAATCTTCCAGAATTCTGAATATTAGACCATCATCCAATGAATCAGAGATTCATAATTGCATAAAACTCAAAAAATTTTGACTTTTGATTCGACACCTCTTCTTGTTTATACGGGCTCTTTTTCCACTTATATGGATTTTCATTCCGCGTGTGTGGGCTTCCTTCTCACTTGAGTGGGCTGCTTTTCAGTGTGTATACGGGCTCTGTATTGGATCCCAACCCCTTTACCTAAGATACCAAAAAGGGCAACATAATAAAATTAGTCTTGGCATATACCATATGTTACATCCAACTGCCAACATCATATTGATTGAGATCATATTTCTGTTAATGGATGAGAATGTGCCCTACATTAGGTCAAAAGTAATCCCTTCAATGATCTACGTCCAATAGGATAATTTGTTATCATAATTTTCCTCTCCGGTGGCGTGCACTTGTGTGGCAATGTCTTTTCTGAAAAACCTGAAAGAGTTTTAATGGATGTAGGATGTAGAAATAATTCATGAATATTTTTGAAAAAAAAAATCCACATTCTTGAGAATCTTCATTGTGACATTTTGCAGATATTGTTTGGTCTCCCGTACGTGACAGAAAAATCTGTGAATTTAATTAGTGTATGAATCATGCCCAACATGTCAAAAAAAAAAAATAATAATAAAAATAAAAATAAAACAACACAAAGATTAGCAGGCTCTGGAATTCATTGTTTCCAAATGTGCTTAATTATTTACTATTACATTACCTCCAATCTAACTTCGTCTTCCCACTAGTGTGGACTGGATTCTCTTCGGTCCCAGCCCATTCGGATAAGAAAAACATTATCTTCAAGCCAGGGTGCACATTAAAGTTTGTGCTCTTGTTGTAAATCATATCTATTTGGTCATCTTTGGGTATGCAGCATTGTAGCTTCAATCCCTCTGCCACTCTCAAAATAAATTACATATAAGGACCAAGAATATTGATGTAAGATGTAAAAGAGTTTGTGAGGCCTACTAGCCTATCGTTAAAATCCAACTATCTTTATAAAATAGATAAGTATCTAAGGGTGCACAATGCCAATCAAAATCTAATATGTCCTACAAGGCACAAAAAATTCCTTAACTGCTGAGGTGTTTGGTAACTCTAAAAATGAGCTCTTAGTTTTTGTTTTTATTTTTTATTTAGTGCTCATTTATATATTAGAGCATTTGGTAAACCTCTAATTTTATTTTTTATTTTTTATTTTTTGTAAAAGTATATTCTGTTTTTAGGGCTTACTTACAAATTAGAGCTTTGCCTCTAAAAAAAGCTCGGGGGGCTACTTATTTTTAGAACTTTTTATCTAAAGAATATGGAGGTGGACAATGTAATATAATTTACAAGTGTTTATGATGAAAATAACCTCATAAAATTTTGCTAAATGATGCAAATGGTGGGTCATACACTGTAATTTTAAAAGCATGGCCCCCAATTACCACAATTTCTAAAGTTGGGCCTCAATTGTCTAATGAAATAAGGGTCTTTTTAAAATAATTTCACCAAACAAACTAATTGTAAATTAGAAGTTAAAAATTAGAGAAGTTTTTATCATAGGCATTAATTTAATGCTCTTAGTAATTAATTAAACTAGAGTTTCCAAATGACCCCTTACGAGAATTTTTGTTGGGGGTTTTATGAATTCCCCAAATGTTGTCTCCAACTTCTTTCTTTCTCTCTTATCTCTTTCTTTTTCTCTTTTTTCTTTTTTCCCCTGCGTAAGAGAGAATTATAAACTATCTTATTCTTTGAGTAGTATGGTCTATCAGGCCAGGGACCTCATTGGGGTCCTCCATGCACTACCTACTTTTCCTGCATATTCCTCCACACCTCCCCAGTAGGCCTCCACTCCAAGTCCCATGCCCCAAGTAAACTCAGGGCAATATTATATAGTGCCAGTGATTAGGCCTTGGCATGCAGCTGAGAACCGACACTTCTTACCTCAACTTAAATAGAAAAAAAAAAAAAAAAAAAAGGCTCAAATGCAACTTAATAATTTGAAAATTGGAATCATAAAAATTTCACAGGCCAAAAAAAATTGCATTTTACACATCCCAAGACTGTTTTGAGAACTCTAGTCTTATGACATCTTAAAAAAAAAAAAAATAATACATCCAAACAAAGGGACTGTGTACAAGTGTCTACAGACTTTAGACACATCCAAAAACAGGGCCGTATAAGAAGTATATAGAATCCGAATCCTCGCGTAAAACCCGCCCTTGAAGGCATCCCGTCCCCCGTGTGCTTCCTCTAGCATTTCAAATATCTGACAGAAGAAAAGGGTCATGTTCTTCTCTTCCTTTCTTTTTTTTGTTTTTTTCTCTGACATTTCTTCCGAATCTTCCTTTTAAAAGTAGAATTCAATAGAATTCCTTTCCTTTTGATTCACACCTGCAGAAAAGAATCCTCTAAACCTGATCAAATCTCCCTCCATTTCCTCTCATTTTCCTCTCCCACTAAGTCCATGCCTTTGGTTCCAACACCCATTTCACCATAGATACAAAGTCCCTGTTTTCAAATTCATGTCCGGATCTCGAGTTCTAGGCCGCGATTCCAAGGTCTCCCTTCCAAGCCTTCGACCCAAACGGAGGTAGAGGTTCCTGGAACTTTTATGAGTTCTGTTATTTCTGTTGGTATTCATGATTTGATTGATGGAGAATTGGTTTTGGGTGTGAAGGACTTGAGAAATCATGGAAAGGGGTGTTTTTCTTTAATGTTTTGTTTGTGGTTGGATGTACCCCAGATGGGAATTGGTTTGCATTTTGGCAGAGGTGATGTTCATTGGTTCAGCTGTGTGTTTGGAAGACACAGTTTGAAAATCGGAGTTAGTGGGTTACTGCCTCTGCAACTTTTCTGCACCAAAGTGATGTTGGGAATGGGCTTGATGATGATGATTGTTTGGGGTTGTGTGGAAGGGAGAAAAATAGCATCCCTTTTAATTGGGTTTACTTACTTTCTTGTCCTAAACTTTTTGCGGAGACAACAACGATCCAGTTTCTGTCTGCTTGCAATTTGGAGTGCATCCAACACAATATTAGTTGCTTGTGCTCTTGTTTAATAGCTGGGAGTGGTTTCAATCAGCTATGTTTCACCCGGAATCATCAAAATCTTGTTGTTACATTCATGAAGTTGAATTTCTCTGAAGGAAGGTTCAATTAGTTAATTGGCTCTTTTATGTCTTTGGTTGATGCTTTATCATTGTCATAATTGAATACTTATCCCCTCTTGGGCTTGCTTTGCGAGTTTTGATTTTCTACTCAATGTCATTGCCTTCTTCTCTGCAACACCACAATCTTTAATGGCGTGTCGGTAATTTATTAGAGTCACCTTGCTGTATTGCTATGAAATGACATAAAAATTAAACTTATTTGGTGACCAGTAAAATCGAGTAAGTTGAGATAAGTAAAAAAATGAAAATGGGGAGTGATGTTACATGTTTTTAAGTATGTTGCAAATAATGTTTATGATCGTACACCCTGCAGATAGGTCAGTAATTTTCATAAATCAAGGAAATTTTTGTTCAAATTTTCATTTTATTATCATATAATTGCCCTCTTGTGTTGACATAGAGTTGAAAATCTATATTTACTGCATTTAGCTCTTCAAATTCGATGATTGATTATTATGTATGCACAATTACAGTTGTGACAGAGGGATGGGTGGCTGCAAGTCTGAGAATTATGGGCTATTGAAGGAGTTTTACATCCCAGATTACATTCTAGAACCAGAGCTACCTGCTGAGGGTGTTTTGCATATGCCAGATTGCCCTGTTCTAGTGTTCATCAATTCCAGAAGTGGGGGTCAGCTGGGTGGGGACTTGTTGACATCGTATCGTATTCTTCTCAATAAATTACAGGTACTTATCTTTACCTTCCAAAGGGCATTACGTAACTTCTGGATCTCTGCACAGCAAAAAAGCACATGGAATATTAATGATAAAATGGAGACAGAAGTATACATGATTTGTTTTTCAATCATCCTCTAGTCATTTCTATTATCTTTTCTCTCATAATTTGATCCAAGTTCCTAGAATTCTGATCCTTGTCTTTATGATATATTTTACTCTTGCATAGACATGTTTCTAGGTGCTGTACTCATTTTTTACCCAAATCAGTGGGTATAAAAACAAAACTAGATCTTTCTTCTTTTTTTGTCATGCAAAAGTATTTTATTTTAACTCTTTGAAATTAAAATTTTAAAAGTTATAGCTGGTGTCCACAAAGATTTCATAGGCATTTCATGTTCCACATGGATACCTCGAGGGATTTGAACAATCTGCGTATCATCCCATAGCTTGTGCAGACTTCATGTACTTGAAAGCATAGAGGCACACGTCAAGGATGAAACTATTTCATCATCAATCACGAATATAATGGATACATCATACATATGCTCCAATTCATCTCGAAATAGGGAACACACAAAGGTGGGGAGACAAATCATTGTCAGTTGTGGCCTTCTATTCTTGATCTGACATGGTCATGGTGACATTTCCATTAGCAACCTTTGCTTTGCATTTACCCTTAAGATTACTCTCCCTACATTTTCAACCTTCCTTTGATTGTAGTAGGCTGCTTTAAGAAAACATTGCCTTCGCAATGCCCTCTTTCTCTTTGAAGCTATTCCACTTCGTTGGCTAGGTAGGATTCATTAGTCTTCTTCCCACCAGTTGACACTTAACACAGGAAGCAGCTTCCTCTCGTACTTTCACAATCGCTTTATTGTCTAATTGATTGTAGGTTTTTGCTAAGCTCAACGACTTGTTATCATCCAATCACGGGGTCGAATAAATGTCTAAACCCACATTGCTAACGTCCTCCCCGGTTGTCAGACTTTGATGCTTTCATTTGCATGTGTTCTTCACTTCAATGGAATATAATTGGAATCTTAGGCTTTCCAACTTTAAAATTAATATTGTTTTTGAGGAGTCATGGCTAAGCATTATCTATACCCTAACAATGCTTTGCATGTCTTCCATGGTTCCTTTTGTGGCGCTTATTTATGTGTGTTCTATCACATCTTTCTTTCATTCCTTTTGGTGGCACTTTCTACGCGCGGTCTTCACAAATGGACTTGAATATGAGGATCTGACCATCCTCAGATTCAACTCCATTTCTGAAAGACCTATGTCTTAAAGGACATTTTAAGGTCATTATTTTTGTCTGATGATGAATTAATTCAAATAAGATTTATTTATTTAAACTTTAATGCTTTTCCTACAGTGCATGTGCTTAAGTAGAAGATTATTGTTTCAGGTGCATGATTTGAGGGAAGAGGCTCCAGATAAGGTGTTGCACAAGCTTTACGGAAATTTAGAGAGACTTAAGTCCAATGGTGATGATTTCGCTGCTGAAATTGAGAATAGATTGAAATTAATTGTGAGTTGGGTTTCAAATGGTACTGAAGATAGTACTTATTCTTTTCTTGCATAATCCTTTTTTATTCCTCTGTCAATTTTACAAGAACAATGGTCTTATGAACTTTCATATCTTACCATTATGAATACATTTATTTAATCTTCTATTCCCAGAGACTAATTTTGTTAAAATATTTTTATTTTATTAGGTTGCAGGTGGAGATGGTACAGCAAGTTGGTTGCTTGGAGTAGTTTGTGATCTCAAACTAGCTCGGCCACCTCCTATTGCTACAGTACCTTTGGGAACTGGAAACAACCTTCCATTTTCATTTGGCTGGGTAGGTCATTAAATTTTTTTTCCCAAATCATGTCTTATAAAATGAAATTAAAATTTACATAAACTTCAATATCATTATGTATGATTGATATCATAATTCACGGGCATCATGTAACTTCGACATGCTTTGGTGTCAAACAAGGTGAATGCATCTCCATGCAGACACATATAGACATAAGAGTTAGCCCTACAAGTACCATGCCTTTGCTTCATTGATTTATCAAATTAAGCAAGAAAGCTTAGTATTTTTAGCAAAAAGAATCTATATAAACCTAAGGTTGGCATACATGATGGCGGATGCTCATGCTAGACAGGGGGTGGATAGAGTTTCTCCTTAAGAGGTTTGTATTTTGTAAATTCTAGTGGGGTATAATACTCTTATACTCCTGCTTTCCTTTCTTTTTCGCTGTTGTTTGTTGTTTTCTCTTTAATAAAATGTGTCTTTTTACCGATCAAAAAATAAATACATGAACCTAGGAGTTTGCCACTTCTTCCCTTGAGTGGTTGTCACCTCAGTATATGTTTTGTGGACCCAAACAGATGATTTTGTGTAATACACAAAAAGCATGGATGAGACATATCCTATGAATCATACTGATGTTCAGACTGTTCATCTACGAGAATTCTTTAATCTATTTCAAGTAAATGCCAGTGAAACTTCAGAAGGCTTGGCTTTAATTTGATATCCATACACTTCCAAAACATCTTTAACAAATGGTTAGGATTGTCCAGTCAGTCTGAATTTTGGGCTCTGGTCCATTAAAGAAGGCTTCTATTTGGGTTTGAGAGCATGCTTCTATTTGTATCAAGTATTATGTTAATTTCAGAGTCATCTATAACATGCACTTTCCTGTGGTATTTTCCAGGGGAAGAAAAATCCTGGCACAGATTGTCAGTCTGTGAAATCATTCCTGGACCAAGTGAAGAAAGCAAAAGAAATGAAAATCGATAGGTACTGTACTTCTATATGGTTGTTTGTCTGGGATGAAATGGATCTAGAAATTTGACAAAATGCTGATGTATTTTCAATTGCCTAATTATATCAGATTATAAATCTTTGTAGCTGTTGTGACTTCCCTCCATTTAATTAAAGTTGCATCAGGACTTCTGTTGCATGGCCCCTTCATTTTGGGGTTAAGCAAATCAACGATCACTAATCCATTGTGCTCCACTCATACACACTACATGATGCATAGGATGTATTGCAGACTCTCCCACCCTCCTTGCTTGTTTTGATCAGTACCTTCATTTTCTTTTCATTTAACATACATAACCAGATTACAATCAATCACATACATGTTTTTGTGACATGGAAAATAAGTCTCAACCAATATTTTAATGCATTTCTTTTTGAGTTTTTGGCACAAGATTATTATTATTATTATTATTATTTTGATTGCTTGTAAATTTTTGTTGTACTCCAGCTGGCACATTATTATGAGGATGAAAGCTCCCAAAGAAGGTTCCTGCGACCCCATTGCGCCTCTCGAGTTACCACATTCGTTGCATGCATTTCAACGTGTGTCCAGTACAGACTCACTCAACATGGTCAGACACCAATAATCTAAAATTCTTTTAATGTACATATAGAACTACAAAGTAAGGAAATTATAAAATTCTGTATGTAGAAAAGATATTTCAAAATATGTCATGAATCTTAACTTCAACGTTAGAGGCTCTATTTTTAATTTGTTGCACCAGTACTTGCATAGACCAAAGGCTACCCTCGTTATGGTGGACAGAAAACAATAATGACTTCTGGTAAAATTATATTCGTATGGCAATATTTTCTAAACTACTTCTGACTTATTTGGTGATGTCCTTTTCCCAGGAAGGTTACCACACATTTCGTGGGGGCTTTTGGAATTACTTCAGCATGGGTATGAGCTTTGTTTTCCACATGACTCTCTGCTACCTCTTCTATTTTATTAATTAAATTCTCACTGCTTGACATCAATCCCAACAAATTTAGTTGTTTTCTGCTGTTCTAACACTTCTGTGCTATTAATTATATGATCATTACTTGCCAGTGATCCCAACAAATTTTAGTTGTTTCTGCTTTTGTTTCCCCACATCTCTATGCATGATGTGTGAAAGCCTCGTCCCTCATTCTCAAGACCATCTCTCTGTTTCTCTCTCTCAATTTATATATTCCAAAGAAGCTGGACCACTTTTAAGCTACAAGCAGTCCAGCTTGTGGGACCTGTTAACAACCACTTACTCTAAAAGCTTAAGCTGATAGAGAAGGGTGTAACAATGTATATCAAAGTTACAACCCCCCCACCCCCAACCATATGTGTGGCACTTGGCCTACCGCTCTAATACCATGTCAACGACCACTTACTCTAAAATCTTAAGCTGATACAGAACGGTGTAATAATGTATATCAAGGTTACAACATGACCGACCAGGATGCATGCCAATCATGGAATGAGAGGTGTGGTGGAAAGCTCTATGGTGTGCTAATAAGGGCCTCATTGTCTAACCAGTTTTAAGCTAAAAGCAATCGATCCTTTGGGACCCACAAGGATGGATGCCAATCGTGGGGAAGGTCCTTGGGGTACGGTAGGAAAGCACTCTAGTGTGCTAATAATAATTGCCCCAAAGTTGGACAATTTTAACCCCTCAGGTAAAGTTCCTTTGTTTTTGTTTTGTCATGCGTTGACCCAATTTGATAGTCGCCTAATGTATATCCTAGATTGGGTTAATTTCAAAAGATGAATACCTTTAAAACCATTAAACTTTTTAAGGTAATAATAATTCAAGGGGTTATTTGATGTGATATGGCTGATTTTTTTACACCACTCTAGTTTAATATTTTGTTTCGTTATACCTCTGATGATCGTCTTGCATACACATGGACCCCATAGGTTGTGAGTGCCATTGCATGGGGATGTAGCCTAATTTTGAGACCCTTAAATGGAAGTTAGGATGATTGGATGCTTCCCATCTTCCATAGGACATACATAAATCCCCCTTTCCCGAATGATCTGCATGCATTGAAGTGGACCCCATAGGCCAAATTGTGTTGCTTAATATTGGCGAGCTCCAGTGGAAAATTTATCTTTTATGTTTATTATTTATTTATTTATACAATCTGGGAGAACCATAAAAGTTACAAAACTTGGTACACAGCCAGCCACCATGGAGAAGTAGTAATCTAATTTACATCTGTCGGAGTATTTCTTATTAGTTTTCATCCACAAGTCCAACCAAGACTTGATTGATTTCGTGAGTTGTCTTAACGAACTTTTGGGTCGAGTAGAGTTTTCGAGTTTTTAGATCTATGCACATGAATAGTTGGTATTGCACTAATCAAGCACAATCGTTGTACTTGTGAATTTAAATACATGGATAAAGAAATGATAAGAAGTATATAAATCCTAGAACAAGGGGAAATCGAAGTTATCATTTGTTGAATTAGCATGCATGCTTTAACACACAAAATTATGTGTGTTCTGCTTGGGATGTGCAGAATTACACTGTATTTTCTTTTTATTTAATTTAGTTTATCTACTTTGGGCTACACTTTTGCTCCTAAAAATAATCTGAGAATCTGATACATATCAAAATACTTGTATTTTTTTTTTTTTTTTGGGGGTATAGGAATGGATGCTCAAGTTTCTTATGCATTTCACTCTGAGCGGAAGTTGCATCCAGAGAAATTCAAAAGTCAAATAGTTAATCAGGTAAGTCTGGTTCTTATGCTCTAATTTTATCATGTTTTGATGTTAAATGAATGGAGGGGAAACCATAACTATAGAAAGGAAACCGCTTATTTAGTAATTCTGGAGGACACCAAAAATAGAATTAAATAAAAAGAAATTCTGGGCATATTATGAAATGGAATTTGTTAGTAATAGTACCTATGATTTGCGAATATCAAATTTGTGAATGCTTTTGTGGAGTAATGCATTTCTCACAAAAAAATAAGCAGTTTATGTATAGCTCACCAGAAATATGCAATTATAGAAGCTCGTGAACCATTTCGCACTCTGGTGTCTTCAAGCCTTTTTCAGTTTAATAAAGGCCCCCAAAAGTATGGAGTTCCGAACTTAAGGATAATTTCTTTTGATAGAAAAACTATTGTGTAATAATTTATAATTAATTTCACTTTTTAATGTTGCTCGCTCTATCAATCTTATTACATTATTTAGTGACGTCAATCTATTATAATAAGCAGCTATGCCTTTGTTATGAATGTTATGTGTGTTGTTATCGAATAGTATGTCAAAATCCTATCAGTAAAATATGAAAATATTTTTTTGTTGTCTCAGAGTACATATGCAAAGCTTGGATGCACACAGGGATGGTTTTGTGCTTCTCTCGTTCACCCTTCATCAAGGTATCTCAGTTGACAGTCCATATGATGATTGCATTTCAAATTATGTTATTTACACTAATTTCATTGCCATGGTGACTCACTGCTCTGTGCATGTCACTGTAGCCTACCTAGATGCACAACAGATATTTGGTTGGTGACTTACCAGTTGCCATGGAACCCTAATATGACACTGATTGGACGACCAGATCCATAACCATCCAGGGAGGGACTTCCAAAATAGATGGTTTGAACAATGTTTTCCAACTGCCCTAACCAGAATATGGTTATCCTATCATCATGGGATGTGGCCACATTCAAATATATTAATTTCCAAAATTCTCTATTACACGCAAAAGAGCTCACCTTTTTTTTGTTTTTTTGTTTTTTTGCCAAGATTGAAGGGCTCACTTTAATGAAAGAAACTTTTATATCCATTTTCAAGGATGCTACTTCAATTCTTTAGTATAATTTTTTTTTTTATCAAAGCTTTTGTTTTCTTCTTTGTTTTGGTGATGACTCATGGCCTCCACTGCATGATGACTCCAAGAGATGCTCTGGTGATGAATCGTGTTAAGTAGTTGTTTGTGCAGTGTTCTATCATGAATTGGTTTCGGGATTACTGGCTAGAAACTCTGTCATGGTTTCAGAGCTAGAGGTCTCAAATTCAAAGCTACGCAGGGCAAAAATGCCTCATGTTGCGTTGTGTGTTTGTGCGGGCGCAATTACGCAAGGCAAAAAGGCCCCATGCCTCATTGTAGTCTTGTGCGGGCGTGTGCTTCGGATCCGGGTAGTGTTCCGCCCGAGGGGGGGTGTTAAGTAGTTGTTTGTGCAGTTTCCTATCACCAATTAGTTTTGAGATTACTAGCTAGCAACTTTATCAAATCCAAGTCTCTAGGAAATAGTCTATTTTTTGTTGGCCTGACGAGGGTACCCCTTGTGGTATTTGACCCAACAGGACAAATTCCCTGGATAGCAGTTCATTGAATAATTTTTGAAGTGTCATGTGTTACATAAAAATAAGGTTTCGGATTTTTTTCTCACAAGCATAAAAACTTACTTCCTAATCATAGTTTTCCTCAAGACCTGGTGATTAGTCCAGCTTGATACACTTTGATAATTATGTGGTGCAAATGGCCAATCTCACTGGAGTTGTCAAGGTAGTCGTAGCTGGTTTGATGACCACCAGCTGAGAACACCATTGTTATCATGTTGATTATTCCATCTATCTTGCAAGAGATGCTAGCATTCTTTCTGACCTGGAAAATTCTCACGCCAAGCTAACACTTGTTCTTTTTTCTTTTCTGTCCTCCTTTTTTTTTTAATTTTTTCTTTTTCCCTTTTTATTTCTGGGGATGAGGGTGTGGGGAGATGGGGTGGAAGGTGGTGTTGGAGAGAACACCAATGAGAAGATAATCTGTACGAGCAACATAAACAAAAGGTTCATTAGCTTTCATTGTTATTCTTATTGGAAAATTACCAGAAAAGGGTAACTGGACTGAAACAAGTGCAACAAAATCAAAGTTAACCAACCTGCTGACTAATTAGGGAACTTTGGGCGATTTAGTTTAAATAAATATGTAAATAATCTTCTTGTTAACCAATTGCGATTGGATGATTTGGGCTATAAGGTTGGGTCTTCACTAGTCCATCACTAGGTGATACGAATATTCATTGAATGCTTATTTTTTCCTTATGCTTTAAACTAAATTTTTTTTTTTTTTTTTTTTTTTACAGGAAGAAAATCACAACTGTCAGTTGTATTAAAAAAATTTATAGCCTTGCCTGTGAAACTGTTTAATGTAAAATCTTTCCTTGAAACTTGGGTGGAGAAATCAATGGAATGCCTGCTGTAGTTATTAAAATGAGAAAGCGATGGTTCAATTAAAATGCAAAGTCTTGTAGTTATCACTTGCTAACTTAGTTAATCCTGTTGGAGGGGCTTTCATTCCACTGCAGGAACATTGCACAACTTGCGAATGTCAAGATCATGAAAAGGCAAGGTTCATGGGAAAGCCTCAACATACCGCGTGGGTAATAATTCTTGCTTCATTTTCATCCATTATGCAGTTTTTCAAGATGCTTTTATTTTAGCTGTCATGCTGTTAACTAGCCATGCATACTTTTAGTGCTAAACTTGGTAGGCCTGAATGCATGCCAAGTTCTCTAGTGTCAAGTGTACTGCTCACTGTGACATAAGTTTCCATAGAGTCTTTCTTTCTCTGATGTGACTTTTCTTTTACTTAATGTTTGGGTGAACAAAGTGGTGGCAACATAACCCTTATGATGTGACACAACATACCTTTTACTCCACAAGCCTCTTTCCTTTTACCACAAAAAAGTATGATAAAGTGCGTGGTGTAGTGAACTTTATGACAAAAAGTACCTTTTACTCTACACTTCCTCTCTCACCTCTACTTTACCTCATACCATTCAAACTAGGATTTTAGCATGCCTCTACTTTTTACTTTATAGCTCATCTTACCTTTACCTTTTCCATTATTTGACATCCACTTCACCTTTACTTCACACATGTAAACAAACTCTGGAACTTTTGCACTCACTCACTTCTTTTAAGTTTAATGGTCCCTCCAAAACAAAAACATACCTGCTCCATTATATAATGATGTTTTTTAATTGTTATTTCCTTCTATGATGTGTTTCACCGGTATTTCCTTTGTGTTCTACTTTCACATGTTATAATGTTGATTAGAACTCCCAAGGAGCGTCTGTTAGGATTTTGAGTGTTGGCTAATTCATGGGTTGGACAAAACTCTGGGTCCATGAGTTGTAACTTTTATTTTTAGAAAATGACTCTGAGGATAGAAGACTGGAAGGACTCAAAGAAGAAAGCTGGAAGAAATTAGTATGTTGAAATTCCGGATCAATTAGAATGGGGTCCGCTGGAAAGATTAGCATCATCCGTTCGAGTGGATTTGAGTCAGAATAGCCAGACGTTGACAGACGCTGAAACAGAACCTCATCCGCTCGAGCAAACATGTGGCAGAGTCCTAATAAAATTAGAAACCTGATTCTAATTGTGCCCAAACTACTTGTTTTAGTCCTAATCATCTTAGGCAACCTTAAGCACGTCCCAAGGGCTATTTGAGGACTCATGGGGTATTCTAAACATATACCTCACCTCTCAAAGTTCTGAGTTAGATATTTAATTGAGAGAATTCTTCTCTAAAGATTTATTGAAGAGTTGTGCTGATAAGTTCTAGAGAGCCAGTTTCTTCTGCATTCTTTGTAAAAGATCATCATCTTGCATAGAAGATTTGAGGAGTCAAGCGCAGGGTTGAGTCTATTGCAATCAACAGTGTGAAGTCGTTGAAGCTTGAAGCGAGACAAGGTAACTTCAGTCCTTAGGTAGGGGATATCTGGGGAGGAAATCTGAGTTTCTTGTAATTGCAAGTTTCATAGTGCTTGATTGTTGATCCAGTTCGGATCCGTGGTTTTTCACCCGGTTAGGGTTTTCCACGCTAAATCTGGTGTCCTTGTGCTGTGTGCTTGTGATTTTATTTCCACTGCATAGTTATTGTTTTTGCACACTTTTAGGCTGATTTGTTAAGTGGACCAATCTAGAGATCTCGTACCCGAAACTTTCAGTTTCTTTTGATTGTAATAGCTGTACCAATGTCTCTTATGAATTGTTGGTTCATCCGCTTAGAATCTTCTGTTCCCTTCAAGATTCAGGACTCTTATAAAAAAAAAATTAGGCCTCTTTTTTTTTTTTTTTTTTTGCAACTTTTCTAGGACAACTCTATTTTCCCTTATCTGTGGCATGCTCATGTGTTCCATGGGAAGAGGGTGAGACCTTAATGGCAAAAGTAGCAAAGTCATGATGCGGTTAATACATGGAGTGGATGGTTAATTTTCTGTAGAGATTACTAACTATAAAAATTAAATTAGACCCATGTAATTCTCCACCCTTGACCCTTCTTCCCCTTTATCAAAGTGTCACGTCTCCTCTTTCTGTGGAAACCAGATCCAGAATGTGCAAACATCAGAACATGCCACTGGAAAGAAAGATAAAACATCTCTATGTACCTTCCCTAATCATTTTAGTTGCTCCGTAGATATCATTCCTGGATTTGATGAAGGGAAATATGTGACCCTTGGCCTAAGGAGATATTGTCTGTGCCTTCATACAAGCATGACAAATGGTCTGGATGGATCTCATATTGGACAGATGAATCTCCAAAGTTCTCCCTGGTGAGATTACTGAAGAGATATCTATAGTCTGAAATACCAAGATATGGATCCAAGTACAGAATCTGGCACTACATATCCTCAGCCTAAGGGTCATATAATTCTGCTTTGGTGAAGTGCCTAACCTAGAGATGTCCTAGCTGGGATTATTCCATTAACTATACTTTCATTTAAAATACAGAATCAGATCAATCATTTGTCTCAACTTACCAAGCTTTTCCGGTGGATTGAATCCTTGGGGAACACCAAATCAGAAGAAAGCTCAAGAAGTGAGTTATCTGTGAATAGTTTCTCTCCTTTTCTTTTCAGAAAGAGTTGAAAGAAATTTGTATCCAATAATTTCAGTCAATACTATTAGATTCTTATGAATCAATCTCATGTAAAACATGTTCTACAGAGAGATTTGACTCCGCCATTTGTAGATGATGGCCTTCTTGAGGTTGTAGGCTTCAGAGATGCTTGGCATGGGCTTGTTCTGCTTGCTCCTAAAGGACATGGGACTCGTATCGCACAGGTAAGAAATTACTAAGAAACAAATTTTGGTACAAAAAAGTCACTGGTTTTTGGATATTTTGAGCTTCCAGTCACACAAGTATGCAGGCATGTATTATGTATGGGTTTGCCTGCTGAAAAACCTGTTGGGTCTTTCTATGGTGGTTAAGGTCAAAATTTGAAACCACTTTTTTCTTATCGTATAACAGGTCCAACAGTCCTTGAAAATCAGCAGCCATTTGAAATGTAATTTGCTGCAGATTTTAAATGTTTTTGTACTCCTTTAGGGTTCGTTTGCCTTCTTCGCATGGGATATGAAAATGGATATTACAAATGTAAAATATTCATATGCAACATTTTCATTTACATCTGTGAAACACATAACCATCTTTGTCAAGATCACCATTTACATGAGTAAATAAGAACATCCAACGGTTTTAGATGTGCTTGTGTTTTTCACATGTTTCTCAAAATCTATGATGATTTATGTTATGAAACTAATGTCTTGTTGCTTATTATTAAAATGAACACTGGACGGTTTGGATCATGGATTGGAGGCCCTCAAAAGTTCAGAAAACCATATCTTTAGGTTTGGAGGTTTGGATTTTTTTCCACAAAATTTTCAAAATCTATGATGATTTAAGATATAAGATTAAACATTTTAGACTTTTGTTGCCCTATAAAGAAGATGAATGGCTCGGATTACCAATTTAGGGCCCACAAAAGTGGGAAAAAATACCCCATCTATATCAGGTGGAACCCTATTGCAACCTATACCTTCTCATTTATATGTAACATTTACCACATCATTAGGTATGCAAATGAGATGCTGAAAATGGCCTCATTTACACACTCATTCTAGAACCTCAAGCGTAAACAAGTGCAAACAAACTTAATCATGCATAACTGTAATGCATGTGTGTCAATTACACATGTAAATGAGTGCAAGTAAAAGACCTCTTGGGGTTTTGGAAAGGAGATTCTTGGCCTATTTGAGAGGATTAAGTCTGAAAGGAATTGGCCTTTTCTGGCCTCTTGCCCTCGAGAAAAATCAGTGGAGTTAATTGGTGGAAAATGAGTCGTTGTCCATCTTATTTTGGAGACAAATGAACCGGATTACTGGAAGATATTTTTTGGTCAAAACCTGTACAATCTTTTACCTCTATCCATGATTTCATCCAACTTGTCATGATCAAACTGATATTTCACGAGGACAGTTGGCCAACTAGCTCT
The DNA here is from genome assembly GCA_003546025.1 of Camphora micrantha. Classification (NCBI taxonomy): domain Eukaryota; kingdom Viridiplantae; phylum Streptophyta; class Magnoliopsida; order Laurales; family Lauraceae; genus Camphora; species Camphora micrantha. The sequence continues at coordinate 24,555,251 of QPKB01000008.1, read as the reverse complement.
GACCCGCCTATTCTTGGGAGTTTGTTTGTAAATACGGAGCCATGTGCTGATCCTGATGATTGATGATGGGTCAACTATGGATAGGCTGTTCCTAACCTAACCTTCATGGGTAGGGTCTTGCATTCGATGCTTCTTTTGCGGTCATGTCTTTTCATGGTGGGTCAATCATAGAAAGTAGGATCATTGAACCATGGTTTCCAGATATAAATGTAACAGAACCAAAGGCGAGGGTACCATGCATCCGACTGACCATCTAGTTTCTATACAATGAAGCCATATATAATCAAAATCACTTTCTGTATATAGGCACATCGAATCCGCTTTGAGTTCCAAAAGGCTGCAGCTGACTGTACATACATGAGAATTGATGGAGAACCATGGAAACAACCTCTTCCTGGCGATGATGACACAGTTGTGGTCGAGATTTCTCATCTCGGTCAGGTTAAAATGCTTGCTACCAAAGACTGCAGATCGAAAAGCATCAACGATCCCTCATCATATTCATCAACTAATCATATTGAGGATGATGATGATGATGAGTACAATGAAGACTCTGAGGAAAGGAGGAAGTTTGGTGCTGCTGATACATTCAGAATCCCTGATGATGTTGATGTTATGGCTCGTCTCAGTTAAGATGTCAAACATATCAACCTCTGTTGTGTACCGTTTTCTGTAGCTATTGCAGTTTTTAGGTGCCATGTGATTTTTCATTTCAGTTGTTGTAGTCTAGTTTTTGTTTCCCATTAAAATTGTGGGACATGATAATAGCAATCCTTTTAGTAGCTCTTCTTTTATGTCTATAATTTTCATGTTTCGGGAATCTCTTGTAGTAGTATTCGACTTGTTCTTGAAGTGGTAGAAGATCTCTTGGAAACTGTTTGCAGTTCGAATACCTATGAAACAAAAGAAAATGATCAGGTGTATCCATACATACCATAAAGTGGCGTGTACTCTCGAGATATCTCCATTGTGGTTTCTCAGTACAAAAGCACTTGGAGAAACTGTTGGATTGGACACTGTTGATGACAATTATTTGGTGAGTGAGTTGATTTCGTCTTACTGCAGTCTCAATCCAGTGAATTGATTGTGTCTTATGCTGTCTGAATCCAATGTTGAATCACTCTGGTATTTATTATATTCGAGCAAATTTCCATTCATGGGAAAAAGTTAATGATCAAATGGTTTAGATTGAACAAAACTTCCCTGAACTGGACTTTCTTTTGTAATCAGATACACCAAATTGTTCCTCTTAACAGTGTTTTCTTTTCCCAAAATTAACAAAATATATAGAGTTATTTACTGATTTGATTGCCTATGTTTGTGTATTTACCACACAGAACCTTCATTTGTGTGCTGGAAGACCCTACAGCCTTTTCCCTTTTCCCTTTTTCCTTCCTATCTCTATTGCTGCTCTATCCCCTCTGATTCAACTCTCCGTTGCAGATTGATTATCTTCTGTGTAACTTCATAATCTCTCTGCATCTTTTGTTAGATCATATCAGAGTTTATTATGAGCAGACAGACTATGAAGATGGGAAATTCTGGAATGAATGTCCTGGTCTACAAGGGAACCAAACACCCCTCTTTATAATCTTTGTTTGAGAATCAAATGGAAAACTACAACTCATTGATCCAACTTCCAATTCAAGGGATTACAAGGAATCGATCAAAGGCTAAAAAGAATTCAGCTAATCTAATTAGTATGATACAAGGTCCATAAAAAAGATAATACTCACTCTGTTTTTGGTGTTACTCACGAGCACACTCTTTGGTGTGCTGCTTTTCAATTTAATACCTTAAATAGATACTACTCTCCCCCTCAAATGGATGTGGAGAGGAGTGAAGCATCAATTTTCTAGTTTGGAAACCGTGACGAGATTTCTGGATAGCTTTGGTAAAAAGATACGACAATTGCAATTGAGAGGAGACATGAGATAAGAGTGAGATCCATGGAGTATGAAGGATAGTCAACCTCAATGTGTTAGCTGCGCTCATGAAAAACAGAGTCTGAGGTAATTTGGTTGGCACTAGTCTTATCTGCATGAAGAGGAGTGGACCATAAGTTAAGACTCTAAAGTCTTGAAGATGTCGTAGCCAAGTAACTTCATTAGAAAATAGAAGCTATTCAACCTCAGCAGAAGATTCAGAGACCGTATTGTTTCTAATATTTCAAGAAATCAAAGAATTGACGAGGAACATGCATCAACCCAGTAGTGGAACAATGAGTGTCTGGACAACCAGCCCAATCTACATTATCATAGAAACATAAAATGGGGTGGAAAAACTATATAACAGATTACAATTGAGGTTCGGTTAGGTAGCCGTATGGTGAAGCTTGTGAGGATCACAAAAAACTGACTCATAGCCTGAATTGGATGAGAAATGTCAAGTATGATCAAAATGAGACAGATGAGACTACCAACCAATCGCCAAAACAAGGTGGGGTTCTAAAACAGGGCTGCATTCATGCCTTCAAAATCTTACATTCAACTAGAGGGGTGTGTGCAGTTCTGGAATCTGCATGATAGGCAAGAGCAGGAAGATCTTCCGCATACTTGCGTTGATGAATACAAAGACCATTTCGAGCGTTGGAAAACTAGAGGCTAATGAAATAAGTCAAGTGGCTCAGATCTATCATCTTAAGCATACGCATGATACGAGCCTTGGAAATAGTAATGCCAATGGCATCATCTCCAATGATGATGATATCGTCCATAGAATAGTAGAATGTTGAGAGCATGAATAGTTCGGATAAAGATGGCGTGATGACTTGAACTTTAAAAAAAGTTACCTTGTAGGAACATAGTGTCTTCAGTTGACAAATTATTCCATGCGTACAAGAATAACCATACAGAGGAGCTATTTGCAAAACTTCACCCATATCCCATTCAGGATGGCATTTTTTATGTCCATCTAAAATACTGGCCATTGTCAAGAAGTAGCTACATCTAATAATGTTCGTAGGGTGGTCGCTTGCCAATGATGCAAATGTGTCATTATAGTTGATTCCATATTCTTATTTGAAGCTTTGGGCAACAAGATATACTTTGTATATATACGTGAGATGAGCCTTGTGAACAGAAATTCCAATGGCATCATCTTCAGTGATGATGATATCATCAACATATAATAGAATGGTGCAACGACGATAGGTAGTTGGATAAAGATGAAGTGATCATTTGGACTTAAAAGAAAATTAGCTTGTTGGAAATTTGCCTTACTAGTGTCAAAGATATGGATATGGGTCGATCACCCCATTCAAGGATATGGGCTAACCCAATTAAAAGATATGATTAGATAAGTCAAAGTGATTTTGCATAAATGCAAATAGCTCATTTAGTCTCAATTAGTGAGATGTTGCCTGATGTAAATTACCCTGATCAAGGAGATAGTAATTTCTCAAACTTACTATGTATAGATCTGATGACCTTATAAGGTGGGAGACTCCACATTGGCAATGACGAAATACAATATAACTTATTTGTTCTCTAATCTTCTGTGTGTAATCTTTCAGTACTTTTGTCAGGGCCTTCGGTTTACTACTTACTAGGACCATCTAGGACTGGAGACAATTCTTCACACAATACTTAGACACAAGTACCCCAATTGGTAGATGCTTCTTAGTAAATAGAGCTGCGTGAACGGATTCAAGTTCAAGCTGTAAATCCAAGAGGAATTGGCTGACATGAGATTCCTTTTGGATTAGCCAAACATCTAAAAGAGCCCTTGAGGAACTGAGTGGACAGTTATAGAGTCATGTTTCCAAAGAGTGATAAATTCAATGTCATACTCCTGAACAATCTAATCAACTGGACAGTATTTTGAAATTCAAGTATGAATGTAGAATTTTTGTGCCATGCTTGTTTAATGATAGGAATTCTGAGCGTACACCTACCCTAAGACTTGAGTTTTACCTCTCAATGGTTGAAATTTTAAAAATGCCTACAAAATTGTTCATACAACAGAGGACGTTACAAAATTTATGATCTTGCCTTTAAAATGTGCAATATCCTATGGTTTGTAGGATATTGCACAAAAACCTACTTTTTGTCCTGCTTCTTTATCCCCTAGTTGCTGTATAAAAAAAATGAGTTTGCAATCCAACTTATTCATTTCTCCTTCTCCTTTTTATTCCTTTTCATCTTACCAATATAAGAAGAGGAAAAAAAACACATTCTCTTATTAGATTTCACAAGGTGTATAAGTATCTAATTCTTGTTATGTGGTTTTACATTTTTCATCCCAAAAAAAGTTTCTGCAGGTCAAGGTTTCAGCAGCAAACAGGCATGATGCAAAGTTTCTAGATTCAAGGGGAAAGTTGAATATGTATGATATCTGTATGAGATTCAAACAGAAATCATACAACTGATCCTTCCAATAAAAAGGATTAAAAAGAATCATTCAAAGGTTCAAAATAATCCAGCACTTATACTGTTACCCACACTTGAATTGTTCGAGTGGTTGGGAAGTACAATAATGAGCTAGAGGTCCTGGCTTCTAAGTTCTAACTGTTTGGGGCCTTAAGTAAGGTTTATATAAAGGCTAATCCCCTCCGCTCTTGGTATTCCTCACAAGCACACTCTACAGTGTTCCTCTTTGCGATATATTTCCTTGCATGATGTCTCTACGTATGAAATACTGGAGACATGACTCCATTATTCTCACAGAAACTTACATATAGATAGGAAATAAAGAAAAGAAAACTAGCACATATAATATAATCAACTTTAAACACTCTTTCAGTTGCAACTTGAGCCACAGATGGCAGCCAAATTCTCGTCCCACGCCCTTCCCATCCAAAATCCTATTTTGTGGTTTCATTGATTGGCATGAATCTATAATTATATCTATCAATCTGAATCTATACTTTGTGGGTTTTGTAGTTTCATCTGTGGGGTATAAGAGGCAGATGAAAATTGAAACCAACAAATATTATGCCTACAGGAATCCATTTGACTCTTGAGCAGCTCACAGTATATCTTTGCGTTCCCAGATTTGTGCCTGGTGTGACAGTGAGTGTCCCTATGGAAAACAGCTCCATAATCCAGTCACATATCACATATGCATTTGTTATCAGAGCAGTGCCTTACTCCAGATGTATCTTGACGTTAGCAAATAAAAAAAGAAAAAAAAATCATTGCCATTGAAGCTCTTAGAGCAGATAGTATGGTCAATGGGGCATGGAGCCATGGACCCTTAACCAACACAACATTGAATAATAACATAACTTAGTACATTAACATTTGGCAATGGTGCAACTAGTGTCGAGTCTTATCTCTGAAGGCTGCAAATCCCCATGCCTTTGCTTTTCAAGTAATGCAGAAGCAATACAGACAAAATAAAGCTTTCCCAGGAAAGCAGTAGGCCTGAATTTTTCTTGAATTTGAAGAATTTGCAGGATTTTCAGATTTCAAACGAGCCTTAAGTTTGTGTATGATATACATGTTTGTACTTTATAGTTTGTAGAGATGAAGAAAATTCAGCTGAGAACTGACTGCAAGTTTGAAACTACAAAAACCAACCTGTAGGACCCACCTCAATGCATGCAAATCACAGACATCGGATGGATTTGAAGGATTGTATCCTTCAGGTCGTATTGGTTTGAGGGTATCCAATCAAAGCCCATACATGATACATTACTCCAGGCAAATGAATTCTTATACCATTTCTGCAGTTCTAAAACAGGTATGAGCAATTAACCAACTGAAACTTCCCAGATGAAAGACTATTTTAATCCAATACCAATGTCAATCTACCTTTTCAACCTAAAATAAAAAAAGTACCTAATTCTACATCAACTAAACTTTGGGGGCACTTTAACAAGACAATAATGTAACATCAACTTGTTGAATCAGCATTCAAGGTCAGATCAAGCATATTCTAAATTAACCAGACTAAAGAGAGTAATTCCAGAAAAACCATCTCTGAAATTCACAGCAGGGGTAGCAGCTCTGATTTCCTTATTTCTTCTCCCTCGGCACGAACTTAAATTTGCCGGTCAGTTGTTGCTGCAAAACATATAAGACACACTAAAAAGAGGATAAAATATAAAAATAAAAATAAAGGAATGACCGTTTGGGCATGTTTGTGCTCAACAGTTTTCTGAAGCATATGATTTCTACAGTTATTTCATTTATTGCATAAAAATTGAAATTAATGAATTCATTTTCTACAGTCCTAGTTTTATTATTTGATGCAATACATTTTTCATTGTAAAATGTGTTTCTAACACTCGTATGAGAAAACAGAAAATAATTCTCAACTGCTAGGCCAAAATCTATCAAAGCTGTTTTCACATTAGGGCATGCTCGTGCACAACAGTTTTTCGTGGCATTTTATTCCATGAAATCTAATTTTCCTGGGAAAAGTGAAAACCTATGATCCCATTTCTTATAGTTGTAGTTTGTTTTGTTTGATGCACCAAAACACACATCATTTTTTTTTTTTTTTCACAGTAAAATGTGTTTCCACCTGTTGGGTAATACTTGAGAAAAATGGCTCTCTACCTTTTGGGTCTGAGTATGGTTTGCAAAGCCATTGCATAAAATGCTTTCAACTAAGAAAAAAATGTTTACATGGAAAATGGAGAAATTTATTCTCTCTCAAAAACTATTTTCATTTTCCACAGAAACATGCAATCAGATTTCTGAAAACCATAGAAAATGTTGACAGAGAAAAACTGCAAAATCACTCTCCCTCAAGAAACCATTTCATTTTCCACAGAAAACGCTACTCACAAGCATGCCCTTTACGAAGATTCACATGAAACTTTCCAAATCAACACATAGATAGAGATCCAAGTTACAAGTAAAGACATTACCTTCTCCCAAAGCAGTGTGTGAATGTCGCAGAATCCAACAACAATTCCTCCAGCCTTCCCCTCTCTATATTCAATACAGAGCTTCTCCTTCAATCCACAAGAAACATGAAATCTAGAAGAGCACTTGGGCTCAGAGCAATCAATCACACACCCACTTCTAGACTCACAGATATAACAGACCCCTTCCCATCTCCCGCGAGGGACCCCAGAACAATCAATTCCCTCGCGGCCCCTCGAGTCCCTAAAGAACACTTCAGGCACCAGAAGCACGCACATGACATGCGCCCACCGTCCATCGACGGTTGGTTTTACAGCTCCCCCTTTGATTGGGCAGAGGCAGCAGCTGAAGTCCTCTCCCTCAGGCCTGCCTTTCGCCGATTCGCATTGCGAGCAATACCAGTCTCCTTCAGGGATAGCCTGAATGAGGGGGTTGCCATAGCAAGAGGCATGTACCATGAGATCACAGCCATCGCAGAAGACGATGGGGTCGGAGGGATCGCCGTCCGTGCTCTGGCAGATGGCACAGATGATCCCATCTTCCTCATCTGCTTCGCAGTCATTGCAACGGGTATTGGAGATGGGTTCAAAGTTGAGATCCAGGTCTAATGGGGCTTTGGGTGGGATTTCTTTTGTGGGTTTCTCTTCTTTCTCTTCTGGGAGGGGTGGGTGCTTTGTGGGTTTCTCTTCCTCTTGGATGGGGTGTTCTTGGTGGGGTGGGGGAGCCCATATTCTCTTCTTAGCTGGGAGGCAGATGGGAGTTGGGGGATTCCAGGAGTCAATCCTTTTCTTTGCAGGAAGACAAGAATGGTTGGAGGTGGTTTGGGGTTTTGGGTGAGTGTTTTCTTGGAGGATCTTGAATCTCTTGGAAGGGGGGAGGCCATGGAACCTGCTATCCATTTTCTAGAGAGAGAAAGAGAGAGATGGACTGCCTTGAGTTCTAGGGCAATGGATTGTTTAGAGGTTTTAGGGGAATGGATTTTGATTAAGAGAGGGAAAGAGAAATGGGGGTTGGATTTGGGAAAGAAAAAGGCCGGGAAGGGAGAAATGGGTGTTACAGGTTTGAATTTTTGGATTTTGGGATGGGTGTTGGTGGGAAAGAAAAGCCGGGAAGGGGAAATCGGGTTTCGCTTCGAATTTGATTTTGGCTGTGAGGAGGGTGTGTGCTTTTGGAGGGAGGGATAAAGAATTTAGACGTCGGGGCTGTCAAAGGCCCTGAAGGGATTGCACTACTAGGTCCTTACCCTATTCAAAGGGTCCCAAGGCCTAAAAACATAAAAAAAAATAAAAAATAAAAAACAATTAAATCCTTTTTTTCCCGTTTGTCAACTGAGCATTATCTTATCTGATCTCTCTTGTGTAGGGACAACTAAGGGGTCATTTGTCTTTTACGTATGGGATATATAAATACAATTTACATATGTAAATGATGAATATTCAAATTTTAAGTATGTAATGTTTACACATGTGTTTCTTTTTGCAATGTTTGTCTAATAACATTATTTTCGCATCATTTACACATGTAATTCATTTTTCTATGTTTGTTTCAATGATATGTATATATGTATTAAACGATTTTGTAAATGATACTTATTAATCATTAAACTATATTCTACTATAATGATATGAAAAGGAGACAAAAAAATGTGTTATTTATATCAAAGTTTTCATTTGCATTTTAGATCCTTAAAAAAGAACATGTCTTTCAACATGAAATATACTTTTCAAAATTAGATATTTCTATTAATGATCACTTTAAAAAAATGCATTCCAACATATTTGGTTAAGGAAATAAGAGTTTATAGTCTGATGGTTAAGAAAAATAGGATTATTATTAATATTTAGTTCAATATTATCTAATTCATTATTCAATTTGCATAAAGCTTATCCCATGCATCTCACCAGCTTTATGCTAATATTAACCAATTATAGAAAGTTCTTAAAATGAGTATTTTATTGCTAAGTCCAATTATATTAAAAGTATCCAAATTTATTATGGTTGGATAAAATTGCATTTATACACTATGTTTGAATGATACCATAATGCTATATAAAATACATTCTTCCTTTTGTCTAACATTCATTTATACATATTTAAATATTTTTAAAGTAATACAATAATAAATAATTTTAGAAAAATCATTGAAATATTGGAAGAAAATTTAAAAGGAGAAGAGAAGATAGATAATCAAATTCTGATAAAATAAACCTACAGATTAAATAGATTATATATATATATATATTTTTTATTTTTATTTTTTTTTGTATAGCAAGGCAAGAGAGAGAAATAGAGAAGTTACCTTCATAAAAGGAGATGAGATGCAGGGAGGGTTTTCATTCGTAGGTTTCATCGGTCTTAACGCATCTTTTATTATTATTTTATAAGTGCGTTGGAGGGGGTGTTTCAAATCCAAAACCCCTTTTTGGCGGAAATTGCCTCAAAATCAAATCGTCCGCCTCCAACAAGTATTCTTTAAAATCACATGTGCTTTGGTATTCTCTTTTCTCACCTGAACAGGTGCTCAAATCTTGGTGTGAAAATGGGCTCATGTTCACACCATTTACACATCTGATTTACACACAAGATGCGTAAATACTTGTAGACAAACATTATTGATGCATAAATATTACGCATATTCACCATTTACATATGTAAATGAGTGTAGACAAATGACCCCTAATAATATGTTTAAAGAATAGAGGCTATCTCTAAAAACTTTTTTTCATTGAACAAAGTTGTGTGTGCTTTGGTGACTTTGATAATAAATATACGATTTTATTTATTTTATCAAAGAATGAGGGTTAAAATAGCATATTCTATCTCATGCCTTGAGTTTCCTCATACCAAGTAATTCCAATTTAAGGTTTATTTTTTATCCTCTTTACTTTAGTTTGCAAGGTCTGGCCTTGAGACAAGGGGGTCCGGCCCGACTCTCAAAAGGCCCTTAAAATGAGGGCCTTTTTTTTAAGGAAAATCCCTAGGGCAGGGTTTAGACAGTTTTTTACGGCCCTGAAATTTGAGGGTCGGGCTTGGATAAGGCAGGCCTGGCCCAACCCTGATCCTTCTACTTTTATTTATTTTATATAATATACATATTTATATATGTAAATATATATTCAAACGCCTTTATCACAGTCGATAAATAGTAATAAAATGGGGATATGAAGGCAATTTCATACCCACATACCCATTAAAAAAATGTCCTAAAAAAATCCATGCACACATACATGGTTCATTTCATCTATATTTAATTATTTAAGCTATGTAGTGTACTTAATACATAAGCAATTAGTATTGCACGGTTGCTTCTAATCCATTTCTTCTAGTTTTATTTTTTCTTATTTAGGCTTTTTATATTATTGTTAGTGCAAAGGGTGCTGTACTCCGTCCTATTAATAGGGATGTACTTTTTTCTCTATAGAGTTAATTGAGATGTCAAACAATTCATAGAGGTAGTTTGTATGTGCATGAAACTTTAAGGATATGGGGTGATTCAAATCTCCTTTATTTTAATTAGATAATTATAACTTTCAATTTTTAAAAGTCTAAGCTATTATTATTTTTTAAGTGCATTTATTTTTTAACTGAAATCTAACTACACTTAATTGTCAGATCAATGTTAAATTGAAAATAATATCAATTGAAACAAGGTATGTTAATATAAATAGTTTATAATTTTTGAAGATAAGAGATTGCTGGAATTAGGCATGTCAAATGGGTCGGGCCGGGCCGAACCAGTCAACGAGCCGTGACCCGACACCACCCGTGACATGGGCCGTACTGGGCCCATTGGCCCCGTAAGGCATGGCCCGCCAGGCACTCCTGGCAAGTGGGCTTGTACCTGCGGCCCACCAGGCCCGCCCAACGTCCATAAGCCCTTTTTTTTTTTTAACAAAAAAATCCAGTTTACACCCCCCCCCCCCCCCCCCCCTCCCGCTCAACAGCTATAAAGCAGTCATATAAAGGATATTTTGTATCATTTTTCATTTTACAAAGTCTATAAATACGTACCCTAACCCTCCCATTCTCATTCCTCACCAATTTACACAACTCTCTCACTCTTTATACATTTTCTAGCTTTCTCTCAAAGCATTAAACTCTTTCACTCTCTCTAAGAAGTTTTTGGAGGGCCAAAGATCAAGTCATCAAGAGACAAGATTAAAGGGGCCTTCAAAATTTTAGAGGTATTTATATTATTTAAATTTGAGATTCCATATATATAAGTTTATATTATATTATATTATATTATATTATATTAACTCTCATTTTCTCCCCTTTCTTATATTAATTATCACAAAAGAAGGCTATTAGCCTATTACTGTTATTATTTATAAATTTTATTTTTTGAAATATGGCTAGAAGATTTCCCACAGAATCGTCTTCCGTTAATTTAGGGGTAGAAGAAGATTTAATTGAATTACAAGGTGAAGTAGGTGATTTACCACCCCATTTTTCTCAGAGTTCTCGTAAACCAACCAAGATGAATAGAACTTCAGTGGTTTGGGATGTATTTACAAGGTTTGATGTTATTGAAAATGGAAAGAAAATTGAAAAGGCAAAATGCAAATTTTGCAGTAAGATTTATGGTGCCCAGTCAAAATCGGGTACTGGCCATTTGACAAGACGTAGGCAAAAATATTTAGCCTTACAAAAGCTGGCGGATGCAAGGACAATGAGGCCTAGTTCACAAACCCAAATTTCTACTACTGGTTGTGGTAATAGTAGTAGCAGTTTGGGTATTTTTCTTTTAATGCACAAAGTGGTAGACAAAATTTTATTAAAATAATTGTGTTATCCGACTTATCATTTTCTTTTGCTGAAAATGAGTTTTTTGAAGAATAGGTCCAGAAATACTGTCAACCACAATTTCACAGTATTTCAAGAAATACTGCCAGAAATGATGCTATTAGACTCTGGCAGGAAGAGAAAACAAATATAAAAAATTACCTTGTAGAAATTCCTGGTAGAATAGTCATAACCACAGATATGTGTACTTCTAAAGTGGTGATAGTTTTTTTCTTTTTTTTTTTTTTTTTACACATAACATAGATGCAAAATTGATTATTAATAAACGTATAATTAGTTTTAGTTGTTTTGAATGGCCACACAATGGCACTAGAATAAGTACATTTATTTTGGAAAAAACTAGATGAATATAATATTAAGGAAAAAGTGTTATCTTTAACTTTAGATAATGCCCGTAATAATACAGTGGCTATTGAATTAATGAGAATGCAGATGCCACTTGCAACTTTGATAGATAGCTCTATCTTTCAAAATAGATGTGTATGTCATATCTTAAATCTTATTGCAAATGTTGGTTTAAAGCATATTGTAAGTTACACAGATGCTATTAAAGACATTGCTAGATTTATTTTCTCCTTCGCACAGAGAAGATAATTGTATGCCCAAATATGTGCGAGGCAAGGCGTACCAACTATTAAAATGCCTAAAGAGGTAAAACATAGATGAAATTCTATGTATGATTTGTTAAACAAAGCACTTGACCGGAAAACTGTTTTGAATGAATTTTGTGCTTTTCATGCACAAGATTTGATGATTAGTGATGAACGTTGGGAGTTATGTGCCTATATATATAAGAGATTGATTAAAAGCCTTTTATCCTTCAACATTATGTTTTCAGGATATATTATCCCACATCTAACGAAATTTTAATGAAGCTTTTTAAAATTACTTTACAATTCAGTAGATTTAGAGATCATTTTTTACTGAGTAGCACTATTAGAAACATGGAAGAAAATTTTAATAAATATTGGAAAGAGGCTCCAATGACATTTTCTTTAGCTGCTGTATTTGATCCTAGGTTAAAATTAAGTGGTATACAATTTTTTTTATTGATGGAATAAATAAAAATATGAATTATATAGATTTAAATATTTTTTCAAATATAAGGGCAAATTTACAAGCACTTTTTCAATTTTATTGTAAGCAAATGGGTACAACTGAGCTTAGTATGGGCCATTCTGAAGTCCAGTAAACAGGTGTTGGTGAGTGGGTGTTGGTGAGTGGGATGTGTGGTATTCTTTTCTGTCCATGGGCATGGCATCCAGCTCAAGCTGCTCAAGTAACACCGTGACAGAGTTATCATCGTATCTTGACGTCGATGTAATACGGGTGCAGGTTGCATCTAGTTTTGACCTTTTAGCATAGTGGAAGCAATAAGAGAGCATTTATCCGGTGTTGGCCGCCATGGTTCGTGATCTATTGACTATTCTAATGTCTTCTGTAGCATCAGAACATGCTTTTAGTACAGGTGAACGTGTGGTGGATGACAGAAGAACAAATCTAACTGAAGAAACGGTGGAGTGTTGTGTTTGCCGACAAAACTGGTATTTGGCAGATAAGAGGAAGCAAGAGTTGACATCAATGGAAGATTATGATCCAGCAGAATACATTAGTGGACTACGCATCTGATTTTTTACTTTTTCCTTCATTCTAATTCTTTTTTTATTTTTATTTTTTAAAAGGATGGTAAGGTTTTGAAGGTAATCCTATTTAGAAACCTTCAAGAAGTTAAGATCTAAATGGTTTTCTCTTTTCAGTGGAGTAGGTTGAGGTTGACCAAACCACTTAAATATCTTTGTTGTTCTCCGTGCTTGTGTTTCAATTTTTTTAATACTGATAAGAAAAAAAAAAGGGAAAAAATCTGAAGGAGACCCGCCTGGCCCGTTGGCCGGCCCGGCCCGCTCCAGCCCGGTCCGTTTGACATGCCTAGCTTGAATGATTTCCTATGTGAAGATTCTTGTAAAATGTGTGAAATAAATCAAACTCTTTAACCATTTTTATACTTTCACAAAATAAATAAAACAGTATTTATAGAACCCAAGTCACCAAATAACTTATGACTGATAATAGAAAGTTTTTAGAGATAACTTATATTCTCTAAATGTTTTCCTAATAGTTCTTTCGTAATTGAAGTAAGGCAAGATAACACTTGGTCGACACTCAATTCTTGGTAACAATGTAAAAATAATAACTGCTTTCTTATTTTGAAGCTTTGAGCCCTGCCCTAGCCCTCGACGGTAGGGCAATGCCTATGTAGTACTAGGCCCTCCGAGGACTTTTGCCCACTTAGGCCCGACCCTGCATATATTAAGGGTAGGGTCAAGACAATCCAAGCTTGAGCCTGTGACAACCTTATTCTTATCTTTGAGGAATTTAAATCATTTATACTTGCCTTGTCACGCCTCCAAATCCAGATTTCCGAAACAACACGGAAGTTTGAATTTGGAAATGCAAACATCCATAATTGAAGTTAACTATGAGGATAACTTAAAAGTTTTTACAACTTTTTCATGAATAATATTTAATGCGGAAGCAATAGTATCAATTAGCGAAAAACAGTATCATATATCACTCAATTAGCAAAAAATAGTACAGTATATCACCAAGCATATCACAAAATCAACACCTCCTCTGGTAGGATTCCCAATGAGAGTCCCAGGTTTGGATGGAGGGAGGATTTCCTACAATTTATAGAATGTATGATCCAATTATTATAAATATTTTTTTTTAATTTCTCATAATCCATTAAAAAACAAGACCTTAACATTCACCTCAAAGTTATCTGTGGTCATCTGGAGACTTTGAACGGTTTCGATCGTTCAAAAGGAGCCCACATAAATATAAATATAATATTCTAGTGTATGGATATTTTTACAAATATCTCAAGATATAGTAAGGATCAAATCTTGGTTGTGGGCCCCACATAAATGAACTATTTTTTTTTTCATTTTACATATAGTGTAAACGGTCATGACGTGTTGGCACATATCTCAAAATAGAAGAGGAATCAACGGATGATATTTTGTCACCTTTCCGTGCTTGACCTTCCCGAACTAATAACTGGTTTCGATCTTTATTGTGGACCCCACATAAACCACAAAAATTGAAAAAAAAATGTATTGTTTTAGTAAATTCTGAGAATAATCGTTTTAGTAGATTTCACCGGTCCATCCTCTAAAAATCCATGCCCATCCAAACATGAAAAATCCGCAAGATCGCAGAAAAGAGCGAAGAATCCCTTGCGCGGACCGTTACCAAACATCCCCTAAGGATAAGGATAAGGAAAGTCGAATTGATGGGATCTTGCAAGAACTATATATATAAACATAAGATGAATGCATTGGAAATATAATAAAGACGATAGCATGATTAATAGATCAGCAGAGGTATTGAAGCTAGGCAAAAGAGCAAGAGTAAAGATACCATGATAAATCAATATATACAATCAGTCCATCTATCTATCAAAAGGCACATCCACATAAACTAGTACTGCGAAAAATTATGATGCTGCATTTCCATACTCAATAGAGTTGCGGTGGGGGATGCACAAGATCATAACCCAGCCAAAACAAAGTTGCATGGAAAAGGCCGGCCAAAGTTTGGTACCCAAAATGTTGGAGTGGCACCAAGTGGCATACTTCCTCCTTATAACCCTGTCTATAGATGACAAAGAGAATCAATTCCTACCACAGGTAATTAGCCTATGGTTAAACTCTTCACCCAAAACGTGTATTTCCTGACTCAAAGAAAATCACAAAGGAGTAGTTTTTGGCTAGGCTTCCATTGTGTGAAAGAAGGTAGATAACCGAAACAATGGGTCCATCCAACAAACCATCACCATCATCTATGCCAAATCATCAAGCCATCCAAGTAGCTATTCCATTACAAATAATCCATCAAAGTGTACAATCCGTCCGAGGTTAAGATTGATATAAATTTTGATGCTCATAATTATAATTTAAAAGAAATATTAAACAATTTAATATGAGGAAAAGAAATACTAATTATTTTAATAAGAGGATGGGCATTTATTCCCAGGGATCTTTTATAGGAATTCTATGTGTTAAGCATTTTTTTTACCACAATCTCAATTGATTAGTGGAATCCCAAAAACTTAGCTTTTGAAATGTTATTTTTTACCTTCTAAAATCTTCAAATTTCAGTATGATGCTTATGTGTATGAGAGAATTTAGAGTGGAAAACAACTGAAAATTCATAAATTATGTCCAACGCGATTTCTCTAAATCCAACAACCAAATGCCCCCTTAAAGTAGCATGATCATAAAATTTTGTTAATAAATATATAAAGTATGTTGTATACATGGCAAAGGAGATCGAGGAAGCCAAAACCTAAATGCGCCCTATTCCCAAGTACAAGTCATACTCAAGGGGCAAATGGGTAGAAAGAAAAATGAGTTTCACGTATATAAATATGTACATATGCTAAATTGCTAACACAACATATGTAAAGAACATAATCTTTTGATTTTAATTGAATCAAGTTTTTCGGAAATATATATAGATATATGGAGAACATTACCATATTTGTTAAAATCGCCATGCTCACATGAGTAAGTGTGTAGATTCCAACAGTCTTAGGTGTATTTGAATGTTTTGGAGTTTTTCCATTAAGTTCTCAAATCCATATGATGATTTAAGTAGGAAACTAAAGTCTTGATGCTTAAAAAAAGAAGAGAATATTGAACAGTTTGAATCATGAATTGGGGGCCACAAAAGTGAAAAAAGATTAAATTTATAGATGAGAAATTTTTGGATGCTTTTCACAAATCACTCAAAATCTATGAAGATTTAACACAACGGGGTTGATTAGTTCAATAAACAAACTGAATGGTTTGGATTACAAGTATGAGACCCACGAATGAAAAATAAAAGTGGTTAATGGCATTTGATCACGTGACTAATTTTCTTACCAAATGCAATCTAAAGCCTTTTTGCGAGTGGGAACATGTAAGTGTTTCAGACCTATTTAGGCACAAAAGATTTAGTATGAAAATGACCTTATCTTAATGTTATTTTCTCACCTCATTTATGGATCACATATAAAGAAGAGAATAAACAACCATGATGATTCATAAATCATTATGCATGTCAATCATTTTATATAAATGACTACACATATTTATGGTTGAGTGGCGTTGGCACCTCGGTATCACACACATGATATAGGAATGTAAATTATTATCCAGAGACTCCAGCCCATAACAAATTGGGTTTGGAACCTATTTTAGGTTCCGATTCATAAACGGTTCCGGGTTCGAAACTCAATTTAAGTCCAATTGATAAACGGGTTCGGTTCCAGCCCATTTAATGTTGCAAACTGTAGCACAAAATCAACTTTGGGTGGAAATTTTTGATTTAATCATAGAAGTAGTAGACTCGATGGACTATTATAAGTTGCATGATGACTTTATTTTAAGCAAAAAAATAAATAAATAAATGAAAAGAAGTCAGAATAGGTTTTGGATTTAGGTCCCAGCCCTTTAGCAGTATGATTGAAGAACTAGATTTAGATCTTATTATGGAAACTGGGTTTGGAACTAACAAAATAAGTTTCGAGTCAAAACTGGATCTAGAACCAAAATCGTCATCTAGAAATGATTCCGAGTTCGGGTTAAGCATGGTTCTGGCCTAGAACCAACCCGTTTTCATCTCCAACACGACACATGCCCAGGGATCGATCCCTGGATCTGCTCTTTGGGAGTATTGCTAGTAGGCCAACCTAGAAGAATTCTACCGCCTTTCTCCAATAGATTTGAAACTTTTCTTCAGCAGATAAGTAGTAGGGTTGTAAACGGGTCGGTTCTAGTCCGGGTCCATGGTGGACCCGGAACCAGAACCGTTAAGGAGAAGGTGGAATCTGGATCCGGACCTGTAACCATTTCGGAACAGGTTTTTCGGCTACAAAACCGGAACCAGAACCACAAATGGGACGGGTCTGGATCTGGGTCCGAATTTAGGTAGATAATGATATTAAAGAAATATGATTTTTAGGAAAGATTTTCGAAAATTGAGGTAATATGTCGGGTCTTGTATCCACGGGTCTGAACTAAGGTGGAACCGGAACTGGACCCATTTACTTATCGGGGCCTAAATAAGGACCCAAACCTAGTTTTTAATGGGTCGGAACCTTTGGGTAATCGGAGAATCGGGTACCCGTTTATATCCCTAATAAGTAGCATGTTTGAGATCTCACTCATCCCACAAGATAAAAGGAAGATTTGTTGACTATTTACCAATAGTTACATTTAACGAACACTATAGACAACCAGATCTAATCTAAGACATCAAGTGGACAATTATAACTATAAAACCCCTCGTTTCATGCACTGATTGTTCATTTCATTACTTTAAATTCGATGTCTAACAACATTTAATACATTTTATTTTTAATCCTACGACTATTTTTTCTATTATTATTATTATTATTAGTATGTGATGGGAACAATGGCCCCACAAGTGCGACCCATGTCAGTACAATGGTGGCTTCACTGAGGACGAATCAAACTAAAAATTAAAATTAAAACCACAAATATACCTTCTGAATCCGATTCAAAGTGGCATACAAGGAATTGTGAGTCCATGGCTATAACTGTTGTCGTCTGGCATATCACAAAATTGAAGAATTTTCTCGTTCGAGCAGCTTGCATCTACAATCAAGCTCTATGGTTTCCACTACGTTTCACCTTTGATCAAGACTCCCATGAATTGGCACCATACCTAACTTTATGCTTATCTAATTTTCAGTCACAGTTGAAATTCAATATCAAAGAAATCTATGTTTAAAAGACCATTAACTTTCAAGCAGTCGAAGTGAGGGCTAGGATAATTTGATGAAGCTGATTTTTCCCATGGCCATTCTTCGTAAAGAGACATTTCCATCTATTATACCTCCAATGATAGAAATGCATCCAAATAGCCCAATGAGCTAAACCAAGCCGATAAGCACACTTATAATATGCCTGTATGTGAAAATCTTCCCACATAACTATGTCATTGGATGTGTTTGGTTATAATTTAGAATGGGAATCCAAAAGTAGAATTAAAATTTAGGCAACAAAAATGTTAAAAGGCCGAAAAAGAAATTATTGGTAAGAACGCTATGGGTATTTAATTTTTTAATTTTTTTTTACCCAAGCCTAGCAGACTGGAACCCAAGAGAGTCTACACAAAAGGGATGAAAAAGCCCACAAAGTGGGAAGAGAAGCTCACACAAGTGGGAAGCAACCCACTAAGTGGAAAGGAGAGCCCACCATGTGGGAAGGTGGTATACCCAAAGATTAATCCCTAGGCAGCTAGCTGGGTGACCTATGGGTTTGCCAATCAATTGAGCAACCCCTTGTTGTCAATACTAAGGGGGTATGATACTTCTTCTCTTTTTCTTTTTTCTTTTTTTTTTGGAATTAAGTTGGGGACCAGAAACTAGACATATATGTTTCTGTCTCTTGAGTTGGTGATATTCTTATATGTAATTTTAAACATAGTTCTCCAAAATTAGCATATTAAATACAATTTTACACATGAGCCAGATTGTCTTGAAGTTTTTTCATTTTTTTAGTTTTTTAATTGTGACTGACATAGAAAGTAGTATGGGAATTTTACCTAAAAAGTGTCCTGAAATGTGTATTACACTGATTTAATCACAAATACATCAAAATACCTATTTTGGTGTTCGTACAGTGATTTTCGATGGTTTTACCCCCACTTGTTTCGAACGACATTGTTTTCAATACATGCCCTAAATAAGCAATCGAACGAAATCATTCTCATCTCCTCCCCAGAATTTTTCCTCTCCCGCCATTTCTACCTGCAGTCGCCTTCCCTCTCCCTGCTCCAGCTCTCTCGTTCCCTCTCCCTCTCCGCTCGCTGCTCTCTCATTCCCTTTCCCTGATGGCCCGGCTCCTTCTCATTCTCTCTGCTCCCTGTTCTCTAAGCGACTTCTGCCAGATATTCTAGTGGAACTCTCGATGACTACTCCAACGTCAGTATGTTTCCGTAAAGAACCTGTTCAACTATCTGGAATCTCCTTCCCCCTCCTTCTCTGCATTTCACGTGGAGGTTGAATTTTTTCTTTTGTTTTTATGTTGCAGATGCAAAGGTTGATATTTCTAAAGTGGATTCTAACAAGCTTGGATCGAGTACTAGAGAAGTAGAAAGCCTCCTTCAGTTTGGTAATTTTTTCTTTTGTTTTCCCCCTTGTCTTTAGATGTGCAATGCCTCTAGTTTTCATTAGATTTTACTGGGCATTGCTGGATTTCTAGAGTTTTTCTTGTGGCATTATTATGGGTTTGGTTCCATTGTCACAAGTATTCATTGGAAGATTATAACATCTGAAAACTGTGTGGTGTCTATAAATTTGGGGTTTTTCTTATCGCTTGATGTAATGGCTAAAACCCAAGTAATTGTCAATAAATCTTTCCACTACCCATTACACATAATCCATCAGCATTACTCAATCCTGCCCAAGGTCCATGTCAGTGAAGTTTACTCATTTAAACTACTAGGGATAAGACAGAGCCACGAAGAATTTGGGTTCTGGTAAATGAAAGATTCTTGAGTATAGATGAGAGAAGCATTAGAGTTAGATGTAAAATTGATTTTAATGACATTTGAATATTTGCCACACAATATTAGTCATTGGCGGTGGCATAGAAAAGAATATTAAACAATGTAGACATATATCGCTTCTTTTGCAAGTCTTGTGGTTTTTCCTCTTTTTTTTTTTTAATAATAATTTGGAAGAGCAATTGTTGGTGGTTGATTGGGTTGGGGTGTTATGGTGGTTTGCAGTTCTTTGCATATTGTTATCGGACATGATTCTCTATAACCATCATGAATCTAGATCTTCTATCTGCGGCGATTAATTCAATATATGGCCTACCTGCTAGTTTCTAAATTGTTCAAAACATTTCTCTGTCGTTGTTGTAGAATGAGGCAAAAGTTAACTTTGATTGAGTACAGTCTGCTGTTAGATTTTAATAGTGTGTTCCATGCATTATCAATCTACCAAGGTTCTACTCACTGTAGTGAAATTTGTTCAGTTCTAAAACAAATTGGGAGGTTGTTCAGAAAGACAAGTTAGATGGGCATTGATATATCATAATAGATTTGTAATGATTAGCGAATCTAAAACAACTGCCAAACAGGAAATGATGCATGCAATAGCTGTCGAACAACCATTCATGGATATGGATCGATAGCGCTGCAAGTGAATTAGTCGTTAGTGTTGCTGCACCTGCCATACTACGGGAGCAACAGAGCCCTCCTGGACAGAGGGCTCCACCTACTTGTCGTGCACCAGAGAACAGTCCTTCCACTATGGGTTTATTGGTAATGCCCATATCTATGTTAGACAAATTGGTCTTTACCCAAAAAATAAAAGGTTGGCCATAGTGGTGGTGTGGTGAACTTTCTGGCTGCAGCTATGCATCAGGTGTTGGTAGGCTCCTTTTGCCTATGGGGAAGTAATGTGAAAAGGGGGAGTGATGTTGTTTATGATGGATATAACAAGTGCAGAAAGAGGACAGTCATGTTATTGAAGAGGAGAGTGTAGTGTACCACCTCCTAAGCGGTCTGTGAGATAGTTTGTCAACCAGTTCTCTGTAGGGATGAAAATTTGGTGAATAGAACTTCCAGTTAGGTCCCACCGATAACAGTGATTCATTTTATGCCAATAAAGTAAGATATACCAAAAAGTGGTATCTTGTTATGGATTAAGAAATGAGGGTCCATATGAAAAATGAAACTTGACATCTCCTTCCAAGATTCAAGGATGTTAATCTGGAGACTTGTTTTACAAGACAACGTATAGATGGAGTTCAATGGATCAATGTTACTATCTGAAAGACCATTCAAGCTTTGCTCTGTTAAAGCTTAGTTTTTTAACAGAAGAATATAGGGAGTTGAATGAAATCAATGTGATCTTCTTTAGATTATTTTTAATTGTATTTCTGGATTGCTAAATAAGTGCTTATGTAACGAAGGAAGGATGTTGTATAAAGTAGTGATGTGTTTGAATTAGGAAGTTAGTATAATGTTTAAAATTGAGAAGTTGCAAATGTTGGGAGTTCGGCTAATGGCTTCACCGATTATTTGATTTCAAGTATTTCTACTGTTTTTTGCTAAGTACCTATTTTTATAAGTATCCCTTTTATAAGTGAGAGACTTCACCTAGAATCAATCCATTCCTATAATGCACATGTAGTCCTTCGGTGTTAATTTTTTCTTCTAGTGACCATAGGATTTAGTCACAAGACGATTGTATCATACGTAATTGTTAGTTAGCCTGCCCGTAATTTTACGCTCTTAAGTTGCTTTTGAGACTCAAATTCTCAAGAAGATGATGTTAGCTTTCCACCGAAATCAGGATAGATCCTTTCCATGATTATAAATTCTCAAGGAGTTGGGCCATTTGAGATTCTCATGTTTTAGCTTTATAATGTCTGTCCCACTTTACGAGGTGGAAATCCTCAGTGAAACGATAGGAGTATAATATACACGGATTCCTCGTCTATTAACAAAAGTAAAATTTGTTCTAATCTATATCTTATCATTTTAATTGCCATGCATCCCAATGGAGGTGTGCAGCATGTACATTGAAGGCATAAAGATCACAAATATTTCATTGGACCATCATTGTTCACCATCAATCATCAATTATCCCCACCACGAGCACCTTCGCTCTTCCAAAGATCGGCTTCAACTGTCCTATAGATTTTGTTTAATCTTGCAGAGTAAGCATCTGTATAGTGTTTGAAACTTGTAAATTTACTTCCATTGGAGGCAACATATGGAAGCAGATCAAGCGGTACTTAATGGGTGTATTTTGTATGAGGGAGGAATTACTTTATGTCTGAAGCCAATATACTTGTAAAGGGTGTACGACCTTTGTGTGCTAGAATAATTATTTGGTTCCAAACATTCCATAATTTTGTAAGCACATTATGTAATATTTTGAAATGAAATAAAGAACATTTGAGTTTACCCTCTTCAACTCCATGTTTCCAACCCATTTGGCATGTAAAATTTTGTTCTGGTTTTGATCTTTATCCTGAATCATTTTTTCAATGCCTTGTACTGAAATTGATGTATGTGGAGCAACTGTGTCGCAGAGATGTTCTAGGCAAGTACAAGAATGATTCCAAACTTTGTGCCACCGGACAAAAAGGTCAAAAGAAAAAATTTGAGATCGTTGAGTTAGGGTTCGATCCAGAAGGAGGATGTTAAACCTTCGATTTCTACAAGTAATTCGTAGTCCGAAGACGGTAGTGCAGTCGAAGCTCGATTGGAAGATCTCTGCAAAGTTTCTGATTTTTTTTAGGAACATTTTATTGATTATCTTGTTTTTAACTGTAATTCTCAATAGCTGATACCAAGATCTTCTAACAGACCGGTTTGCCGCTTGATGAGAGCATGTCACAGCAG
The DNA here is from genome assembly GCA_003546025.1 of Camphora micrantha. Taxonomy (NCBI): domain Eukaryota; kingdom Viridiplantae; phylum Streptophyta; class Magnoliopsida; order Laurales; family Lauraceae; genus Camphora; species Camphora micrantha. Next base: position 24,532,185 of record QPKB01000008.1, on the reverse strand, counting down.
GCAATGAGTTTGCTCAACGAAAGCAAGCATCTTTTGGTGTCCGACATTGATGCGATTGGAAGCGAAAGCGTACGTATGTTTTGGAGGAGATTTCAATTCATAGTTATTTCTAATTGGATCTTGAATCTTAGGTCTTGTTTCTTTTTTTCTTTTTTTGAAGTTTGATTTGATCTTGTGATTGCAGCTGGAAGAAATCAAGCAGTCGTGGTTTGCATTTGTTCTATACTTGGTGAAGAAATTGAGCGATGGCGGCGATCCTTCACCATTCGGAGCAGAGCGAGGAGAATAGATTTACTCTATGTTAGATATTGCAGGTTGCCAAGCTGAAGTTAGGCTTTGTTTTTTTATTTAATTGGGTGTTTCTAAGCAAAGAGTTTTGTTTTGGACATTATAATGGTTGTACAGCCTAAATCTGTTTAATCGCAAATTGTTGACGTTCATCATTTCAATTTTTAAGTTCTAACATTTTGTATCATCGAAGCAAGCTCTTCAATCTGTTTAATCGCAAACCACAACAGCAGGAATCAATAAAACAAGAAAAGGCATGCAGCCATGAAGAATTAACAGCTAAAGCACAAGAGAATCTTTGATAGAAATACGGAAACATAAACAACAGACATTGACTAGGAAACAAAAGAAAAGGGGATAAATCAGCGTAGTGAGGTAAAATCACAGGCCTAACATTATACGAATTTGAATTCCTACTCATACGAACTTGAATTTTGTGCCCGAAACTGTTTTTTGATAATGATATCGTTATCCTAATTTATAGTTTATTCATCCATTTTTTATGTCCAACAAGAAAATAATGGTGATTTTATATTGAGATGCATAAACAATAAGAAAGACTCGCGATTTCACTCAAAATCTAGTTTTCAAATTTTTCTGATAACGATATCAATACAATTATTTATAGGTTCTTCGCCCATTTTTTGTCTACAACAACAAAATGACAATGACTTTATAATGGGTGCATAAACAATGAGAAAGGCTAACGGATTTGGCTCAGAAATGCATTTTCCTAATAGGTATAGTTTGCCACTCACAGATTCTACACTTCAGCCACGAGTTCCCTAGTATTAGTTCTAGTTTTTTTTTTTTTTCTTCTTCTTCTTATATGAACTGAACCTAACAAACAAATCCCTCTTGCTTTTAACGTACACAAACAGTTATGATTTTTGTGGATGGATAATCGGTTCAAGGCCTAATTAAAAAAAATAAAAAAAATAAACCCTACAGGACTCAATCATGAACCCGTGTCCCCAGTGGGAGGTGCTTAACCATACCCCTTCAACTTTCTTTTTTGACTATCCCGGGCAATCAGCCAAACTCTTAATACAACTAACATATTCAAATGAACATAAAATGCGAGAGTTACTTCCTATGGATGCAGCAACTTGTTGGGTTAAATGAAAATTAAATAAGAAAACAAGTTCGGGGGGAGAAATTGATTTTTTAAGTAAATAATATTAGAGGTTCTGGCACTATACACGATAAGCTTAAATTCATATCTTACCAAACTGCTCATGGATAAAGTATTTTTTCATGGTTCACAGGTGTGTTTTGTTAATCTTGGCTTTAGTTCATCAGTTATCACACCATGCCTTAATAGGGATACTTCTTACATGTCCAAATCTCTTCTCATTGATTCTTCTACATATGTCACTCTTAAAGATAAAATCAGGGGAGGCGATAGGTTGGGGTGGGCTGGGTTTGGTGGATTCAGTTTAGTATTGTGGATAACTTGTAAATGCTCAACTTGTAGTCAGTCTATCTCAACTTGTAGTCAGTCTATTTATTATTCAGGTTGAACATGTCAATCCAAATCCAAAGCAGAAACCAATAGAGCATATTGGAGCATAAAATAAACAGGTTGGATTCAGGTCTAATGGGCACTTCATAGTGCAATTACTAGGTTGGTTGATCATTCAAATAATAAGAATAGGCTTAGCCTCAACCCAACATGTTTATTAATTGGGTCGACCTGAGAATAGAAAGGGTAATATGAGACCAATCATAAGTGCTGGCACTGCAACTCAACTCCCATTCAACCTTTCATATCTCCGCAAACCCACCTTCTCTTCTACTTTATCAACATCTCGGTCCTTCACTTTCACCGTCACTGACCATTCCCTTTATACAAGTTTCAAAATCTCCAAACAGATCCAAGCCTAAAAATCACTCGACCATACCCAAGCCCACATGCAACTCATTACACCCATTTGTTTCCATCAACTTTCCAGCCTGAAAACAACTTCTCATTATCTTGACCACCAACTGAGCCACCGATCTTCATCTCTTCTCATCTACTGTACCCATCTTCTACTTCAAAGAAATGACCCAGACTCTACCCTCCTGAAACAAAAAGAACCCAGTTTCCTGTTGCCTTCGTAGAAGTCCTCATTGCATGTTTCTATATCCTTTCCTTTACTTGTTTTTTCCATGATTTGTTATATTTTTAGTTTCTATTCATTTCCTTGTTTTTCCTTCTTGCTCTGTTTCTCTACATGTTTTCTTCATTTCCTTGTTTTCCTTCATGCTAACCTTTTTAGCACTACACTTCAAAGAGGAAAGTGCAAAAACAAGAAAAAAGGAAAATAAATTTAAGTTTTAGTCTTTCAGATCCATTTAATATTTGCACAAACAAATACTAGCAAAGACTACAGATGAAGAGACATGAAATGCACTCAAGAAAGCAAGTAAAAGTAGGAAATTCCGAGAGATACTAGATAACCCAACCACACCAAAATCCCTTTTCAAAGATTACACACAGCTATCACATACATGTTTTCTTCATAAATGACAATCACTAGAAAGAAAAACTAACAGTAATGCTTTAGCACCAGATTGTGATGTTAAATTCTTTGCAGTAGATATTATAATGCACATCGATCATGGATTGAAGGGGTCAACAAATGATATCATGCAGACCAGATGATTTTTAATATTGATTGAGCACATTAAATGGACATTAAGACCAAATATAGTCTAACCATCCATTTTGATGATTCTTGATCAATAGTCACAATTTATACTCTTGCCTTATCAGCCAAACCCCTCAGTAGTGGGTCCCGCTTCCCACTATAGAGTTTACATTATAACATGTTACACAACCTTCACATCACAAAAATGAATGATAGCCTACATCAATAAAACAGAGATTATCAAGGAAAACCATGCCACAGTTATGAAATCTGCATAATAGCAGCCTAAGCCCACGAATGATCAATCTGACCCTTGAAAATCACTGCTCATAAGTTGATACTCACCCCAGTTTGACTCTCAACTGAATTTTACTTGTCACTGGATTGTTCAAGCAAAACCTCATCAGAGGGGTAATAATTAGTACAACTTTGAGGCTTAACATTATTAAATCACAAGTTAGGATGATAGGATGGTCAATTAATTTGCATACTCCTAGGACATCGGCAAATCTTTCCACCCTTCTCCACACATGATCAGCATGCATAAGTGGGCCACACAAGCTAGGCCACTACTTGCAGCAACAATAAGTTGGCTGCCATGGATAAAAACTCCATAATCTAAAGAACAAAATTGAAGATAATAAACAAGATCCCTTCAACCTTATTTGGATCAACAACACCGCGTGCAATACGATGAACAAGACTGATACTTAAATTTGCTGCTTTCACCTCCCAAACCTGTGATGGGAAACCATTAATTTGAGAACATGGTGCACATGAATGGATGGATCTTAAACATGTTTGTATCACGTATCTCAATAATTCAAATAATTAATTTCATTGTTCAAATAAATAATACGAAGTTTCTGTAAATGACATTTAGAAAATGGAAGAACCAAGGTTGGAGAACACTCAAAAATTATACTAGACTTGGTCCATAGGAATTTGAATTTGGAGAAGTTGATGCAGTGATAGTCAAACATTTACAACCAAACAAATACTTTGTATAAAACTACATGTAAGAGTGCATGAAAGAACACATTGGCCCTTTGAAAACACAGTTCTGAAGAGCTTTCATGTTATTAAGAAAATGTCATTAGAGTTTTTTCATTCAGAAAAGTCCATGTCACTTGTTCATTTGATGTGCGTCAAAAGACCATAGCTTGCCCAATGCCAACTCAGGAAGTCAGTTGGGCATTAGAAAATAGATCAGGCTGAGTTGGGAGTCACCTCACTGATCCCCACCTTTTCTTTAACTTCTTTCTCCAAACACTTGGTAGTAGGAGTTTGTTGTAAAAACAGAAAAAATTATTTTCATAGTATAAATACACAAGGATGCTGTAGCCTCACCAACGTTGGATGACCAGCTAAATGTTACCTTGTTTCCTCTCAATTTCCATCTATTTTTTCTATTTCGTTCCGTTTTTACTTTCTTTGCCTATTGTTTTTCATATTCCTAAATTTCCTAACCACCTTGTGTCAGTCAATAGTCTAATAAAAACTCACAATTGATGTGTTACTTCCTTCCCGACATACTGAGTTTTTCTGGATTCGACAAAAGGGCTTTAGTGGTGGCAGTGAAAGTAATGGTCCATACCCCCTCAAATTTTGAAGGAAAGGTCCAACAGCGTTTCATTCATCAACGTGCAAGGAGGATATCATACATAGGCACCAAAGACTTGGATATGTTTCGTTTCAAAGTCTGAATCCTCCTAAAGGAAATTGGCTTTTCTAACAGTAGCCTATGGTTCCACATTGTAACAATACAGCAGTGGAACATATTGCAAAGAATCTTGTTTATTACTAGAGACCCAAATAGAGGGAGGGACATGCCTCTAGATGAGTTTTTCTCACTGCAGAAGGAGAGACATGCAAAGGAGGGCTAAAAAAGATTATGCAAATCAATTAGAACCTAGATTCACTATCAAAATAGACATCTACCACAAGAAAATTACAAATCAACAAAACCTAATTAATTCACTAGCAAAACAGATCCCAAAAAATAAGAGAAAATGCAAAAATCAAAGGAGAATGAGAGAGAGAGGATTACTGAAGCCGTCTTCAACGAGTTAGTTGAAGGTGTGGGAATCGCAGACCCATCACCCTTTGTCAATCTTCTCCGGTGACAGTGGGTGAATCTGCACTCCGGCAATGGAAACAGAAACATGGGCCTCCACCTTCCAATCTGGTATTATTTAATCCTTTGCACAAGGGTTTTGTCTTCTCCCACAATGCCAAGAAGTTCTGCATACTGGCAGCAACGATCGGCAAACTTGAATCGATGCGGAGCCCACCTTCTCCGGTTAGCATTAAGAGATCCTCTGGTGATTGGTCTCTGTAACAACGACTCCGGCAGAGGTCGTCAGTTCAGATGGGTTTCCCTTGTTCTTTCTTCTCTGTCAGCCAAGGGTTTAACCACCAGCAGAACTAGATTGAAAAACGTCTGGCCTCTTCTTTGGTGCCCTTTGGTGAACGACGATGGCCCCACCTGAGATCCAAATCAGAACTTCGTCCCGCTAGCCACGAATGACAAGGGAAAGAGAAAGAGAAAGAGAAAGAGGGGGGATTTCTGCTCTCCTCTGCAATCGATCTCCAAGAGAGACTTTTGTTGAGTGATTTTTGAGAAAGAGAGGGGGAATCTGCGAGAATGGAGAGAGGGACGAAATGGACGCAACCGAGAATGGAAGGTGAGATGCAAGGAGTGGAGAGGGAAAGAGAGAGCAGGGAGCGGAGGAGAAAGAGAGAAAAAAGCGGGAGAGGAAAAAGTTTGGGGAAGAAAGGAGAATGAGAGATGACGATGTCGTTTGACAAAGTAGAGGGTAAAATCGTCCAAAACTCTCGTACGAACACTAATACGGGAACTCTCGTACGAACACTAATACGGGTATTTTTGTGTATTTCTGATTAAAACCGGCAAATACATGTTTAGGGATACTTTTTTGGTAAAAATCCCAAATAGTATATATGGGAAATACGATGAGAAAATATGGTATAGTGACACAGTATAGTATGCCTAGTAGGAGATGCTTTAAAAATATTGGCACATATATTCTCAACTATATTCCTAGTAAGGAAGTTAAAGCTAGATTCATCTTCATTGATTAAACAAATTAGCAACTATTGATTTCATGACCAACATGGTCGATGAATTATTTCTAAAAAAAACTACATTTCTTTGAAAAGTCTAATTTTCTAATTCACATTCTCAAATAACTGGGAAATAAAAAAATAATGATGCATGTTCTATGACTCACTCATATCGGAGACATGGGTCTGAAAGTAATGCATCTAACAGTGAATAGCACAAAATTTATAGTTTACAATATCAAATAACAAGGAAAACTTTACTTATTATTTGTAAAAGCAAGGAGAACACAAGGTTGCTCTAATTCACATCTTCATTGATTATAATTTAGAAAGGTCCCTTTATGTGTACAACATTTTATACACATAAATTAGGCAGATCATCTCTATGAAAAATTGCAAATTATAGGAACTTTCTTTTTGCCTGATTTTTGAACTTTTTTTGGAACTTTTTTACAATTTTCTGGAATTCAGTACAAAACAAGAGGCCCTTAACAATCACAAGTGTGGAGGAAAAATCGCGGGTGTTCTTATAAAAAATGCAAAAATCCGGTGGTATGTTGGAACGGAATTCAGTTCTTCCAAAACCTTCCTCTCCCATCACCTTTATATAACTTCTCTTTACCCCTTCTTTTCACCCTCAAATTCACAAAACCACCCTTCTTCACTTCCACTTCTTACTCTATATCATTTTCATTCTGATTAACATACTTTTTTGGTAGAATTCTGATCAACATATTAAAAGAAGATAATTTGCAGAGAGACTACAAAAGATGAGTTGGGCAAGTACATCTTGGCTTTTTGCAGCCAATTTTGGAGTAGATGAGAGCCTAGATGATGAAGGTTTTCACACATGGAATTGCAATCTTGGATCTTTACATCAACACCCCAACAAGAACAATGGGTCCCCTGTACAAGGCAATTTGGGTTCTCCATCTTATCTTGATGTTTCTTTCTCCTCTATAATAGCCAGAAGAATACATGGAATGGAGAAACTGAAGCAATGGGAAGAACCCTTGAGGATAGTTATGTATTTAAGCTGTTGGGGACCCAACTCATAGAAGTAGAAGAGTCTCCTTGTGATGTTTCAAATGAATGGAGAGAAGTAGGATGAATGGTTGCAAATCCTATGGGAAAAGATGCATTTGAGGGTTGTATTGTGCAGGTGTTGTTTGTTAGAGATGCATCATCATTGGGCACCTCCCACTAGGGAGCAGGCCTTTGGATTTGAGAAATCGGTTGTATATTTTCTGATTATGTAATGAATATGATGATATCATTTATCTAAGGTGTGTTTTTTTATCTTTGCCTTTTGTCTAGTTTTGTTTCTGTTTTTTTGGCAAAAAAACAAAAAAAGAAAAAAGAAAAAAAGCTTCATTCATAAAGAAAAAACAACAACAACGAAACAATCTGGCAATTAGGTTGGAGGCAAACAACTCCGAACCCCATTCGAAATACAACTGTCCCAGCAAAAACTCGTGTCAAGTCTAGCACAGTACTTGGCTAAAACATGATAAGCCTCATTAAGAGTTCTAGGCACAAACAAAAACTTTAGAGAAAAAACAACTACATTGACGATAAAAGTCCAAAATAATAGGGTTGATGGTCTAGTCCATTTTCCCATTAATACTATCAATCACATCCTTGGCATCAGAATGAATAGCAATCCTTGAGCAACATACTTGGGATGCCTTTTCTAACGCAAAGAGAATAGCCCTCGCCTCTGCTTCTTCAGAGGAAGAGAGATATGGTCCACATTGAGCACCCGCAAGAATAGGTGACTTGTTCATTATCATAATATAACAATAAGTTGATTTACCATCTTCGGTATTAATAGCAGCATCCAAGAAAATGATTAGCATGTCCTTTAAGGCCAAAGGAGATTATCTTTGCATCAATAGTACGGATATTGACATTGTTATTGCTATACAAAGAACACAAAGATAAAACAACTCTTTTGGATTAATCTAATAGATTTATGGGGTTTTTACCAAAAAAGTGTTGCAAAACAGGTATTCGCCCATTTAAGATAGAAATACACCAAAACACTAGTATTGGTGTTCGTACATGCAATTTGGACGCTTGTACCCCTCATTCTGCGAACAAAATCGTCATGGAATTATAACCCTAACAACTCAATCGTATGTGTTCATTCCTCTTCTCTTCGCCAACTTTCTCCTCTCCCGCTTTTTCTCTCTTTCTCCTTTGCTTCCTCCTCTCTCTTGCCCTCATCCTACTTATTTGAAGGTCGAATAACTCCCCAAATCTGTTAAGAGAGAGATAGATAGAGAGAGAGAGAGAGAGAGAGAGAGAGAGAGAGAGAGAGAGAGAGACATCATCGATTGGATCATCAGGTATGTTGTTCATCTTTTTACTTGCTCTTGTTTTTATTAAGCTGATTAACTATAGGAAGGGGCAGAGGGTCTCTCTCTTTCTCTCTAGATCTGAATCAGATCTTGGTTACTTTTTATTTCATCCTCATTTTTGGATTTCTGGGATTTATAGATGGGATTCGAATTAATATCGTCCTCCACTTTGAGTTTAGCTTGTGTTGCCCTTTTTTTTTATCTTTCTTCTTCTTAATCCAATCTAGGTGTCCTTTTTTTCATTCTCATCTTGAACTTGTTGTAAAATTTGGATATGGGTTTGAGAGGATGGGTGTGTTTAATTGTTTAATCACAGTTGTTTGGGTGGACATTTTCAGATCCAATTGAAAGAGGTTTGGTCTCAGGAAAGTGCAGGAAAGATCATTATGTATTAGAAATTATGGTTGAAGATTGTTAGCAGTTGAGAAATGAGTTTTTATTTTTATTTTTCTTCTTCTTCATTTGGTTTTTGTGATTTTTATATTCTCATGGAGAGATTTTGCTTGCAAATATCTGTTCTTGGTTTGTTAAATTATGGTAATCTATTGGAGAGTAATTGGTTGATGAGAGTAGTAGATCAGTACATCACACACACACACACACACACACACACACACACACACACACACACACACACACACACACACACACATAGAGCTTACAGTTACTTTCACTCTTCTGTTGCGACACTTAAACAGCACATTAAATTTTCCTCCTCTAGAGTTCTGGTCATGTCCATCTGAAGAGTGAGTCCATGGTTCTAAAGTAGCAACCATACTTGACATATATTCAAGAGCAGCAGAAGCTTTGCATTCATGGAGATCTGAATGTACCAACCAAAACATACATGAAACCTGATCTGTAACCAAAACAGGGAAATAGAGACCATGTGATTTAGAGTTCGATTGAATGTATACATCACTGAAAATATCTGAGCAACTTCACTTCAGGTAGTTGCACATGTAATATTGATCTAGGAAATTGTAATATTTACAATGATAAGCAAAAAATTGGCTGGCTAAATGGAAATAGATATCCAAATCGCGGCACTCTCATAGATCACATTAGAAACATTTTATAACCAAGTGATCTCCAATTGGATTTAAAAAGTTTCCATCTATCCTTATATGTAAATGAAGTGCTGAGAATATTAACAAAGTACAGCTGCATACCATGGCTGCGCAGCTTACTAATCAAGCCTGAAACTGATCCCAGTGTAGCATGTCTTAACATTGCACTAACCTAAAAAAATGTGAAGAGTCAAACCATGGATGAGAGAGAGAGAGATGCATCTTGCCAAAAAGAAAAAAAAATAGATATTGCAGTTGAGCGAAATATTCAACAAAAATATCGAATGCCAGCCAGCCCCAATTTGATGGAACGGGCTAAGATGGGAGGAGAAAGTTTTCCATGAATCACATCACATTCCATTGTGAAATTAGTTACTTTCAACAAATCAAGTTGTTTTTCCTAATTTCTAACCGAAGTTTCCAATTTCACTTTCGTCCTTGTTTCGGTTAGGCCCGTAGTGGAAAGCTTCAGCCGTTGCAGATCTCATTTTGGATTTCCATTTCAAAACATTTATAAAAAATAAGTAAAAACACAAAATAAAATAATAGAGGATGATATCATTTTGGTTTATATTCTGATGGTGTTGCTTTTACAGATAAAGGAGTAGATCAGTACATCTAAAGCTTCTTAAGGGCCTGCTCGTCGTGAGATTATACGAGGTAATTCTTTGTCCATGTTTTGGTTTTTTCTCTTAGTCTCTATTTCAAATTTCCTATAAGATATATATATATATATATATATATTTGTTTGTGTTTGTGGGTGTGAGTTTTGGGTGGATGAGTTGATGATGGTGTTAGATAAAGAGGGAGTTGGGACATTGAAGCTTCTGAAGTATTTAAAACGTGATAATGCGACAATGTGATTGCCTTTTCTCATCACAAAGGGTGTGACAATTGTGGCCAACCCAATAGCCCACAAATAGATATTGACAACAATGGAAATTATTTCCCTCAATGCTATTGTAAATAGCAAAGGTGATGATGTACTTGGATTATAACTTATTATTTTCTTTCACGTATCACTTATAATAATCCCACGAATAGAGATCTTTCCGGTTTCCGTAGCCATCTTCTATATGTATGGGTACATTCGGTTTTCTATGGACTTCATTTCCACCGATTGGAACATACAGTTTTCCACAAGGAAACGCAACTTTTTTAGCTTTATCTATGGAAAAGCCTTTCTGATAATTGATAAATAAGAATGTACCAATTGCCGTGTACTGAAATTGATGTCTGTGTCACAATTGTGTTGCAGAGATATTCTAGGCAAGTATAAGAATGGTTCCAAACTTTGTGCCACCAGATAAAATGGTCAAAGGAAAAAATTTGATGGTGGAGGAGCCAGGGTTCGATCCAGAAGGAGGACGTTAAACCTTCGATTTCTACAAGTAATTTGCAGTCCGAAGACGGCACTGCAGTCGAAGCTCGATCGGAGGATCTCTGCAAGGTTTCTGATTTTTTTTAGTTTTTGTTGATTGTCTTGTTTTTATCTGTAATTAATTCTCAATAGCTAATACCAAGATCTTGTCACAGACCGGTTTGTCGCTTGATGATAGCATATCACAGCAGGCAACGAGTTTTCTCAAGGAAAGCATGCACCTTCTGGTGTCCAACACTAATGCGATTGGAAGTGGAGGCGTATGTTTTGGAGGAGATTTTAATTCATAGTTATTTCTAATTGGATATTGAATCTCAGGTCTTGTTTATTTTTTTCCTTTTTTTTTTTTTTTTGAAGTTGATTTGATCTTGTGATTTCTGCCGGAAGAAATCAAGCGGTCGTGGTTTGCATTTGTTATATAGTCGGTGAAGAAATCGAGCAAGGGCGGCGATCCTTCACCATTCAGAGCAGAGCGAGGAGAATGGATTTATTCTATGTCAGATATTGTGGGCTGCCAAGCTAAAGTTGGGCTTTGTTCTTTTATTTAATCTGGTGTTTCTAAGTAGAGAGTTTTGTTTTGGACATTACAATTGGTTTAGATGTGTGGTTGTGTTTTAGTGTAGTGGATTTTTTGAAAGAGATGCCCAAGATTTCTCTCAAGGCAGGACATGTATTAAGCAACCTGTATGGCACAGATTGGGAGAAGAGGCTTGAGGTAGTGTCAATGTGTGATACCTAAAAAGATAGTATTTCCTGCTCCATTGTTCTATCTGTATGTGGCACTGATGGGTGTGTGTTCTCTTCTTAACTTTGTTTTAGACAAAGGAATTTCTGGCATATTTTGTGCACTTATCTCTTCTAACCAAGTAAACTTCCTGTGAAATTGATGTTCCCCTTTCATTTTGAGCAGTGGTTTATGCCATCTTGAACTTCTTGTTGTTGTTGTGATTAATGCTGCAATTGGTGATGTCCTTTTTTGGTTTGTTATGCGTGCGACTACTCTTTTATTGCATGCAATCTCAATTTAATTAATGGAATTGTATTTATTTAATTACTCCATTTTTGTTTAATCACACAATTTTTTTTTTTTGGCTTCCACTGTATTAAGATTTTCATGTGTGCAGGTAGCTATTACATGGACATGGAATGGTCATCATCCAGATGTGAAGATAACCAAGACAGCATGTTTGAAAGCAGTTCACCTGATGCGGTTTACAAGGAAGATAAAATTAACGACTTTGAATTTGGACTCAGCATGGCGATAGACACCTATGATAAGGAGAAGTCAAGCGATTCTAGGAAGCACTGAAGCAAGGTTAGAAAAAAGAAAAGAAGATAGGAAAGGGTCATGGAAGTAAGGATAAGAGAATGGACTAAAATTGATTTATTAGAGGACTTCTTCCAACAAAAAATACAAAACTTGGAGGGTATTTGCTTTTTACATCTACTAGTGGAGCCCTGCACGTGCAATGCACATGCATGGAACATACTATTTCAGTATGATAATCTGAAAAAGAAAATTCACTGGAAAACTCAATATTAACTATCCCAATGGAGAATGACCATGTAACAAATTAAGTAATTTACAATCACTCATTGTTCTTGTGAAATTTAGTAAAAGCTTCAATAGAAAAAAGTAAGAAGAAGATTGAATAACAAGATATATGGAAGAAAACTAATTAAAAAAAAAAAGTTGAAAACCAACCTTTTATGGCCATACATAATTCGGCAAAACACTCACAAATTTCAATATAGATTGATAGTCCGGCTTATTTCCCATTAAAATTTGTCTAAAACTTAGCGCCAAATACATACCAAATTCAGTGAAAAAAAAATACTAACCAACCAAAACAGTATCCAACTCATAGTTTTAAACGAATCAACAACAAATCACAAGGATTCCAATCAATCTTTGTCATTCTCAGCTCTTCCTCTGACAAGCAAATCGTGTCTTTACAGGCATTGCGATCGAAGTTGAAATTTTTTACACATGAAAATCTCAACTGAAATTTCTCATTTGAGTTCTTGCAGCGAATGAAAAAATTCTTTAAACACAACCCTTTTCATGATCATTTGAGCTAAGCATTTCATTGAAATATAATAATACTAAGTGGGGCCCACATATGTGTAAAGAAAAAGCATGACAAGTTCTTCTACTAAGTGGGGCCTACAAATGTGTACCTACAAATGTGTAGTTCTCTTTTATTATATATATATATATATAATATAATAATACTAAGTGTGGCCTACAAATGTGTAGTTCGCTTTTACTCTATATCTACACATCTGTAGGCCACACTTAGTATTATTTTATTATATATATATCTAATATAATAATACTAAGTAGGGCCCACATATGTGTAGAGAAAAAGCATGACAAGTTCTTCTACCAAGTGGTATAATATAATAATACGAAGTGAGGTCCACAGATGTGTAGTTCTCTTTTATTTTATACATATATAATATATTAATACGAAGTGGGGCCCATAGATGTGTAGTTCTCTTGTATTTTATATATATAATATAATAATACTAAGTGAGGCCCACAGATGTGTAGAGAAAAAGCATGACAAGTTCTTCTCTTTTATTGGAGCTCACATATGTGTAGTTCTCTTTTATTTTATATATAATGTCATAATACTAAGTGGGGCCCACTGAAGTGTAAAGAAAAAGCATAACACTTTTTTCTCTTTTATAATAAGGGAATAGATATTATATGATTATTATTATAATATAATAATTATATTATATTATATTATTTGTTGGGGGGGCACAAAGGTGTAGTGAAAAAGTATGCAACTTCTCCTCTTCTATAATAAGGGTATAGATATAGATTTTATATTATTATTATAATATCATAATAATACATTATTATATTATATTATATTATAATATTTGGGGGTGGGCCCCACAATGGTGTAGTGAAAAAGTTTGCATTATAATATTTGGGGTTGGGCCCCAAAAAGGTGTAGTGAAAAAGTTTGTAATTTTTCATAATAATATATTATTATATTATATTATATTATAATATTTGGGGGTGAGCCCCACAATCGTGTAGTGAAAAAGTTTGCAATTTCTTATAATAATATATTATTATATTATATTATACTATTTGGGGGTAGGGCACACAATGGTGTAGTGAAAAAGTTTGCATTATAATATTTGAGGTTGGACCCCACAAAGGTGTAGTGAAAAAGTTTGTAATTTCTCATAATAATATATTTTTATATTATATTGTAATATTTGAGGGTGGCCCCCACAATGGTGTAGTAAAAAAAGTTAGCAACTTTCCCTCTTTTATAATAGTATAAGTAGATATTTGGGGGTGGACCCCACAATGGTGTAGTGAAAAAGTTTGCATTATAATATTTTGGGGTGGGCCCCACAAAGGTATAGTGAAACAGTTTGCAATTTCTCAAAATAATATATTATTATATTATATTATAATATTTAGGGGTGGGCCCCACAATGGTGTAGTGAAAAAGTTTATAATTTCTCATAATAATATATTATTATATTATATTATACTATTTAGAGGTGGGCCCCACAATGGTGTAGTGAAAAAGTTTGCATTTTAATATGTAGGGGTGGGCTCCACAATGGTGTAGTGAAAAAAGTTTGCAATTTTCCCTCTTTTATATTAGTAGTGGTGTAGTGAAAAAGTTTGCATTATAATATTTTAGGGTGGGCCCCACAATGGTGTAGTGAAAAAAGTTTGCAACTTTCCCTCTTTTGTAATAGTAGTAGATTAGATAATACTAAGTGGGGCCCACATCTTGCATTTTATTGGGCAAGTGTAGTGAAAAAGTACCACACTTTGCTCTCTTTTATATAAGGATATAGATATATATATATATATATAAATATAATAATAGAATAGATATAAGGGTGTGCCCCACAACTTGCATTTTATTGGGCATGTGTATAGAGAAAAAAAGTACATCGATTTTATATAAGGGTGGGCCACATAACTTGCATTTTATTGGACATGTGTGCAGTAAAAAAAGTACATCATCTTTCTTTTTTCTATAAGAGTTATAAAATATAATATTATAATATAAGAGTAGAGATAGAGAAATATAAATCTCTTTTATATAAGGTGTAGATAAAGATAAAGATAAAGATAAAGAAAGAAAGATAAAGACAAAATTCTATATAAGGGTGGGCCCCACAACTTGCATTTGATTGGGCATGTGTGTAGTGAAAAAGTACTTAATCTTTCTCTCTTATAATATAAGAGTAGAAATAGAGAAATATAAATCTCTTTTATATAAAGGTATAGATAAAGATAAAAGATAAAGATAAAGAAAAGAAAGATAAAGATAAAATTCTATATAAGGGTGGGCCCCACAACTTGTATTTGATTGGGCATGTGTGTAGTGAAAAAAGTACATCATCTTTCTCTCTTTTATAAGAGTAGTAGATTTGAAATGAAGTGGATAAACCTTCCAAGTAGGCTGTGGTTTGATTGTTTTATGTAGTTATCTGGATTGTAGATCTTGGCATGTGGTCTTCCAGTAGCAATTAGCAAAATCAATCAACGAAAGTACACTTGACAAGATGTTTCTAATTTCTATTTATGGAATCTGGATGTATTTTTTTTAATCTGTATGGCCAGAGTGGGGTTCTTAAGAACATTTTTGTTGTTATTGGGTGTTGAACAGATAGAGTCGGTCTATTTATTTTATTGATTCGAACGGATGAATGGGAGTTGTTTTTTTTGCTTTTACTTTTTGCAATGTTCCTGTTATACAACATAATTGAACTAGAGGAAGGATGGTTATTCAGTTTGGACACATAAACAATGAAAAAAGCTCACGAATTTCACCCAGATTAGTGATTTCTAAATTTTTTTAGAAACGATATCGTCATGATCCTTTAGAGTTTTCAATGAGATTGGCCTTGAATATATATTGAGATACAAAAACATTGAAAAAGGCTCACGAATTTGACCCAGATTAGTGATTTCTAAGTTTTTTTTATAACGATATCGTTACGATCCTTTAGAGATTTTTATTCCTCTCTTTCCTCTTCAGCAACAATATTAGCCCTGACTATATATTGAGATACATAAAATGAAAAAAATATTAAATTGCAAATATTCTTACAACGAAATCGTTACCGTCATTTACAGTTTTCAGTCTCAAATTTGTTATCCAGCAAGTTGATGGCCTCGATTTTAAAATGTGATCTTTAAACAATGGGAAAGACTCAGATGTTGCTCAGATTTATATCTCAGTATATTCATGTAAAAAAAAAAATTCAGGATGGGTTAAATCCTCGAAGGTTCGAACTCCCCTGGAAAATGGCTCAGGGAGTGCAGAAGATAAGGATTCGAACCGTAAATATGAGAGTTCGAACCCTCCACCCCTCTGGAAAATGGCTCAAGGAGTGCAGAATTCGAGGGTTCGAACCCAAAACGCGAGGGTTCGAACCTTTCACCCCCCCTGGAAGATGGCCCAGGGAGTGCAGAATTCGAGGGTTCGAACCCATTAAGCGATGGTTCGAACCTTTCACCCCCCTGGAAGATGGCCTAGGGAGTGCTGGAGTGAAAGGTTCGAACCTTTAGTTACAAGGTTCGAACCTTCAGCTCCTCTGGAATTTGGCTTGAAAGACCTGCACATCGAGGATTCGAACCCTCAAAATCAAGGTTCGAACCATTGCTTTGTCCGGAACTTGGCCCAAAAGACATGGTCATTAAAGGTTCGAACCTTTATTTTGAGGGTTCGAACCCTCGTTGTCTCTGGAAAATGGCTCGAAAGTGCCCCTCATGGCTGGTTTGAACCTTGTTTAATAGGGTTCAAACCTTCAGCTCCTCTGGAATTTGGCCTAGAAATGGCAGAATGGGAAGGTTCGAACCCTCGACCCGATGGTTCAAACCTTGTTTGACAGCTCTGGAATTTGGCCCAAGAAGGGCAACAGATGATGGTTTGAAGCCTCCAAGTGGTGGTTCGAACCATGGGGATCTTGAACATGGAACATTAAGTGAACTGACAATTATGTTCAAACCCTCAATTTCATGGGAATCTTTGCCTTTGTTACGAGCTTGTAATAGCCTGTATCCATTGCAAAATTGTGAGCATAATCTTGGATTATGTCAATGGCATAACTGAACTGAATATGGCTCTTCCAAGTCACATTCCAACCCCAATCGGCAATGGAACCTGGAATAATTTACTTAGTATTCTGCAGTCTAGTTATGACCTTTTTAAAAATCCATAATGTGAGGCCGCATGTAACATGACCTGTATGCATATTTTATGTGGTGTATCAATTGAGGGGTCTATCTGGTAGCATTCACCATAAGTGCTCTCTGTTGTGGGTCCAGCAGTTCCATAATGCGAGGCCGAAACGGTCGTGAAATATTTTTTGATATAGATGTCTGTAGGAAGACTAAAAAGAGTTTTTACTCCATTCTTTTTTCACCCAGGCAACGAAAATTAATCCGGATATAGCATGAGACACGGGAATGAAATGCAAATTACTGAACTAAAGAATATTAGTGAGTTATAATTATTTGGATAACGCCATTGTTACGATCTGTTGTAGCTTTTCTTTCACAACCTATTGTCCGGTGAATAGAGTGATCCTGTAAATCTATTAAGATACAAAGAGCAATGAAAAAAGGATACCGGAGGTTCGGAATTTTGCTATGAGTAAGTCGGTGGCATTGAGTAACAACCTTCAGTCTCTTTGAAGTCTTGGATGGTGGTCATGCGTTTTAATTTCTTATTTCTATAAATTAAAGTTTGATGGGTTTTCTAATTCTTATTTCTTATTTTGTCATTGTTGAAGCAGAATACTATGAGTGGTTGCACTATTCACTAGAGATCACATTAAAAAGATGATGCCTTTCACTCAGTAACTTACATGTTGTTGCCCCATAATTTGGATCTTCCCATATGTATCTTATGTCGTATTTTGGTGCTGTCTTGTCGCTCGGCAAAAATATATGTTGGACTTCGGTTATGCGGTTCATGCAAGATGAAAGTGTATATATAATCATTCTTAAAGAAACTCTTTTAGTGCTATTTTTAAGATAAGTTATTGGAAGAACAAGAGAATGGTGCATTGTAGTGAAATTGGTTTACATTAGCATACCCACATTGAAGTGGTTGAACTATTAGTTGAAGATCACATTAAAAATATTATGTCTTTCACCAACTGGATAACAAATTTGATAATGAAACATATGAACATTGGTAATGATATCGTTTTTGTTCGAGCAGCAAATTGTACACTTTCTGAAACATTTGTTTGCCTTTTTGTTCGAGCCAATTTTCAGGCAGGCCAAGGGTTCGAACCCTTGCTTTCAGGGATCGAACCTTTGATTTCTTTACTCCCTGAGCCAATTTCCAGTCAGGCCAAGGGTTCGAACCCTTGCTTTCAGGGTTCGAACCTTTGATTTATTCACTCACTGAGCCAATATCCAGGCAGGTCAATGGTTCGAACCCTTGCTTTGAGGGTTCGAACTTTTGATTTTTGCACTCCTTCAGCCAATTAGTTTTCTGTATCCATTCCAAAGAGCATGAAGGTTCGAACCCTCATTTTGAGGGTTCGAACATTCACTTCACTGCCTTCCTGGGCCAAATTCCAGAGAGTCCGAAGGTTCGAACCCTCGTTTTGAGGGTTCGAACCTTCACTTCACTGCCTTCCTAAGCCAAATTCCAGAGAGTCCGAAGGTTCGAACCCTCGTTTTGAGGGTTCGAACCTTCACTTCACTGCCTTCTTGGGCCAAATTCCAGAGAGCCCGAACCTTCGAACCTTTATTTTTTGCACTTCCTGGACCAAATTTCAAAGAGCCCGAAGGTTAGAACCCACTCTTTAAAGGTTCGAACCTTTAATTATATCCCATCCAGAACCATTTTCCCATTGTGAGCAGCATCCATTTTCAAGCTCAAACTTGCAGACATCTCCTTCTCTAAGATTTACCCACAAGCTCAAAACATGTAGACGTCTCCTTTGATTCTACAAAAGGTCTGTCTGATTTCCAGGCAACCGTGTTGGGATTATTGAGAATATCGAATTGATCATGTGCAATGAAGAAATTAGACCCATGTTGAAGGACGTGACAAGTAGGAAAGCACCTACAAGGGTAATTATAATAGAGGAAAAGCCCATCTCTTTTCCATGGTATGGGCTCCTGTAATGTAACCTTTTCCATCTCTTTTCCATGTTATGGGCTCCTGTAATGTAACCTTTCATGATTTGATTCCATTTAACACTCATATTTTTTTATCTCTTTGAGGGTTCGAACCTTTGTGCTCTATGGAAAATGGCTCTGGAAGGGCAACAAGAGAAGGTTCGAACCCTCATAGCAAGGGTTTGAACCTTTGGGCGCTCTGGAAAATGGCTCGGCTTTTCCTGTAAAGTTTTTGATAACGATATCATTATGATCTTTAGAGTTTTTTGTTCCTTTTTTCTACCCCAGCAATGAGATTGGCCCTGACTATATATTGAGATACATAAACAATGAAAAATACTCACGGAGGTTACCAAGAATACCAAATTGCAAATATTCCAACAATAAAAAATGGAACACATCTTGCATGTTGTCTTAGTAATTGTGTAAGTGCTCCCTTTCTCTCAACCTTCCTGCACTTCATATGCATTGCTGTTGTAATCAAGACTTTATGTCATAAAAAATCATACTTCTGTCTTTTATGAATAATACAAACAACATGTGAACGTTTGATAAATAAACTATACAACAGCTCGACATACGCCTTTATATATTGATAGAATAAAATCCATACAAATTACATTCAGACACTCAAAATATGAGTGTGACCAGCATCACTCAATTTTACACAAAATATTGCGCAGCTCATATCTTTAGGAATTCTTATAT
This sequence comes from Camphora micrantha, assembly GCA_003546025.1. Taxonomy (NCBI): domain Eukaryota; kingdom Viridiplantae; phylum Streptophyta; class Magnoliopsida; order Laurales; family Lauraceae; genus Camphora; species Camphora micrantha. Next base: position 24,512,509 of record QPKB01000008.1, on the reverse strand, counting down.
GTACACAACGCCTGCCGCAAGAATTATAAACCAAACCCTTACAAATCAAAAGGAAATTGACATTGGCTCCAATGCTCTGGTTTCCACCATCTCCCATCACGTGCTGTCTTCTTCTTTTAAAGGAGTTGTTTTGATTTTGATATTCTTCATACTTCTTACACCTTCCTCTTTGTCGACCAATGTCATGATAACATCTCCAATCATAAGAAAGATCTTGTCATGGCGTCTCAAAGCCTGCAAACTTTGATGCATGCAGCTTATGGATCACCTCTAGTCCAGGATTAGATAGAAATAGTTGTGGTAAGAAAAAATAATGGATGTGCGAGAGACTTTAAATAACAAAAAAAAAAATGTATCAAAGATAGTCCACATAGACTAATCGTAACGGTCAAATATAAATAAAAGTCATGACTCTACAACAAATGTTAAAACACTATAGATAAAAAGAAAAACAAAGAAATTGACAAAAAAATATGAAGAATAGATGGAAAGTGAAGTTATGCTCTATTTCCTTTAGAAATGATCGTTCTCATTTCCATTTCGAAGTGAAGTTATGCTTTACTTTTCTCTTTTCTGTATGTTATCAGGGAAACTTATTTTGAAGGAAACATCTCTTGTCGACAAAAAAAATTTAGAGTAAATTAACTGGTTGTGCATATTTGTCTATTAAGTAACTGCACAACCAGTTAATTTACTCTAAATTTTTTTGTGGACAAGAGATGTTTCCTTCAAAAAATAGGTTTCCTTGAAAACATACAGTAAAGAGAAAAATAAAGCATAACTTCACTTCGAAATGGAAATGAGAACGATCATTTCTAGGAGTTGTGAAACCACCAAAGGCAGAGTTCAAATTCAGAAATGAAACCAGAAATAAACACATCAAAATATCTCCACACTCCACACACCTATTTTATGTTCTTTGGTTCCCACCATCCCAAACCCAAAAGAGACTTCTCATTGCAGGCCTTAGTTTCAAGTTCACACTCACCCATCAATGCGGACTGCTTAGAGAGGGAATTCAGGGGCCATGGAGTTGGTTCTTGACCTTGTATTTGCCTTTTAATATGACCTTTCATAGTTTTCACATGCAGGAGGACCTACCCACCATTTCTACTACCTTTGAATGTGATAATTACAAGCACCTTCTATAGAAGAAAAAATGAGATTGAGAAGATGACAATCAAACACTGATTGGTCGGTTTCAAGTAACTACTCGATAGCCAGAGAAACAGGTGTCTCTATGGTGCACTAAATTCATAACTTAATAGGGACTAGACCAATGCACCAGTTCTTGTTCAACATACGACAAATTTCAATCCATAACAAAATATGCATTTATGCAAGAACTCGTGCAAATATAAGGCATTATTGCTGCTTTGTTAAGGTGAATTCCTAGCATTTTTATTTGTAAAATTCGTATGCATTCTAGAAAACAATTAGGCCCAAAGAGGTGGGCTCATGTTGTTCTCTATTGACTTTGCCTGGGTTGTAGCATATATATTGGCATTTCAATATGCTAAGCTCAGGTTCATACTTGTAAAGGGTGTATTCATTCACGATTCACACTTCAACTTAATATCAAAAGTCAAGTATCATAAGAAATAATTTGGATCCTATCTCTACATGATAAACGAGCTCACATCTCTCACCAACCATAAAAAGCATGACTAGGAAACAAAAGAAAAGGGGATAAATCGGCGTAGTAAGGTAAAATCATAGGCCTAACATTATATGAACTTGAATTCCTACTCATACGAACCTGAATTTTGTGTCCGACATTTTTTTTTTTATAACGATATCGTTCCCATCATTTATAATTTCTTCATCCATTTTTTGTGTCCAACAAGAAATTAATGGTGACTTTATATTGAGATGCATAAACAATAAGAAAGACTCGCGATTTCACTCAAAATCTAGTTTTCAAAAATTATCTGATCACGATATCATTACAATTATTTATAGGTTCTTCGCCCGTATTTTGTCTGCAACAACAAAATGACAATGACTTTATAATGGGGTGCATAAACAATGAGAAAGGCTTACGGATTTGGCACAGATATGCATTTTCCTAATAGGTTGTCGATCGTGGATTCTACACTTGGGTCACGAGTTCCTTAGTATTTGTTCCAATTTTTTCTTCTTCTTCTTCAATGAACTGAAACTAGACAAACACATCCCTCTTTCTTTTAACGTACACAAACATATATTATTTTTGTATATGGATAATCGGTTCAAGGCCTAATATATATAAAAAAAAGAAAAAAGTAGAGTAGATCTCTATATGTCTGTCTATTATGACCACGCTTCTTGCAATGAAAGCATGTTACTTGTTACTTCATTGTCCTCTGTTCGTATCCATAACTTGACCCTTAGAGGTGACATCAGCCGGTACAATGATAATCCTACGAAAGCCAATTCAAGAATCAAAATTGGCAAAGATGCAAACTAAAAGATCTAACGTCAGAACACAAGAGAATATTGGCAAAAAATGTTGGTTCCATAGCTCATACAACAAGATCAACACGTAATCAATACTACATCAAACTTCTTGTGAAATCTCACAAAATGGAAGACTTGCATAACTCATACAAGAGGATCAACAAGCCACGCATTAATTTCATACTCATACAATAGCAGAAGCAATACTTATCCAATGCATTGATTTCATTAAGATATTAATTCATGCTCAATGCTAAATTAAACACATCTATAATATTTTAGTGAGAAAAGAAGGAAAGAAAAGAACACACAAACACCCGCAAGGCAATTATCAAATTGACCAACAGTTAGTTCAAGAACATTGCAGATGTATAAGTATCATTCCAACACTCAGATGTATAAGACATTTGTTGCTGCTCGCATTATGACATTCAAATGGTAGCATGACTCCTACACAAATCTTGGATATAAAAGGTAACCACAAATTTATAACACTAAAAAGGGGAAGAAAGACAAGAACACCAAACATAACCAAATCTGGCCCACGTTGCTCCTAACTCCAAAACAAATCACAATTACTCAATCACTTTAAAATGTTGCAAAATTGGCAATAATGGTTCAAATGTTGCATAAAGTTCTAATTATGATGTCAAGATAGAATGCTTCTTTATCAATCTCAAGACACAAATATCATCTAAGAGGTTTCATATAATAAAACATTTTACTATACCAAAAATATACTAGAGTTTTGTTCATTGAAATGCACTACTTTCATACATAAAATTCCTGAAGGTTCAAAGAGAAGTAAAACATCTCAAGCACCTGAATATCATGAAAATCTGGATACAATGAATTCATCATTTCAATTATTCTTTTATGAGTAAATGCAGCTGTCACTAGTTATATAGTAGTACTCATTATCCGACCATAAACTGATAGGATAAGGCCAAAATGGTGATGATGATTATAAAATCATAAAGTGCATGGCTTAAATATAAAGTCCATTGCTACTAAAATGAACACAGAGTATATAACACAAACATCAATTTTTTAGCAAGAAAATAAAAATCTATATATATATATATATATAAATATATATAAAACTACCCACCAAGAGCAATGGAAAGCTTTGAAGAGAATCCTCGCACTACTATGATATATGGAATAATAACATGTCAAAAGCTTCCACGATGACCGTGTACCTATACATAACATTTCTAAAGCAACTTACCCATTTCTAAAACAACTGGTATGAATACGCATAAAGTATTCATAATCCACATTTGAGCTCAGTTAGCAACCAGGTTATGGATTCAAGCACATCGAAATATTAACGTAACAAACTGACGACATTGATTGGTTCAGCCCAGTAAATTCAGCACAAACAAAACTACTTTTTCACTAACAAGATTGACTTGGGTTGAATTTACTTTCTCTTAGTTTGCGCCGAGCCCCTGGATAGTGCTACTAAACCCTCAATAATGCTCCCTTCTTATAGGCATTTTATCAAACATGTAACATGCATGAAAAACATAAAAGTGTTTCCCTTAGTTCCCTTACAAATATCCACGATGTACATGTTTCATATATATGTCATGGTAAGAAATTGCAATGAATCTCTATTTCAACAAACACACATGAGGTACATATCTACCAACAACCTAGAAGAACTCGTTCCATTTCACCATGTTAATATCAAATGAATGACACAAAAGCACCTAGAAGAAGGAAAAAAAAACTGTATTTTTATATAGAAAAAACAGATAAAGAATCAGCCATAGATAGAGATAGAGTAAGAGGGAATGAGGGAATCAAATCCCTTAGATTCACTGACATCAATCTGGTTAACCTCATCCCCATCCATGGAAATCGAATATAAAAAAGAAGAAGGCAAAAATCTTTTTTTGTGCAAACATCTTCCTTTCTACATTCTCCTAGAGAAAACAAGAGGGATTTTGCAGTTATTCACTGTCTGGTTATTTTTCGCTCATTACCCTAACATCCATAAACAAAAGGGCTGGAGAAGCTCTGGCGGAAACGTGGAATAAGGGGATGTGGATGACGATTTCATTCGATAAAGGAAGGGGCAAAACCGTCAAAAATCGACGTACGAACACCAAAATGGGCATTTGAATGTATTTGTAGTTAAATCCGTATAATACAAATATAGAGACACCTTTTTGGTAAAAATCCCTAGATTTATTAGGGCAAATGGCAATATTGTTAAAAATGAAGTTGTTTCTACCATTCCATAAGACCCAACAAGTATTTAGGGACATTGTAGCAAGATTAGATCCTTCCCTTCTACCTTTGACTTTATTTAGATTCTTGAGATTCTTCCACCACTCCACAATATCCAAATCACCATATGAATGAGTTAGGAAGCCCATGTTAGAACCAGACCATACTGCTCTAGCATGGTTACATAGAAAAGGGACAAGTTCTACAGTTTCCTCTTCCACCTTGCAAATTGGACAGATGGTAGAGCTCCCGCCAGATTTATGGTTGATCCACTTTTTTACAAAAATGGCTTTATGGAGACATTTCTATCTGAAGATGAGGACTCTTTGGGAAACTTTGTGTCTCCAAAACTGCTTCCAATTCATCTTGCCATTATTATTGTCATTGTTAGAGCATGCAAGAACTTTGTAGGCATATTTAGTAGAAACACTTCCATCTTTAGTGAAAGGCCAGACCCTCATATTAATCAATTCGGTTTTTGGGATGTAGATTCTAGATATATCCTCCACATCCTTAGGGTTATTGAAAATTGTTGATAAAATAGAGGAGTTCCAAGTTTTATCACTATTCCATAAATCTTTAATCTTGAGATTTGGAACCGAGATTTGAGAAAATGGTTTTCTAAGCCCCTCTTTTGAAGAAGTCAAGGGCGCTACTTTTCATATTGGAGCTTTGAAAGCCCCGGCTCCCAACGGTTATCCAGCCATTTTTTATCAACATATATGGGAAGCCATTAGTCAAGATATAGTAAATATAGTTAAGAAGTTTTTTAAATTTTGCTTCCCTCTTTAGAGAATAAACAAGACTTTTATTGTTCTCATTTTTTAGAAAAATAATCCGCAAAATGCCCTTGATTTTAGACCAATTAGCCTTTGCAATGTTGGCAACAAGATTATCTCTAAAGTTAATGCTAATAGGCTAAGAGAAATGATGGGGAGAATTATTAGCCCATTTCAAAGTGACTTTGTCAAAGGTAGGATAATTACATATAATTATATAGTAGCTCATGAGGTTTTACAGTCTTTTAAAATGAAAAGAGAAAATAAGATTATGGCCCTTAAACTTGATATGGCCAAAACCTATGATAGGATGGAATGAGATCTCCTAAAGGAGGTGTTGAAATCCATGGGTTTTCATGCTAATTTTGTGAACTTAATTAAGTAATGTATTTCTTCAGTTTCCTTTTCTATTCCTTCAAATGGTTCCCCTTTTGGGAATTTTAACCCAATGAGTGGTCTAAGGCTGGGGAACCCTTTATCCCCTTACGTCTTCATCATGGGTGTTGAAGTTCTTTCTAAGATTTTAACTAAAAGATGAAATTGAAGGAAAAACTCATGGGGTTAAAGTTTCTAAGAATGACCCTAGTGTTTCTCATCTATTTTTTTGCAGATGATAATTTCATATTTTGCAATACCTCTATTAGAGATATTAGAGAGGTTAAAGACATCCTTGATTACCCTTGTTCCATGTCGGGACAATTGGTTAGTTTCAATAAATCAGCCGCTTATGTGGGTGCTTGTCAATTAAGATGTTAGAACCTCTCTACTATGTTAGGCGTTAGAATAATGAATGAAAGTGAAAGACATCTAGGGCATCCAATATTATTCAAAAGCAACAAAAACCTTTGTTTTGATACCCTTATCTTAAAAATTAGGAAAAAAAACTCGTTCTTGGCAAGTTAATGTTTTGTCTCAAGCGGGTAGGAACACTTTGCTTAAATCTGTGGTTTCCTCTTTGCCTGTTTTCGATATGTTAGCTTTGCAATTACCTAATAAAACCATTCTTTCCATGGACAAAATGATGAGAAATTTTTGGTGGGGGAATGGAGTGGACAAAAGAAAGTTTCACACTATTAAGTGGAGGGACTTAAGTAAGCCCATAGAGGAAGGGGGTCTAGGCATTAGAAAATCTAAAAAGAATAATTTAGTTTTGCTAGCCAAAGACTACTTGGAGATGCATTACTAATGATAATCTTCTTTGTACAAAAATCATCAAGGCTAGATATTTTCCAAACAACTCTCTTTGGGAGGCTAAATTCAAACTGGAAACTCTTGGTTTTGGAGGGGATTTGTGAATGCTGTAAATTTGATCAATGACAGTGTGGGATGGGCAATTGGAGATGGTAAGGAAATATCAGTTTGGGCTTTCGTTGTCCTGCCTATTAATTATGGGGCAATTGACCTCCTTAGTAGTAGACAGATCTAGGTCCATCAGAAGATAATGTCTTAGCTAGATGACTACATAACTCCTCCCCCTATTTCCTTTCTACATCTTAACCATGATCCATCAAGAGTTTTTAATAGTTCAATTTTATTGAATTTTCTTTTATTTATGGTACTAGCATGGAAATTTTGTGTGTTCTTATCCCCATCCTTTAACTAGAACTCCTTTGACTTTTTCCTCCGTAACTCTTCTTTCCCACACAGGAACTCCTCAAGCTTATTGTTTAAGTCTATATCCTTATGAATAGTATATCATTAGGTTGCTTATACCTTAAATTTTCAATATCATCTTTAATTTTTTAAATCATGTTTTCTACTTTTCCAAAGCTATGTTTATTCTATTTAGTTAGATCTTTTCCTAATTGATAGAGGGTTTTACTTAAGATATTAACATCATCCTTGTGGTTAGCATGCCATTTTTTTTTTTAAATAATACTCCCACATTCCTCATCCCTGAACCACATACTATCGTTTCTAACCGCTGCAAGTTCTCTTTGTTTGGATTCTCAATAAATAAAATTGGGGAATGATTGGATCCACCTGCTGTCCTCCATTCAATGTTACCTATGGCTTTGTCTTTTCCTTGACATGGGCCAAACCTTTTCTTTTATTAGACCAAGTGAATGGAGGACCATTATAACCAAGGTCAAAAGTTTGCAATTACCCATAAGATTATTACAGAAATTAGCTTTTTTATGACTAGATTTTTTGCAACCCGCCCTTCCCCTCCATTTTTCATATTTGTCCAAAAACCTCATTAAAATCTCTAGCAATCATCCATGGCCCTAAGATATCCTCTCCAATCTTTCATAATTGATCCCAAAAACTCCTTTTTTTTTCTATAGGATAGGGCGCGCAGGCCATGAATAAAGGTGGCAAACCACTCTGACCCAGATTTACCTTTATCGATCACACAATGTATGTACCATTTATTTGTCTCTAAAATCTTTAAATCTAGTTTTTCATTCCAAAAGATTGTTAAACAGCCTACTTTACTATAGGCAGCCTTCAAATCAAAATTGCTCAATTTCATTTTTTGGCATGGATCTTTATCATTAGATATAGTTTTTGACAAAAAGAAGAAATCTGGATAGAAATCTTTACATAATTTTTTGATTTCTCTAACTGTAGACGTTGTTTTAGTACTTTTGCAATTCCAAAAAAAAAAAAAAAAATCAGATACTCCCCCCACTAAATTAGTCAATGTTAGGACTTATCCTTCTCGAATTCACATTCGATGATTGCCCCTTATCATTGATAGAATGCAGAAATTTAAAATTACTACAAGGTAAATTAACTATAGGAATTAGGGTACTTACCTCATCTCCTCGATTCATGAAGCCTTCTTGGGAAAAAGATCCGTTCTAAACATGGTGCGGGCATCCATACTCCTCTTCTGGGCCATTATAGTTGAACACATCGTCAGTTTTGTTATGGACTTGATTGAGCCAAACTTCTGAGCCATTTTTATATGATTTATGCAAGATATTTTGCCAAGGTTTGTCATGCAGGTTTATTACAGGGATGGAGGATTGAAGAGCACAAGAATGACAATTCAGAAGATTTTAGTTCGATTTTTCTATACTAGGATAAATTAGATTTCATTAGGGAGTTTTGTTCATGAATTGCCAAAGGGTGAGATTGTAAGTTCTTAGTTGCAAAATTCATTAGGTTTATGAACAAAACCCATGTCCAAATCGAGTTGTAATTTTCTTATTCTAGAATTGGACTGTGATGGAATTACTCATTAAAGATTGAAGGTCATAGAGTCAAGTCAGAAGATATTTTCAATGCACAGAGCCAAACCAAGCCAGAAGGCTTGCTCGCTCGAGTGAGCCCAGCTGGATTTGCCGGACAGAGGAGGGTCTCGCTCGAGCGACCCTTGAGGATTTCTGTGCGGATTGAAACTTCTCTTTCCGAATTTGTCTCCAACTTCTATTTCTAATTCAATTTGAACTGAGACCCTTTTACATGACCATTGGCCTATAAATATACATTTCTTACAAACCTAAACCTAACTCTCTCCCATACAATCAAGTGATATTTCCATGAGAGATCTTTGGCTTTTGTTGTGCAAGAAAGTGCGGCGATGATCAAGAAGACCATATCATTCTCTGAAGCACCTTGAAGCAGGGCTGGCTCTAGGCAACAAAGCCTTTGCTTTATAAAAAAATAAGGCTGAAAAAAAGGCCCCATAATAGCAGTTGGCCTCTTTTGAAATTCCAAAAAATCAAACTTTTCAACTACCATTCCTTTTTTTTCTCCCAAAATATAAGGCCCCATAATAACTCTCTCTTAAGAAGATACGACCAAGACTTTTATGGGGCCTTAAAGTATCATTTATGGCCTATTATACTTTCAAATATGCCCCTTATATTACTATTGCTAGGGGTCCAATTGATTTTAGCACACCATTATATTTCTAGCCGTCCATGTGTGTCAAATCTCAACCATACATTCAATCATGAATTTTCTTTACAAGCCTTTCTTATTATTTTTGCATATCCTATATTAATAGGGGCCCATTCAGATTTGATCCATGATGTGGTTGTAATAGATCCATAGCTTGGGATTTCAGCCCTAATAATAGATATTAAAATTTAAGATAAACAATGGGCCCCGCCGGAATTTATTCACTTGCCCACAGTGCATATGAGCACCGTGCAACTGGAACATCCAATACATGGGGCACAAATCTGAAGTCCATCTTGGATGGTCATAACTCATGGTGTGTGCGTACCCAGTGGCAAATTCAAGATTTTTTTTTTTTTTTTTTTGGTGGTTGGTGGGGGTAAGTTTGGAGCCAAATAGGTAGTTGCCTTTTGTGACCCAAGATTTCCATTTTTCTCGGCACTGTAACGCCGATACCATGATATCCACACGGATAGTCAAGGCCGAACGGTTTTGCCGAACATCCATTCAGTTCTTCTCCCCAAAAAGACGAATAAAGGGAATGCTGAAGCTACTAAGGCTCCCAAGTCTCCCAAGAAAGATTGAATGAATGCTTTTTCTGTTTGGGGGCTTTGACATTTTGTAAATGGGATTGGGATTTGGTATAGGAAAGTTGTTAAATAAAGTTCTATTTAGATCGGGAACTCTTGATGTTTTCTCAACAGTCTATGATTTGAAACGTCATTTTGAAGCCAATTAAACAAATGATATCTTTTTTTTTTTTTTTTTTATCCTGATGCTACTTGTAAGGATGCATTAAAGCAAATATATTTCATTGGTCTTCCAGAGGACTAGGTGGTTTCTCTCCTCTCCTAGGGTTAAATCATGTGTTAGAGTTCAGTCAAAATACAATTACTCTAGCATATTGATCCTACTTCAAGAGAGCAGGATCTTGATATAATTTTGGTCACCTGGTTTGTTGGTTGGGTTTTCCAACAGTGTACTGGTTGCAACCATTTTTAGTTTGATTTGTGAACTGTTCTCATAAAATCTCTAACTTGAGTCCTTCAGTGGGGACCTCTTAGAACTTCAAGATGCTCAATCGCAGTGCACCCCGATGGAAATGTATTAGTTGGTTTTTAAATCCAATGGGGTTTGCTTCACCATGGGATTGATCACGTATGTGGATTTTTCTATTGACCTTGTGTTTTATAGCATTCCATGTTGTTTCTTTTGGGTGCTTAAATTCATTATTTTTTTAAGGGAGTCTTTCATGCCCTTTTTTTAGAAGCAATATTTTAAAATTTGCCCCCTGTAGTTTTATTACTAAAAGTAAGTGATTTTAGCACACAATGATATTTGGTAGTTCATGAAATGCTTGTATCAAATTTCAACCATTCACCATTCTTTCAGTCATATACTTGCTTCACAAACTCTTCTTCTAATTATATTATTTTGGTGTATCTTATTTTAATAGGGCTCTATTGAGATTTGATCCATGATGTAGCTGTGATAGATCAATAGCTTGAGATTTTAGCTTTAATAATAGTTTTTAAAATTTAAGATTAACAATGGGCTGTTTTGAAATTTAGTTGACCACAGTGCATATGAGCACCATGCGTCAAAAACATTCAAGATGTGGGGTTGACCTTTGAAGTTTTGTCTTGGATGGTCCTAACTTATGGTATATAATGTATGTGTAGGTGAAAATGTTTTGGGCCCTACCAATGGCATACCTAAGATTTTTGTTTGGGTTGGGGGGGTGGGGGGGTGTCCAAATAGGTAGTTAGATTTTGTGGGCAAGACCAAGATTTTCATGTGAGTTTTGATGGTAGGTGTAGAACTTTTATGTGGCTTTTGGAGGTGGGTCTTTGATTTCCATGCTTGTTTTAAAGGTAGACCCAAGTCCAGGGAGACTGCCCTATAGCTTTTTATGTGAGTAAGCCCTTGGGCGTCTTTAGTGCAACGTCATTGCATTGGATTATATGGGCAATGGATGAATGTACCCTCAAATGGGACCCACAAGTGATTGGATTGGATTTATGTTATGGTCACAATAGATCCATCTACCATCACTTACAAATCAACAACAAAGAATAGCCATCGAATGAACCCAACAAATGGAGCCACTACTATACAAACCATTTATAAAATGAACTAGTGGCTTCTTCAATAATTATTATTATAACTGATATTCCAAGCTATGCAGCCCTGCAAATACATAATAGATCCAACTCAGTTTGTCACAATTGAAATAGGATAATATATGGGGAGTTAATTTGTGGCAGTGAACTCCCCAAGGCCTACATAGGCCCATGACAATCATAGTAAAAGTGGAGGATGGAAAGGTCTCAAAGAGATCTATAGGTGCAAACTCATCATCTTAGCACCTTGATCCACGGCTCTCAAATTTAATGACATCGGAAGATATATTTTTTTAAATTCCCAAGTCAAAGGTAAATAATAGTTGAATGAGTTTTGGACCTTTGCTAGTTCATAAGTGGGGCCCAACTATTATTAGAGCCTGATATCCCAAATTATACATCTATTACAACTGCATCTTTGATCCAACTCAGTGGGCCTGACTGAAATAAGACAACCTATATAGAGAGAGATATAGGAGGGCTACAAAACTCCCAAAAAGCCTCTTTTCTAGCCCTATAAAAGTATAACACATGTCATCATCAAGTTAAATGCAAATGAGGAATTTAATGTTTTAAAAATCTCCTTTAGATTTTTCTCTGTTTCAACGTTTACACTACTACTTTCTTGCCTCTTATTTCTCCCATCCCTACATTCTCTCATCTCCCTTTTTCTTCTTTCCTTTATTATGCACATCCCATGGTATTATAATCAAAGTATAATAAAACAATATCGTTTCTTCTATAGATGCCCATTAAATTCATTATCATCATTTTTTTTTAAGACAAGATTTGGAGATCTTTAAATTCGGCCTTTTGTTTATTTATTTTTTTTAAGAATGTCTGCATGATGGTATTGATTTTGAGTATAATCTTGATGGGCATCGCATGATACATGATAAAATATAAGGGAGTAAAATATGGAGAGAAAATAGGGATTGGACGTAGGAAGAGAGAGGAGACAAAATTAGGGGTTTGATAAGATCTCTTAAAAATGTGTATTCAAAATAAGTTGAATTTATTTTCCATAACTAAATTGAGGTGGCATCATTTAATTTGACAAGTCTAAAGGGGCAAAAACACCCTTGTTTTAGATGGGGAGCTTTTGAGAACTTTTCATAGCATAAAAAATAAAAGTAAATTAACGAAATGTCCCTCATAGAGGTCTTGTAAGGCCTCTAGTCCATCAACTTTCCTCTAAGGCATGTAGTCCATGCAGTTGGACATATTTCGGCGAAAGGTCTCTAAATACGCCACCTCAGGGCGAGAGGTCCCTAGATACGCCACCTCAGACATTTTCATGACCGATTTGCCCTTTCAACCGATTAGGCATAAAATTTTAAATCTTCCATTCTCCCTCTTCTTCTTCTTCAATCCGGACATGGACAGCCTGGCCAGAGCCTTTTTCTTCTTCTTCAAGTTACAGGTTCTATAACAGAACCTTTAGTCGTATGTTTGCTACAGTTGATTCGACTGCGCCGCCGGCCCGCCGCTGCCTACTCATCGTTGCCGGAGAAGATTTTGTTTCCTAGCCAACTTCAATTGAGTCGAAATGCTCTAACAATCAAATAGATGATTTTATACTTCTTTGATCATTACCAACATCTCCATCTCTATGTTTCGGATCCGATACTCGCCTCGACTAATTCTTTCAAATCTCTGTTGTAGCAGTTGCCAATGTTCTTCTATGGAAGCATCGAGATGTCGTGATTTATCTTTTCATGGTTTCAAGCACCCTGTCGTCCCTCTTTGAACGGGCTAGATACAACTTGATCACGCTTGTTGCAAATGTATTCCTTTTGCTCGTTGTGATCCTCTTCTTTTGGGCGAAATCGGCATCTCTTCTCAATCGATGGGCCTTTGGCCGCATTGGTTTTGATTTCTTGGTTTTCCTCTTTTAGGGATAGTGGTGTTCTAAACCTATGCAGTTTGCTAGCACTGTCAAATTTATCTAAGTTTTTTAATTTTTGTCAAGTTTATTTAAGTTTTGCACAAATTTATCTGAGTTCTGAAACAAATTTATCTAAGTTTTGGACAAATCTATCTGAATTTTTGGCTATTTATTTGAGTTCTGGAATAAATTTATCTGAGTTCTAAACAAATCTATCTGAGTGTTTGGGAAATCTACTTGAGTTTTTGAAAAATATAGCTGAGTTTCTCACAAATTTATCTCCATTTTAAAAACTTTAACTGAGTTTTTGTATGATTCTTTTTGTGTTTTGGGCAAATTTATTTGTATTTTCTTAGATCTATTTGTGTTTTTGAATTTTATTTGTGTCTTTTGAAATTTATTTGTATTTTTTGAAATAAATTTAACTGAGTTTTGAAAAAAATACTCGAGTTTTTGCCAAATTTTTCGCTAATTTGGAAAATTGGGTTATCTTAGTTTTTTTAATTTATTTGCATTTTTTTAAATTTATTTACGTCTTTTAATTTTATATACGTCTTTTGAAATTTATTTGCGTCTTTTGAAATTTATTTGGATCTTTTGAAATTGATTTTTATCTTTTGAAATTTATTTATATTTTTTTAAATTTATTTGCATCTTTTTAAATTTATATGCGTTCTTTTGAAATTTATTGCATTTTTTGAAATTATTGCGTTTTTTGAAATTCATTTGTGTGTTTTTAGAATTTTTTTGAAAATCTCATTAATGAGATTCCATTGATCGTGGCCAATTATATGGTAGTTGCCTATTATTAATGGGATATCTCATTAATTATGGGATATGATTTAAAGAAAGGGTAAATTAGACATATCAGGTATGAGAATGTGTGAGAGGACCTTTGGCTGCATGAGTTTAGTTTGTGGACTATTTGCCATAAAGTCATGTGTTGAGGGACCTCCGACCAAACGCCCCAAAAAAATAAAGAAGGCTTGTGAGGCAAGTAAATGAGTGGTTGAGATTTTATATAGATGCCTTTTAGGACCATTAGAAATATGATGGTGGGACTCATAAGAGCATGCATCTTTTTTGTGCTAAAATCAATATAGACTCTCCTTTAGGCAGTAATAGAAATATAAGGGGTAGTTTTGGAAAATAGAATTTCTAGAAGAAGTCATAAATGACTAATAAAAACTGCTATGAATTCTAGCATTAAGGAGAGGACATGGCATGCAGTGATACATGGGACTCAGATGCTAAGAGAGAGTTGTTCGAACTCGTTCATCTCTGATCCACATTTCAGATAATATCAATTGGCTTTAAATCTACGAGTGTTATTATTTATTATTTTATTTTTTAAAGGTAAACCTTGCAAAAAGAAATTTCCTTTGAAAAAACCTATGAGTGTTGTTAGAGTTAGTTCATATAGAGGAATTATTGTTAGGAGAATTTCAAAATATCTTTTTACTATGAAATTCGATCAATCAAAGTCCTCATGTACCAATTTCCAAATGTCAATTTGAATGGTTATGGATTAATATTTATTATGTTTTGAAATTCTCGTAAATATAAGGAAGCGTTGATATTGACGCTCCCCATGTCATGTGAAAAATATAAAGGGAGCAATGTGTGATGTTAAAAAAAAAAAGGAAGTGGCCCCCGAGGACCACTTCTTTACGAGGGAAACTAAAAGGGCTTTTTTTTGTGCGATTAACATCTAAGGTGATTTCTTTAATAAAATACTCAATATTATATATAAAAGTTATTCTTTTTAATATTCAATATTCATTTTTTAAAATTAAAGAATTGACCACTGCCAAACCAAACTTCGACCCATATCTATGGTAAAGTGCATTTGATTGATATGCTCTCCTAAATAGGTCACAAAATAACCCCAGTGGCTACACTTGAAGAAGGTGCTCACAATTGTAATCTTGAATGGTCGCTTCTTTGCACGCATTTATCTTGGTCCAAATTTATCCAACTCCCTAAGAACCTTATGAGAATTAATATAGGTGGGCTACAGATAAAAATAAATCTGTGGGGGCATATAAAAAAGGAAATTCTCACTAAGTAATATGGGTGTACACATATTGGATTGGTGCGGATTTGGCTGAATCTGCCACCAGTCCGTTACCTACGGATTGATGGATTTGGAATCAGTCATCAATCCGTGGCTATTAAAAACTGATTCGATCCAATCCGTGGAGGACCAGATCGGTTTAATCCATTCAATCCGTTGAATCTAATGTTAAAGAAAAAGATCAAACATGTTATAAAGAGTTTCAACATACAAGCTAACAATCCAAAACAAATACAAATATCTTTTTTTTGTCCCGGAAGCTACCCAATTGATCAATACAAAGAGCTGTTTTTTTTTTTTTTTTATCAACATTACAACCAAAAGAGATCTAATCAACAAATAAATCCAAACATGTTAAATTCATAAAAATCACATTCCATCTATTGAAACCTTGAACTCTTATATATAAAAGTGAATTACATTTTGACCCCTGAATTTTTTTCTTCTTTTATATTTAGACCTTTTAACTTATATTTAGGCCCCTTAATGTCAACGGATTACAAGATTCTTTTATTTATATTTAATGTCAACGGATCGGATCGGATTCAATCCGCGGATTGAGGGTGAAATCCGCCACTGATCCGTTGCTAACGGATTACAAGATTCTCAATCCGTGACTAATCCGTTTACCTTCAATTCGGTTAAAAATCTGTGGATTGGATCGGATCGGACCGGATCAGTTTTACGGATCGATGGATTTTTTGTACACCCCTATTAAGTAATGCTCCAAGGTGGTCCACCTAGAGCACGAACGATCCAAATCATCAAAAAGCCCTACTTTGAGCGACAACGATGAAGCACAAGCGCAATAAAAAAAGAATCAACGAATGAGCTTGTTAGGATTTTTCGGCCCTTCAAAGCAAAAGGGCAATTACACTTCTTCATTCCCATTGCCTTGTTAGGATTTTTCTTTTCGAAGACCTTCGATGGACCCTTGTAACTACCACTTCTCTTACAAGAAAAAACGATTCTCGGCTTCCTTCTATCTCCACCGGCATTTGAAGTCTTGATTACAATTACCAAGCCATGTTTCTTTCCAACATCCCTCGTCCATTGGATTAGGCGCTTTTGGATTTTGAATATCATGTCAGTTGTGAAGACATTTGTAAAATCCAAAAGGCACTCACTGGCAACGGTTGATTCAATCTCCTGCAAATATATCACAAATTCTTAGTTTATCAATGCACGCTCCTTTATCACCATGCAATATTATACTGCACGTTATATATAGGCTGTTCTTAATGTATCTGATCGGTTCAAGTTGACCAATCAGTAGTACTTTGGGCGGTTTAATAGTGCCGTGCAATATAATGTTTCACGTCTTATGACAACCGGGCATATATTACATACACGGTTCTGGAATTCCAAGCAGGACGCAAGAAGGAAAAAGAAAACAAAGGAAACAAAGTCAAAACATATACCTCGTTTTCGTAGATCGTCAACTGCTTGTCCATATTGCAAATGCCTACTTTAAATACACAATGTGGTGCAGGTAGATGAGCACTTCCAAGGTCGTTCAAGAAATGGAGGAGACTTAATGATACTAAAAAAGAGTTGAAGAAGATGATGACGAAGGAGATGAAAATCAATGAGGAGGAAGATGGATGTTGATGGTAAAGGGCGATTTCGACCTTTCACATGAGGCCATTTTAGTAATTATTATTTTTTTAAATGGTGGGTGTGTTCAACACTTCCGGTGGGTGCATATAGAATTCCCCCATCTATATTTGTGGTTACAATTTAATTTGATACAAGGTTTTAGGTTTGCATTGTCACATCATGTTGTTTTTATGCAGTGGTATGGAGTGGGCTCCAGGTATTTTCTTGGCGGTGCATTATCACTAAGGGCACGTTTGTGTAATCCATTTCTGCGGAAAAGGATGTGATTTTCTGTGGAAAACTCATTCTTCATGTGTTTGGTGCGGCAGTTTTTCATGGAACTACTTTTTCGCCACGTCACCTTTTTCCTTCCCAGGCATGGAAATTGATTTTCTATGGGGGTATGAGAAGTTCATTTCCATGAAAAACTGACCCCCAATTTCCTCACTCCCACCCCCACTCCACCGAGCAATCCTCTTTCTTCTCCCTCCCCACCCACTTACTAGTTTTCACTAAAGAAATCCGTAATTATACCAAACAATATTAGTACCGATTTATTGATGAACAACTTTTTGCACCAAATATGAATTTCTTACTTCATAATGAGATATTTAAAAATCATAAAATTTGATGGAGTGCTGCTATTAGCACACAATTTTTTTCTTTTCCAACACAAGGAATTTGTTTTTTTTTTTATTACATTTTTATCCCTTTATGAAATGACTAAAATATCCATTACCCCTCTTTTCACACACAAGCTCTTCTTCTTCTCTCCCTCCCATCTCTTCTTCCCTCCCACTCATCTCATTCTCCACTTCTCACTCCCCACTTTCCAGGAAAAACTCAAAACATATTGTGCAATTCAGCTTTCTCCATTTTCTGTTCTTGGGCAACCCATCTTCCTCCATCTCCTTCATCTTTCATTCTTCTTGTACTTTATCTTTTTTCACTCTTTCTCTAAAGGCTTTCTAGTGCAATGAATGAAGAAAACAACAATCAAATGATGCCTTTCAATTAGAGCAGCAATGGAAAGGTCCGTTTCTCCATTTCTTGCTTGGAACGAGTTGCAGGTCTCGATATGTACGGTCTTTCAGGTCTGAACGTATTGCATATGTTCGGAACTGTACATCCGAACAGAAGGAACATGTTCGGAAGATAGTGTCCGAACACTTCTGTTCGGACACTCAGGTCCGGACATTCTAATTTTGTTCGGAACTACGTTTCGGACATTTGCATTCTGTTCGGCCACTCAGAGACCGAACAGTTACGATTTCTGGGTTGTAAACCCTTGCGATGATGGATGAAAACAAGCCCAAATGCATGAAAAAAATACTAGCATTGCTTGTAAAATCTTACATTGAATGAGAATCTATCCCCATAACAAGTTTTCATGAAAAACAAGGTAATCTAAGATAGAAAAAATGATAAAGAAAAAACGGGGAAGAAGAATGAAATGGTGTGTGGGAAGAAAGAGGAAAATGAAGGGAGAGAAATTTTGATGTGTGTGAAAAAAATTAATGTAAATTTTAAATTATAATGATATATGTAGAAAAAATTTATGTGGGAAAAGTCAAAATCTATGCGACACTAGCAACCCTCAATTTGATGATGTCGCAATTTCATATGGAAGTTGAACCTCCACAAACGTGCCCTAATATCCCTCGCCCTAACTCTCCTTGTGGCCCTCGTCTCCATCTCTCGCTCATCCCTCTCGCCCGCTCCCTCTCTCTCTCTCTCTCGCCTCCCTCTCTCGCCCTCGTCTCTCACTCTCACGTCACCTCCATTCCCTCACCATCTCCCTCACCATCTCCATTCCCTCGTCGGCATCATCTCCATCACCACTCACGCAGACCTCACCCTCTCCATCAACGCACGCAGATCCCTCCCACCATCCCCATCTCTGCTGATCTCAAAAAACCCATCTCTGTTATCAGGCGCAGACCCATCCCACTGAAGAAAAATGGTGTCCCCTTTTCCGGTCGTCTTCTCCATCACGCAGCCCTCACCCTCTCCCACCATCTCCAGAAAAACCCATCTCAGAAAACCCATCTCTGTTATGCGCCCGCCCTAATCTCCCTCGCTCGTCCCTCTCTGGCCCTCGACTCCCTCCCCCCCTCTCACCTCATCTCCATCACGCAGCTCTCACCCTCTCCCATCATCTCCGAAAAAACCCATCTCTGTTATACCAGGCGCAGACCCATCTCTCCCTTTTCCCGTCATCTGCTCCAAAGCCAGCACGAGTTTGCAGCTCTACATCAAGAAAAATCGCTAGTCTTCTCTTTCCCCTTCTCTGTCAAAATCCGTCGCACCAGCTCTCCCGCCATCTCTCCCGGTGAGGGTGAGGGTCCATCGCGCCTGCCCAAATCTCCTCTAGGGCTTCTTCAGTCGCGCATTTGACAATCCGAACGGCGTTATTGAGCTTGGATTGGAATAGAACCAGGTAGATTTTGTGAATTTCTACTTCTTGTTTCTTTATCATCATCTGCTGCTAGCCATTTCCTCTGCATTTTTTTAGGTCTTGTTTCTCACTTTCTCTCGCTCCATTGTCTATATATTATCACAGAAACGCCTCGTTCCTCTCCTCTTTCTCTGAGCTTCTCTCCCCTCGCCTCGTCCCTCTTTTTTCCCTCTCTTTACCCTCGCAGGGGTAGCAAGGTGAGTTTCTCTTCCTCTTTCTTTCATGCCTCTTTTTTGTTTGTTTGTTTGTTGATTCCTTAGGCTATTCTCCTCTTTTCTCGGTCTGTTTTTCTCCTCTGTTTTTCATAGATTTGATTTTCTTTCTTACTAAAATTTTCTAGGTTTGATGCGAGAGATTCTTCAGATCTAAGCCTCAGATGCGGGATTTGTTTTTTTTTTTTTTTTTGTGACTGTTATTTGTACGTGTGTTTCTTAATTTCTACGTAAGAAGCCCTAGATTTACATTTTTTGCTTAATTTCTTCAAATTTTTTTTATCAGTGTATTTGGTTTTGTGATAGATCTGTAAGAATTCCCTCATTTTTGGTACTGTTTTGTTTAATTCAGCTAAATAGATTTCATTAGATCTAGACGTATATCTGGTTGGATCTGTTCGAGTTCATGAAAAAGTTGTGATTTTTCTGGTCTTATGAGCTGGTTTTATTGAAAATCCCTGTTTTTTGGTGCCGTTTCATAGATCTATTAAAGGAAATGCATTTCCTCTGCATTGTTTTTTTTTAGTTTAATGAAGAAAAGAAAAGGGAAAAAACGAAGAGATGGCTTTATGTCTCTCGATAGCTATGTATGCATTTCCTCTGCATAATCCCACCGTTCCAACAACAACAACTGAACCTTCTTCCACTTCTTTTCAGGCAACCCCAACTCTCTAAATCCCTTCCAGCATCCTTTTCTCCCTTTTCCTTTAATCCTATCTATCATATGCAATAGCTCTTTAGTTTGTATATATATACACATTTCTTCTTCTGCTCTCTTTATATGTAATTGAGGTTTCAATAAGAAATCTGAAGCAATTTTTAATTATACTGATTAAAAAAATTATTCACTTTTTTTGATGAATGGGTTTCTACCAGAGTTGGTGTGTTTATAGGCAAAGAGTATGATGAGATTAGATTTTATTCAGTTCTTTTGTTTATGGTCCTTTTGTGTGATGACCAAAGTTAGACTTGTTTAGATATGTCATTACAACTTCCAAGTGTTACTTTGACACAGCATGGATGTTGATGTTCTAAACAGATACTAAAAAATTATACCAACACCCCCATAAATGTATATGAATATATCTTAAGTAGTTAGTATACAATGATAATTATAGTTGTTCTAATAAAAAAAAATGTAAATATCAATAGAGCTATGATCTATATAAATTGTACAAATCTACTAAAATATAGAATCAGAAGTGGAGATATGGACTTGGCTATTATTTGCATAGTTTCCTTTCTGATTTTTATGATGAGAAGTGTTTATATGTGTTTCTGCATGCTCAATGTAAATGCTAGTTTGGATGGAGCAAGCTTTGAGGAAAATGATTTTTTGTTTCATTAGTTTTATCATGGATGAGCTTTCGGTAGAGCATTGCAATTGCTTGCTAATGTTGTCCAGAATCCATGTTATGGGCTAAACTGGATACCCACACGAGACAGATGGGCACCCATTTTCCTATGCACTTGGGGTGGCCCATAAGCCATCATATCGTATCATAGAATAGATTGGTCCCTCTCCTAACATTTCTTCTTTACTCCTCTCTGGAACAGCTTTTTTTTTTTTCTCGGCCTTCAATAGTAGCAGTTATTATTTTTTTTTTTTTTTTCTAATTCATTAACAAAGGCTTAATTTGTTGCTCTTTTAACCCACTGATTGATTTAAGTTGAATGTGTTAGATTCTGTGCTCTTTTCTTTTTCTCTTTTTGATCTTGTCTTGCTTATTGATGTTGAGCGGTTATTTTCTGAGAGCATATATATATATATATATATACATATATATATATCGCGTGTGTGTGTGTTGTTGAGGTTTTGAAATTTGGTCCGAGATTGACGAAATCTGGACTCAATAGAGAGGATGATGGTTCTGATAGAGGTCTTCTTCTCTTTCCATGTCTTTGACAATTATTGGGTTTATGGGAGGTTCCTACTGATGATTTTCCTGTTCCTTTTATCTATTATCTTTTTTTGGAGAATGCTGTCTTTAAATTTTATTTGGGAGCAGTGCATGTTTTTGTATCCAGAAGTAGAACATGTGTTTGGTTTGGATATCCTGGCAGTAGGGCTGTCAAGGGATTTTACTCAGACTAGGCCTAATAAGGATTTAGGACATGAATCTTAGTTTGGCTTCAACATGGACCATTGTTGGTGAATCCGAGTCTGCTCGATAAAGGTTGGACTCCATGATCTATGCTGGCCCGTTGGTATTTTCTACAATACCAACGGAATGAGAGTGAATGTATCAAAGTATAATTCCTACATATATGATCAGGTTATGAGGCCCACATATCAATGTGCACCACCCACCCAACAATGTTAAGGAATTGTAATCTTAGTTGTGACCTAATAACAACAAACGACACCGAACAACTTAGGTTTATATTATTTTAGCACAAGGTAGCATACGGATGCAGGAGATACTGATATAAGGTCATGCATTTCATGTGTACATTTAAAAATATATTAATGTTGTAAATGGTAATTAGGGGTTATCAGTCTAACTGAAAAAATTTCGATTTAATTTTTCGCCCACATCAGGTCTCAGTGTATCAGCCAAAGGCAAAACTTCATGTGTTGGTTGACATGTTATTGGTTTGTGTTCATCCTTCCTTTAATACTAATAAGTCTCTCTCTGGTTGTTATGATTCTTCTTAACCGTTTTATTTATTTTAATATTTTTCTGTGTATGCTTTTTTGTTTGTCGGTGATTTGTGATGCACACACACCAGTTGGCGAAACGATTCCAACAAACAAAAGACACAATGTTGCAAAGATTTTCAGCCATCCTGATGTTATTGCTGAAGAGCCTAGGTAGATTTCCACTATTTATTATGGATAGTATTGTATCTATTAGTATGTTTCATATTTTGTTAGCCATTTTCTTTTTCTTTTCTATTTTCCTTTAGAAAGAACCTATCCATATTTATTTGTTTATTTGTTGAGAATTAGGTGTGGAATAGAACAGGTGCACACCCTTCTACCAAAAGATGTGAAACAGCCTATTGGGTGGCCTATGGGAGGATACCCTTGTCCTCAGGTATATAATTCTAGGCTCTTGTTCAACAGAGTTTTATTTATTTTTTGAGCATTTATTTAATTTCGCGTTACCATTGTAGTACTCTGTCATTCTAATGGATTTGTTTGTCTTATATATTTACTAATTTTGAAAAATTTTATTAGGAAGAAAATCTCTTCTCATATCTTGGTGAACAGAATAGTTTTTGTTTTCAACTTTTTTTGCCATTTTCATGAGTATAGTATTGGAAAAATCATGTATGTTGATTTTGATTCTTGGGAATAAACTTCCGCTGAGTTTTTGGCACCAATGTACTGCATACCTATCCCTTAATGGATTTTGTTTATCTCAAATCCTTAGTTTTGATAAGTCTTTAAAAGAAATAATGGAAGGTGTCATCTACAATAAGTTATCTCTGTCGTATTTATTGATTACTTTGTATTTTTCTCTTCCAAATCCGACCGCAATCCTAAACGAATGGGAATTACATATGTATTTCCTCTTGTATCTTTACTTTTCTTCATCTGGCCTTTGCTCCTTGCAAATGAGTATCTTGATTCTTGAGTGTTAGTGTGATATGTTGTCCCATTAACTTCATCTGGATTATGTGATTTTGTCCCATTACATGCTACTGTAGTGTGGGTCAAACAAGGCATTTAGGTGTGATATTGTTGATTCCCACTATAAGGCTCGTCTTTATGCTGCATCAACATCAATAGCATCAATGGAAAAGTGATATATGCCAGGCCAAGTACAGTCTCGTTTGCCTTTGTCTTCTTCCTTCTCTGAATTGGATTGGCTTCTCTTGTGATTTTGAACATTTGCATCTTGTGCAGTGGGAGTTCCAAGTGGGCCCTGCCATTCTTATCTCTACTGATGATAAATTGTGGGTTGCTCACTACAGTTTGGAGGTAATCACAACTGCATATTTGTCCCGATTTCCGAGATAATAATTTTATGCACTACATGATAGTTTTAGGACATGCTTTATTTTCAAGCAACTTTTAACTTTCAACAAAACAAATATTTCCTAATTCACTAGATCATCAATCAAGTCATATCTTTTGTCCATTGCTCAGATTAATCACCAAAACTGCATATTTGTCCTGACTTCCGAGATATTAATTGTATGCATTAGATAATAGTTTTAGGAAATGCTTTTTTTTGAGCAACTTTTAATTTTCAACAAAAAATATGGTTCCTAATTCACTATATCAATATATTATCAATGACGTCATATCTTTTGTCCATGACCTAAATTGATGATACTTTTACTCCTACTGTTGCATTTTTTTCTTATTGGTAACAAAAAAGATATATTAGTCCTGTGGCTGCATTTGCAGATGCAAATTTTTTTTCCTTTGTATCAAGTTCTTTGTTGTTCCTTTTCAACTTGTCCTCCACAATATCTTCGGTGTACTTCCTTGAATATACTTAATGTATACTTGTATGGTATGTTTGGTGTTGCTAGGAAGATTGGAATGGAGTTGGTGCTCAATCCCACGAAGGCTATTGAATGTGCTGTTGTCAACATTAGCACATAAGACTTGATTGAAGAGTACATCAACGCATTGTTTCATCTTATTTGATGTGTTTGCATATTGATTGATTTCTTGATATTGGGTAAGTGGTTTCCATAACATGTGGAAAATGTGACCACTATAGTCTTTTTTGAGCTGCAGAATTAATTAAATAACAGGCTTTTTTGTAGTTCAGCACCTTTTATTCCAATTGTATTTCTTATAAGTTTTTGTTAGGCTTTCATATTCCTTAGAATTTTGATGTCAGATACATGTTGAAGATTATATTGATCCAGCATGTTCGATATTGTATATACAATATTTTTGATTTTATTTATTTATTTATTTTGATCATTTGAATTAGAGAGCATAGGGGCCCCTCTTTCATTTGTCTGAACATGTTGCTAGGAAGGTTCCTCCTTATCAATGTATCTAACCCATTCGCAAGATTCTCTATTATCATTGTTGCTATCCTTCTCAGAAAAATCAGCAATTAGGCTCTTAGTATTTGAATCAGAAAATTGCATTTTTAGGGGCATTGCTCTGGTTTTTACTTTCAGTAGTCCACAGCACTAATCAAATTTATGATATGTGAAAAAAAGATATATTTCTTAGATCTTTTATTCTTGTCTCTATATATAATTTCTTAGGGAGCTTGTTTGTTTGCACATAATAGAGAGGAATTCATGGTCAAATAAGCTCTACTGAGCGATTATTAAACATGTTGAAGCCAAGGATTTGAATTACTTGAATGATGGGTGGATTTTCATTTTCCATCTTCCCTTTATTCAAATCAATTGAGTGAGGTTTTTTTTTATTTATTATTTATTTTATTTTTTTATGATCATTTTTAGATCTCCACATTTTGAGTTTTTGTTTTGGTTTTACTGTGTTCTTTTGTTACTGAGAAATTAGGAGGGAAAAAGTTAGATATTCTGCACTTGAAGTAGTAACTGACAGTAAAATGCTAGGCAACCAATTTTAGGGCATGTTTGGTAACGGGAGAGGAATCCTCTATTTGGAGGAATCTTTGCATCCGCGGAAATAGACTTTCTTATTTGAGGATTTATGAGGGAGAGGATTCATCGCATTCCATGTTTGGTGAGCGAAGAAGAATCACCGATGATTCCTTCAGATCCAAGTTTGGTGACGGGAGAGGAATCCTAAAAAAAAAATCCAATTTTCTCCATTTCAAATTCAATCAACATAATGCGAAAGATATTGCATATCCTCTTACACATCTTAAAATACCATTTTGTACACATGGAATAACTTAGGAAAATTTTAACGGAGTCTCCCCTTAACGGGAGGGCTTTTTCCTTACGACCTGTTTAGATACTTGTAATTTTAAACATTATATTATCACTTCATACAAACAATAATTTCTTCCACAATCTTCAATAAATCAACTCGATCCATAAAGCACAAAAATAACATAATAAGAATATATCCCAAAGACCGTAAGTTTCTATTACTAGATTCACGTAGTGCCTCTAATCATCCATATACATTAATAAACATTCATATTAATCAATCCTCATCAATATAATATGTTGATCTTACACAATCATCAATCTACATAAAAAGTCACAATCATCAACAGCCTTACAAAATAAGTTGGTTGGTACGAAATAAACCCAACCCTACAACAAATACGAAATATTAAACATCACTTCACAGCTGAAGCATCTTGAATTGTGTCATCTCCACTAGTATCTATTTGGCCTTCTAGAGTACCAAGTTGTTTGTTGTGAAACAGAAACTCACACAAGTAAATCTCACAGAATAGAAAATGTTTGCCTTCTAAATTATCAATACTACACATGTTGACTGCACAATAGTGGATCGATCAAATCCACTTTTTCTAGGCTGGCCACCTTCTTTCGCCTCTTTTGTATTGGTGTCCCTCTTCGGATCTATATTTAGCTTATCCTCCCTTTCTGTAGCTTCTCAAGCTGTCCTCTCAGAATCCAAAGCTGCCTTACGTGCTTCTTTGACTCTTCTTGAGGCCATGAGTCTTGCCTGTATCAAAATAGTAGCAATATTATACCATTTACGAGAACTAGCTCATTGAATTCCAACGAAAAATGAAGGGAAACAAAAGATTCATTTTGCAAGCAGGCTATAATTATAAAACACCAGATCACCAATTCACCAAAAGAACATGAAAATATCAAAGAATAACATCAGGCACTGCTTGTCAAAAACAAAAAGAAGTGAGAAATGCAACCATACAAATGAGACAAGACTTTTTGGAATCCTCGACAAACCCAAGAACTCAAAAAATTCAAGAGCTGAATCTAGGTACTAACTAATACGAAGCTAAAAAAACCCAAATGTAGATAGATCACGTACAAAGCATATGACTATAAGAGAATTCATGTATTTTAATTCCCGTACATATCTACAGATGTAGAGGATCTGGTGGGGCTTGGTTTTCTTTAGAATCTTCATTCTTTAGCATCTCTCTGTTTCAAGGCTTGGGTTGAGTCTTAAGAATATTCATTAATTTAATATTCTTATATGTGTTGAAAACGTAACTTATATTTCTATTGATTTTGAATAATCTGGAATAATGGCTGTGTTTGCACATGTAGTTTGGAATATCTTCAAGGTAGTGAATTTGTTTTGCTTCTCCATGCTTTATTATTCCATATATCAAATCTTTCTGCTCATTTTTAAATGTATTTTATATTGATTGGGTTGTAGCAAAGTAAATTATATGGATGGTTAATGTTGAACAAGCCTTAGTTTTATACCATGATTTATAGTATGATGAACTTACAATAAAAATAAGGCAATTCTCAACTTAAACAATACACAAAAAACAACGGCCTTTGCCATCGTTTAGTTTTCGACGGCTTTCAGCCGCCGATCCCTTCGTACTCTATTGGGTCACCTTCGTGATGGTGTGGTCCAAGAAACTATAAGCTGAACAACTTTATAATAATCCTGGAACTGAATACATGGCATACCATAACCATAAATGCTTCTTTAAGAGCAGGTCTAAAAGTAGATTCTATGTTGACATTGTCCTGAAACGCTATCCAGAAATGCATCAATTCACGCTTCTTGATTTTGACAAGTTGACAAGAAGATCACCTGGCAAGGGTGCAAATATGTCATCCAGGTCTCCAACCACCATCATTTGAGGTTGTGTCAAAGATGATTGTTAAAGACAAACTTTGTATCGGTAATTAATCTATTTTATTAAAGCAAATATTAACAATCATAAAGCAGAAACACACGAGAAATAGTGAAAAAGAGGAACTATATTTATCATATATGCAAGAGTAGAAAGAATCACATGCCTTCATATTATAAAAATGGAGGGTGCTGTCAAAAGTTATGAATCCAATCGGTGTTCGAGGGAAGACAGGCAGTTCATCCAAACAGGACTTTATGGTATTAAAACACAGTTTGCCCATTAACAACGTTAAATACAGTCACTTCATTACAAACAATTTCACCTTCGAAAGTAATAGAAGAGCTATTTATAGTAAGTAGTAATAGAGGAGGCATGGTCATCTTGTCATTATATAGTTGTGCCTGTTAGGCCAACCACGGGCCTTGGACTTGTGCCCAATAGACCTAGGCATGGCCCATGGAACTTGGGTTAGATTTGGATTACAAACGATTCTTGGTCATTATAATAATGAGAAAGGGTGTGAATAGCTTTTGGATTGAAAAAATCTTGTGCTTAAAAAAACCCTTTGGACATGTTTTGCATATCTATGGCCGTGACGTGTAATTCTAAGCACAATAAGGTTGTATTGTCAAATGTGTTTTGCCCATCATATCTTCTTTTTAACTGGTGGCTTAACTAGAACCTATGGCCTGGTGGTCGGGCACTTCCCAACGGTGCCATAGGCTCCTTTTTTTTTTTGCTTGTCTTTGCTTACTGCTGTCTGTGTTTTTTCTTTTTAGGAGAGTAGATCCTAGTAGTATAATCCTAAGATTTGTGTATGCCGCGGGAATGTTCTATAGAGTTGAGGCTGTATCGGTTTTTATTTATTTAAAGGATGCTGTTTGGCACAAACCAACTACTGCATCAATTCTCTTGACCGGTATTTTGGTGTTTAACAGTTTCTATTTTCTTAACTTCTTTTGTTGTTGCTTTTGATATCTTTATGTTCATTCACATTTATAAATTTTTCTAACGTGATTCTTTTACAAAGAATTTGTTATTTTGGTTTAGGTGCTTTATGTGTTATTGCTAAAGTTCATCTTATATTGGTGGATTATTATATTTTGGGCATCTTTTTTGAATTAAAAGTCTTTAGTGTGTTTTTTCTCGTCTTTATTTCAGGATTTTATTATGCTTCCATTCCCATATCTATTCCAGTTTCGAGTTTTATTGATTTGTGAGCATAACTTCTTTTGTTTCTTTTTCTTATTTCAGATACCTAACAAAGCGAACGATACGTAATGGAATATCATTTGTTATATCAGCGGGAAGTAGTGTTGCTAGTGTTGGTACAAGTGGCAGCGGTAAGGTTTCAATGATTTTAATGTATAGTCTAGCTAAATATTATATAAAGAGACTACCTTGAACTGTGTGATTCTTTCTTTCTTTTGTTTCCTTTGGAACATACTTGACAGATGAGTGAATGACAAACTAGATGTTGGAGGGAACTCTACAATAGGTGTCTCCTCATGCCTTCTGTCTACAGAGGATATTCTTCTTCATTTTTTAGCTTTAAAACATTTTAAAATAAAAGACATATAGTTCACATTGATTTTAAATGATTGATACAGAGTACGACACGGTGGTGAAATAATGTCTTCATTTGGAGAAAACGTTTGTGATTCTACTTAGTTTTTTTTTTTTTTTTTTTTCCTTGAAAATTTCTGATCCAATCACTTTTTTATTGCCACTTCTCATTTAACGACTACCTCTGCATGCTCCCAAATGTCTGCCCGGCGCCCGGTGGTTTATTGTTTGATTGGGCTTCATTTTGATGTTCTTCCTTTTGGTACTGACATTCTAGTATCGAATGTGTTCCTATTGTACTTCATGTCTTTGAATATCGGAGATCCCGTTGATTTATGGACTACACTTTGTTCTCTGACTGTTTCACTTGTAGCATGCCTTTTCTTTTATGGTCTATTAAGTTAATACCTTCAGTAATAGTTCTATAAGGTTATTGGGAATTATGCTTTCTATAGGGTCTTGTTTGAACATTATTTTGTGACGGATCATTGTTTCTCATCATGGAGCATTGTTTTCATTTTTCAAGTTATTATTTATATATATATATATATATATTTTATTATGCAAAAACCAAAAACTGATTGAAGACATAAGGTACCATAACATATGTAATGAGGTTGAATGACCAACCAACCCTTCATTTTCCGGTTACTTAGAGGACTCAACCTTAAATCTCTCAAGTATGAATTTTCTTTTTAGACCAGATCGATAGTACTCCTGTAATTTTGTCCTTTTGATGTTGAGCTTTTACGCCCTTTGATGTAACATCATCTCTCTACTTAATGCAAATATCATCATTTGAGAAAAAAAAATCACAATTCAAGTTGAATTATTTAATTCAATTGGGTAATTGCACAGTTTGGACTGCTATGGGCATGGCAAATAGCCAGCAAAGCTTTGTAACGGTGGGCATACAACTAAATTCTTTGTGGGATCCGGGTGGATTCCAAGTTGTGTTGCCATTAGGGTAATTTCTTTTTCTTTTTGTTTGTTTTTGTGGGTTTTTTCTAACCATTGACAAGGTTCGAAAAAGCTTCACGTTCTCCGGTGTCTTCACTTTCCCCTCCTGTACTTTTATTCCTCATGTTTTATATTCTTTTGCATTGCATGCATAACATGAGGAGGATGTTCATCATAGGTTTGGGGGTGGGGACAAGCACACTGTCTATTTTTAGACAAAATCTTCACACACCTTTTGCTTTATTTTCTATATTTAGGAATTTTTTTAAATTTCTTACCAGAATTTTTGTTGTTTATCTTTGGCTTTTTAGATTTTTTTTGAAGAGAAAATTTTTGAGAGAATTTTCAATAAACGGAAGATAGCTTGAATTTTAGAATTCTCAAAATTTAGATAAAAGAGAGTTTTTGTTTGCGGAAATCTTTTTGAAAGAGTGCTAAATTTTGATCCTTTTCGCATTACACATTCATATACATTTTCAAAACCTTTAAATGTGAAATTTTGATTTCCATTTTTTAACGACTTGATTGAATGTATGAAGGAAAACCAAACCCTAGTTTTATAGGTTTCCTGTTTCATTTGGGTGGATTTGTCCACAAATTACTGAATTAAGTCGGGTACATGAAAATGGCTGCCTATTGTTGGGGACCGTTGAAAAGGAAAAAAAAATCAAGAGAAAAGAAAAAAGAAGCAAGAGGAAAGCGTTGCTGAAATTTCACGGCCTTTTGAGAAACAATAGTGCAAAAGCCATTATGGTTCCCTTGATTCGGGTACACCCTTGATTCGGATACATGAAAATGGATGCTTATTGTTGGGGACTGTTGAAAAGAAAAAAAAATCACGGCCTTTTTAAAAACAATAGTGCGAAAGCCATCATGGTTGCCTTGATTCGGGTACATGAAAAGGGCTGCTTATTGCTGGGGACTGTTGAAAAGGAAAAAAAGTCACGGCCTTTTGAAAAACAATAGTGCGAAAGCCATCATGATTGCCTTGATTGGGGTACACCCTTGATTGGGGTACATGAAAAGGGCTGCCTATTGTTGGGGACCGTTGAAAAGGAAAGAAAAGTCACGGCCTTTTGAAAAATAATAGTGCGAGAGCCATCATGGTTGCCTTGATTGGGGTACACCCTTGATTCGGGTACATGAAAAGGGCTGCCTATTGTTGGGGACCGTTGAAAAGGAAAGAAAGTCACGGCCTTTTGAAAAACAATAGTGCGAAAGCCATCATGGTTGCCTTGATTGGGGTACACCCTTGATTCGGGTACATGAAAAGGGCTGCATGTTGTTGGGGACCGTTGAAAAGGAAAGAAAATCACGGCCCTTTGAAAAACAATAGTGCGAAAGCCATCATGGTTGCCTTGATTTGGGTACACCCTTGATTGGGGTACATGAAAAGGGCTGCATGTTGTTGGGGACCGTTGAAAAGGAAAGAAAATCACGGCCCTTTGAAAAACAATAGTGCGAAAGCCATCATGGTTGCCTTGATTTGGGTATACCCTTGATTCGGGTACATGAAAAGGGCTGCATGTTGGGGACCGTTGAGAAGGAAAGAAAATCACGGCCCTTTGAAAAACAATAGTGCGAAAGCCATCATGGTTGCCTTGATTTGGGTACACCCTTGATTCGGGTACATGAAAAGGGCTGCACGGCCCTTTGAAAAACAATAGTGCGAAAGCCATCATGGTTGCCTTGATTTGGGTACACCCTTGATTGGGGTACATGAAAAGGGCTGCATGTTGTTGGGGACCGTTGAGAAGGAAAGAAAATCACGGCCTTTTGAAAAACAATAGTGCGAAAGCCATCATGGTTGCCTTGATTTGGGTACACCCTTGATTGGGGTACATGAAAAGGGCTGCATGTTGTTGGGGACCGTTGAAAAGGAAAAAAAATCACGAGAAAATAAAAAAGAAGAAAGAGAGAAGCTTTTCGCTGAAATTTCACGGCCTTTTGAAAAACAATAGTGCGAAAGCCATCGTGGTTGCCTTTTTTTTTGTTTTTTGCTAAGTCTAGGTGGACCGGATTATTTGATTGAGTCGTTTTTACGGGGTTCTAGCGGAGCATTTAACACTTATGTTTTGATGTATACGTACTTTCTCATTGTGCCTGATCATATTTAGCGTGATTTTGAAAGTTTCTTTCCAAAGACGAGATTGGTGAACCGTATTTCAAATTTGTCTTTGCTTTGACTATTTCGAGAATCGAGAGTATCCAATGTTTATAAAAATTTTTTTTTAGAGTTTTTTTTATTTTTATTTCTTTAGTTTTTTGAGTTTTGTGGGTATATTCATGGCAAAACCTCACGAATCACAATTCTTCCACTAGGTTAGCCTAGGGGTATAAGAGCTTATTGCATACGCTAAATGCAGTTGAGAGTGCCAGCGAAAGTGGCTTTTGTTTTCTGCATTAGTTTTTTTTTTTTTAAGGTTAGATTAGTTTAGGTTAGTTAGCTTCACCTTTTCACATCTTTTGCAAAATGTTGGTTGGAGGGCGTATTGAGTCCATGAAATTGCATCATATTGTCATTATTTCATGTAGATTTATGGACTTATTTAGGATAACTTGATTTCATTGAATTTTATTCCAGCATTCAATGGTGGAATTCAAGTCATAATTGGTCAAAATTCATTAAACTGCATGATTTTCATGAAATTATTCTTTTGCGTTATCCTATTATTGCATTAATTTTCTCAAAATCCACAATTGTACTCATGTAGGTTTTTTTGCATCATTACATTATACGCAAAAAATCGATGAACGCAGTGTATTCTTCAATTGCCATTGTTCTCTTACTTTATTTTAGTAATTGATGGGCCATGATGGGTGGATATGGTGGTAACTGATTGTAGCCATATATATACTTTATAAACTAATAACCAAACTAAGTTTTCTTATGCCCTTTGTACTCAGATGATGGCCATTTCTTTGAATTTAATGCTTATTGAGAAAGGGTCCCATATCCACTTGAGTATTTTTACATAAGATTTCTTGGTAATCTTAATTATATTTATTAGTATATATTTGATTTTCTTATTTCTTGAATTTTAGATGATTAGGTGTTTGCTTAAGTAATTTAATTTTAGATGATTAGGTGTTTGCTTAAGTAATTTATAATGCTGATTTGACTCTAAAAAAGAAATCCGGAAGAGAGAAAATAGGCGTTCTTAGATTGTAGTTTAATTATGATATTGTTTTTTAGAGAGGGTTCTAACTAACGTTATTTTGGTGAGAACCTTATCTCATAACAAAGATGGATGCACTAGAGAGAATATGGAAAGAGTTATTGGCATGACTTTGTATTTACCACAAATAACAAACATCAATGTTTTATTTCCATAGGGCTCTTGTTTGTTTGCTTCAATCCACGTGTATGTTGGCAATCTATGTTGGAATGTCATTGAGCATTATCAATGATTACTGAATTGGTATAGTTGGCCTAAGCCATGTATTATGTGTTTTTGAGTGCGAGGCTGAGGATCCTGACACTGATATGGATTATTGAGTGTGGAGCAAGAGAGAGTATTATGCCACTGGCCATTCGAGCGACACCTGGTCATGCTTCAACAAACTAGTATCTAGAGAATGTTTTGCCTATATTGAAGAGGTCAGTATGGCTTGGATATTCTTCTTATTAAACTATAACATTGCCTATTGGATTTTCAAGTCCTAAGATAACATCCATTTCCAAAGAAACAAAAACAAGAAAGTCGTTATGATAACATGCCTCATCCTACCAGAGGTCGATTTGGGTGTTTCTCTTAACTACATTGCAGATAGATGTGGCATTTTCTATGCTTTTCATCGTTCAAGATGATACATCATGGTTTTATTTCCTACTGCAACCATTGCCATACATGTTACAAGTGAATTGCACACCCAAAAAAAAAAGGAAAAGAATTGCACACAACACTTTGCCATACACAGCGCATGTTCATAGTATGATACATCATGGTTTTATTTCCTACTGCAACCATTGCCATACATGTTACAAGTGAATTGCACACCCAAAAAAAAAAGGAAAAGAATTGCACACAACACTTTGCCATACACAGCGCATGTTCATAGTGGTAACTATGAGCACAACAGATCCATCATATCCTCCTAGATCTATAGTACATTTGTCACTTTCGGCAAGAATCTATTCATATTTGATTGTATGTCACAAGTATGCAGAACTTTATCTTTCTTTTCCAACTTTTCTTAAATGTACGACTGAGTGCATGCATATTTAGTGATGCAAAACTTCAAATGTGAAACTATTTTTTCACTGCCTATAGCTCACCAATATTTGTTTCATATAGCTCACCAGTTCCTCTGCATGAAAGATTAGTTAATCCAGTTAGTTTATATGCATAATTCTTCTTCCCCCCTCGAGGTATCAGAACATGGAGGAACTCTTCTTATCAAATGAAGGTGATAACAATGATTTTAATATGACGTTGATAATTTCCAAATGGTTTCTCTCTGATTATTATGACTCTTCTTAAGTTTTGTTTTTTTTTTAGTATTTATCTGTGTATGCTTTTTTGTTATGCTTGCAACTATCTCAAACCGGTGTGGTTTTTTTTTTTTTTTTTTGGTTCTTGTAGTTCTCTGTGTTTGTATTCTTTTCTATTTCTTTTGTTAATAAGGTGTTCCTTTAGAAGGATTAGTTCCTTTGTACATGCTAATTCCAAAAGTAGAAGTTTGAATGAATGTGGTCTTTTTGCATGTTGTTCGTTTTAAGTTATATTCTCACCATTGCCATGCAGAGGGCTTGGTGACTTGTTGCTATGTAACTTTTGACATGTGTCTCTCACTTTACATCATTAGCCCATGTCCCAACAATCCTTATGAGCTCAACAAGTTGGCATACTATTATTTTACTATATATAATGGTAAAATTTGCTGTTATTTATTATTTGAATTTTACTTCATAAACTTGTCAGATAGATGTAGCAACTATGATTTATGGAGCTACTATGACTTACGGGGCAGAATGTCGGCCAATCAAGAAGCAACATATGCACAAAATAGACTTAACAAAGATGAGAATGTTGAGGTGGATGTGTGGTAAAACTAGGAAGGATAAAATTAGACTTGAGCGTTTTGGAGAGCATTTAAGGGGTAGTATCAATAAGGGATAAAATTAGAGAAACCCGTTTGAGATTGTTTGGGAATGATCAACACAAGCTAGCAATGATGCCGGTAAGGAAAAGGTATTTACTCAGGACGTGGGGAAGGGGTAGGCCGAAGAGGACGTGGATGGAGTTAGAAAAAATAGATATGA
Source organism: Camphora micrantha (assembly GCA_003546025.1). Lineage (NCBI taxonomy): Eukaryota > Viridiplantae > Streptophyta > Magnoliopsida > Laurales > Lauraceae > Camphora > Camphora micrantha. Next base: position 24,477,358 of record QPKB01000008.1, on the reverse strand, counting down.
AGAATTGCAACTTATCCGAGGATTTGACTCAGGATCGATTGGAATGGAGAAACAGAATTCATGTAGTGGATCCCAACATAGATTTATGATGATGATGAAACTTGTAAAATAGATTTGAAGAAGTGCAACCTATTCGAGGATTTGGCCTAGGATAAATTGGAATGGCAAAATAGAATTCATGTAGTTGACCGAAACATAGTTGGGACAAGGCTTTGATGATAATGACAAACCTTGGACCATTAGCAATATAGGTCATCCCATTATTTAAGTGATGTTAACCATTATACCTTTGACGCGCATGTCATTAGACCATGTCAGATGTAAATAGCATCAGTCATTGGGGCATTCATAATGTGGATTGAGGACTGTCAATAGTAGCGCTGCTAAATGTAACTAGGTGCGAGATCGCACCTCTGTGTGAATGATGTGCTAGAAGAGTTGCTTGGTTATGTATGGATTCATAGCGTCAAATGGTTGAACCACAAAGAATCATATGGGTGAACAGATGTTAAGGGCCATGGCTCATGTATTTCATTGGTCCCTATAGATGTATAATAGTAGGGGCCAACCATCCAATCAACATTTATGTACTGTAAACACGCACATTTAGTTTAGTTGATTTTTACCTTTGCATCTATTGGTTTGTAATATGTATGTTGGTTATTTCAGCGCAATTATGTTTCATTTCATTATAATTTTCAAATATTTGGATCTTACGGCAGGTTTGATGTAAAAATTGCTGCAGCAGTAGCTGAAGAAACTAACCTACCATTTGTCACAGCTGAAAACAAGTACGAAGCCTTGGTTAATTTCTATACCTCAATAATTTCTGTTTCCCTTTGTTAATAGTAAAAACAAAGTGTGCATGCACTTCCAGTTATATTCATTAACTTGTTATTTTTCTTTTAATGCTACTTTTTTATTTCTTAATCTACTTTTAATCAATTTTGTTTATAACAGGCAGCACATGATGCTTTTGTTGAAACCAGCGGAGCCATATACACCATATCAGCTTCTCTTATGAAGATTGCAAATGACATACGACTGTTGGGGAGGTAATTGTGATGTTTGTTTTACTGATATCCCCACAATCGGTTTTCATTTTGGAAGGTGACCATGTTTTTTTTTTTTTTATTTATTTATTTATTTATTATTTTTTACAGTGGCCCACGGTGTGGCCTTGGGGAACTTATCTTGCCTGAAAATGAACCAGGAAGCAGTATCATGCCTGTAAGTTCATTTTTGTGAAAAATTTGTGTTCCTCCCAATTCCTTGGCATGTCCTTGTCATATTTAGTCATTGTAGCTGACAATGTATGCATGTATGATGTACCAATTAAGTCAGCATCTGAATATAAATTCAGGTGGTTAGCCCTTATTTTTATAATGTATATTTCTTATGCTGTGATTGTGACCTAAATTTATTTTCTTTCAGGGAAAGGTTAACCCTACCCAGTGTGAGGCTCTCACTATGGCTTGTGCTCTGGTAATGTTAACACTTCTACAGTCTAAGAACAAATGCACAATTCTAACTCCTTACAGTTTAATTGTCTCAATAATGTCTTCCATAATATGACAAATGAGTTTGATATTCATTGGAAAAAGAGAAAATAGGGGGCCAGGAGATGGACAATGCATGGTTTTGAAACTGGGCCAAGTCTGAGTCGACTCAGCTGACTCAACTTGAGTCGGGGTTGAGTCCCCTTTTTAAAATTTATATCGGCCGAGTCCCAAGTTGGAGTCTGAGTTGGCCAAGGTTTATGGGGGCCAGGGACGACAGGTCCAAGCTGAGTTGCATATGACTCGGTCAACTCAACTTGACTCAAGTTGGACCAAGCTGCCTTCCGGGTTGGAGTTTTAACCATGACAAAAAGCATTGACCAGTTAGCCTCCTGTATTAACAAAGGTGGGATTTTAATGTTCGAAGAAATTTGGAAGTTGTCAAATTCATGTTGTTTAACAAAGGTGGAAGTTTTCCTTGTCAAATTCATGCTATTTGGTCTGAATTTTTCCTGGAATTTTGTGGAGGGCCCTTAATGGTCCCTTAAGGCTATACCTTTTATGGAAACCAACTATAAAGAGCATGGTCTCAAGGAAGAAATCATCAATCTATGTGAGACTCCAAAAATTGGAAAGGGTAATAGCCTCCTGATCTTAAATTGGTCTGGTCTCTCAGCTTCATCTACATTGCCTATCATTTCTACACTAGCTTCTTCCTTTTCTGCTACCTCCAACTAGGGTCATTGATTTAGGTGCCATGGACCACATGATAGGTGTGCTTTCATAGTTTCAGTCATATGATACATCTGGCTGTGGGAATGTACAATTTGCTAATCATATTTTCACACTTGTAGCAGAGAAGGGTCAATTATTTTTTGACCTGAGTTATCCTTGTCATCTTTTCTGTATGTTTCTCATTTTTCATTAATATTGTTTTCATAAGTTCGCTCACAAAAACTGTAAAGTGTTCCCATTCATTATATTTTCTAGGATTTGAGGATAGAACAGATGAGTGGTGGTGCCCATGAGAACAATGATCTTTCCGTATTGGAGTCCATGCAGTAGAAGTCGACAGTTTTGTAGTCATCAGCGGATGTGGGAAAAGTCTTAATTGGCCACGGCAAATAAGACTTGATCGAGTCCTGTGGAACTCCACTTGGTAATGACAGATTGAAGTCCCATAATAAGACTTGATCGAGTCCTGTGGAACTCCACTTGGTAATGACCGAGTCCGAGTTTTAAAACACCAGTAGCCTAGGAGAGAGGAAAATGGGGTGAGATTCCTAGTTCAGTCAGTTTCTCCAACATCATATTCAATATCCGCCATTGACAATAACATAAAAAAAAGATCGAATTCTAAAGAGACAAAGTATCAGAATCTTTAGAAAGGAAGCTGCAAGAGTATTCTTGTAGGAAAGAGAAGGCGAGACTATTGTTCTCATCTGGCTCACCAATAGGAGTCCGGGACTCAGATATGCCTACAAATATTCATTCTCTACCTGATTTAGATATTGACTGTCATTGCTTTATGGTAAGTATATGGTACCACATCCTTGATTTACAACAGGACGAGGAAAGATTTGTAGATTAAAGAAACATTATATGGCTTAAAACAACCACCCCATCCTTGGTTTGGATATCTTCAATCTAGCAATGGTGCAGTATGGGTATATAACATGTCATGTGGATCACGCAGTGTTGCGAAAAGAAACAAAAATAAAGTTACTACTATCATTGTCGATGAGGATGATATTGCAGTCACTGGCAGTGATGAAGCAGAAATTAGGAAAATCTAAAGATGTTTCTTAAAAAGGAGTTTGAAGTAAAAGATCACGTGGAATTGAAATGTATTTTGGGGATTCAAGCTGCAAGATCAAAGCATGGTATTGTTATCTCTCAGTGAGAGGATACTTCGGACCTGCTTTTGGATGCATAAGATTTGAATGACATTAATGATATCAACCTCAGTTGAGGTTGAAAATAGGTCTACTGTCTTGCTCTTTTTTCTTTCCAGTGTAATGTTATATTATATTGATTTTAATTTTCAGTTTGAAAGAGTCTGCTTATGTTTGTTAGATAAGGGCAAGTGACCAACAGTCCCCTATTATACAGGACCGAAATCTGGCTTCTTGATTTATACCTGAAAAGCTTCTTGATTTATACCTGAAAACCATGAGTACTCTGCAATAAAAGAAACTGACGGTCGTGATCATTTGAGGTTAAAGCTATTGGAAATTTAAAATAGAAGAAGGTATAGCCTTCCTACATAGTGTGGCCATTATCGATCTGGATAATTCCTTGAGTAATGTATTCTTAGATGTCAATTTTAACCCTTTGATTGGTGAGATTGAGATATCTAAGCTATTGATCTATCAAGAGGTATCGCAAGTATCAGTGCAGTGGCCGATTCATTTGGGTATATTCCCCCAGGTATGATAATTTATCATACTTATTGAAATTTAATAGTTATTTGCTTCTTCCTTTGCAACTAGATGAATCAATGGTTACTTAGTTCGCAACTCATCTAATAATTCAAGTTCACAGTGTGCATTTCACCCACCACCTATTGGAGTTCGCTAATTCATTGTTGTAGGTTCAATTTGTTTAGCTATAGGTTCAATTTGTTTAGCTAATTCATTGTGGTAGGCTTTTTTCTTATAGCTAAGGATCACTAATTCACTATGACAAATGAATTTGTATAGTTCTCCTTATTTAGCAAAATTTAATTTTCTTTTTTATGAGGGCATGAATTTGTATAGTTCTCCTTATTTAGCAAAGTTTAATTTTCTCTTATGAGGACATGAATTTGTATAGTAATCCTTATTTATCAAAAAAGGAAACAGTTTCTTGCTACTAATGACATATAGGGCGTTTGATTTAGTTTCTCTCCCTCTTCTCTTCTAACCCCTCTGGTTTCCTATAAGAGTATTAGGGTTTTCTTCTACTTGGAGATCCACCATTTTCCTTGAGAAGTTTTCTAAGAGGGTTATAGCGTTGAAAAACACAGAGGAAAAATGAGATCAATATATGCGAAAAGAGTTTTCGTAGAGATCAAGTTTTCAACTTCTCGATTTGAGCGCAACCAAGCTCTAAGGTATATATCTATTATCTATTTGTTTTAGTAGATTTAATTGTGGTTGTTTGTTTCTTGATCTATCTTCTTGATGGATTATTTGATCTTAATGAATGAGATTAGGGTTTTAAATTTCAGGGTTGGGTTTTTTGCCTTATGGGTATTTGATCCCTACATCAAGTGGGTCAAAATTTTGTAAATAACTATTCACGAGGTCCACCTACTTCCAACAATTGGTATCAGAGCCCTAGATTCTCATTGTGTTAGATCGGTCTTCTAGTCTCTACATGAGATGTGGAGTGGATAGATTTTGGTTTGTGTAAGGATCAGTTTTTGATGTTTTTTTTGCATATATTATGTTTTTGGTATGCATGAAAAGGAATTGGTTGGGAAAAAATTATTTTTTTTCTTCCAACAGCGTGTCAAGCGTGCGAGAGAACGCTCGAGCGGTCCTGGTGTGAAGTGCCTGCTCGAGCGGGTTCATCTCCGCTCGAGCACGTAGGATCGCTGTCTGTTTTGACAATTCGAATTTTTCTTCATGATGAATGACACCTTAGCCATAGTTTCTATTGTATATGTGATACTAACCTTGCAGGTTGTCCTCTCCATGTGGCCCCATAAGTTTCTATTTTTGTTATTATTATTGGTTATGTTGGGCAACTTGTAAAGGTCATCATGGTTTCCTTGGTTTTCCCGCGAAAGGGCAAGGCATGATGGTTTCCCCAAGCCCATTTTATTTCTATTACTAGATTGCCATGTAAATCTCAATTTTTGGGATATAGGAATTTTATGTATTTTTTAATTTTTATTATTTGTAAATTCCGGCGGCTTTCAAGTTAAGATAGATGGTGACGATGGACTCTTGATCAAAGAATTTGTGATGGCCAAAGAGTTTGGAGTTACTCAAAGAGTTTTAAGGAATCCCAAAGAGTTTGGAAGATGAAGTCCAACACATCTTTCCGCATTGGGTCACGTGGAAGAGAGGACTTACTAAAATTAGAATTTCTAATTTGGTGTAGATATTTGTTTTATTTAGAGTTTCTATATTTGCACGGTTGCTTACTTTATTTAGCATTTTTGTTTCTTTCCAAAAACTGATCCAAACACAACAATTTTAGAATATCCTAAAATGCATATTTCAGCCAAAAATCGTAAAAAATGCAATTGAAAGTAAAAGACTAAACCATAATGCCCTGACATGCCTTTGAATCCCCCAGCATGCGTTGTGATTAAAATATACGCTATTGATTGCACCTAATACGGTTTGCTGTCAGAAGTCGCTTAGAATCCCACGAGATTACTTAAGCCCGAATTTACATGAAACTCGTTTTAAAGAAAAAAAGATATCTCAAAATTTTGAGAGCGCGATTTTCAACTGCGAATAGCTTGAAACGCAGTTTAGAGTTTACATTTTACTAGAACCGCATAGAACGCGATTTAATATTAAAATAGCGGTCGAATTGCCCGAAGCATGCGTTTCGGTCTTAGACAATCCTAAATTGCATGTAAAGCGTACTTAACTTTGGACTCACTTGAAACCAATTTTAGAGAGAAAAGTATATCTGAATATACTAAAATACGTATTAAACGGATTGGAATTGCATGAAATGTGATTTGGAGCCAATATTTTTCCAGAGCTGTCTAGAATTCCCCTACTCCCGGTGCGAAGCACGAGTTTCAGTCTGAAATGACCCTTAATTCCATGTAATGCGTTCCTAATCCAAGTATTGCCTGTTAAATCCATTTTAAATAGGAAGCATATCAGAATATTTTAAAATGCATATTTCAACATAAAATCACAAGAGTGCATTTCAATGCAGAATATTAGTTCAGAATACCCTAAAATGCCCCTGAATCATTGAGTACGCGTTTTTATCGAAATATAAGCTATTGATTGCAAAAATTATGTTTTTTATTAGCCAGAAACGGCTTTGAATACCATTAGATTAGTTTTTTTGCCCTAATTTGTCTGAAATCCATTTTAAAGTACAATGATAACATCGAAAGTTCGAGAGCGTGTCTTTCACTTGTTCATGCAGTTTAAACCCAATATTTTTCCAGGCCCTCTTAGAATTCCCTATGAACTGTTCGAATGCAAAAATTACGTTTTTTATTAGCCAGAAACGGCTTTGAATACCATTAGATTAGGTTTTTTGCCCCAATTTGTCTGAAATCCATTTTAAAGTAAAATGATAACATCGAAATTTCGAGAGTGTGTCTTTCACTTGTTCATGTAGTTTAAACCCAATATTTTTCCAGGCCCTCCCAGAATTCCTTATGAACTGTCCGAATCACGACTTTCGGTCTTATGCAACCCTTAACCCTCTACAATGCGTTCTTAAATCTTGAATCGCATGAAACACATTTTAAAACAACACGTATCTTAGGATATCGTAAAACTCGTATTTTTGCTCATAATCGTATGAAATACATTTTAGAGTAAAATATTAGACTATTAAACCCTTAAATGCCTTGAAATCGTCCATCACACTTTTTCATTCCGATATAGGCTATTAATTATACGAAATACGATTTTCATTTAGAAATGACTTAGAACTCGCACGAGATTAATTCTTACGCCTTGATTTGATTGAAACACATTTTAAATGGAAAAGATATTCAAGAATTTTCTGGAGTGCGTGTTTTAACCGTGAATCATGTGAAATGTATTTTAGAGACAACATTTTTCTAGAGCTGAATAAAACGCGATTTTATATTAAAATAGGCTTCGAACTACCAGTGGCATGTGTTTCGGTCTTAAACAACTCTAAATCCCATTTGAAGCGTTCGAAACCCTACAATTGTATGAAACCAATTTTAAAACAGAAAAGTATCTTAAGATATCTAAATCACATGTTTTAGCATAGAGTCGCAAGAAATGAATTTCAAAGCAAAAGACGAGAGCGAAATGCCATAAAATGTCCTAAATTCTTCTAGCACGTGGTTTTATGTACTTATAGGTTATTGATCGCGCGAAATAAATTTTTTGTCAGATAAAAAGGGGCTCGAATTCCACGAGATTAGTTATTAAGTCCTAATTCTCCTTAAATAAACATGTTTTACGGTAAAATTATATCACATAATTTTCAAGAGCGCTTATTTTAACCATAAATTTCTTTTAATACGGTTTACCCCTAATATTTTCGCAGACGATTAGGAAATCCCCTTCGAACAGCTCGAAGTATGAGTTTCTGTTTTAAAAAACCCCGATCCCCTACAGTTCCTGATCCATTTAAAAGAAAAACGTATATCATAATATCCTAAAATACAAATTTCAGCCAAGAATCGTAAAAATTGCAATTCATAGTAAAGGACTAAACGATAATGTCCTGACATGCCCTTCAATCCCCCAACATGCGTTGTGAATAAAATATACGCTATTGATTGCACCAAATACGATTTGCTGTCAGAAGTCGCTTAGAGTCTCAGGAGATTACTTCTTAAGCCTAAAGTTGCGTGAAACTCGTTTTAAAGGAAAAAATATATCCTAAGATTTTTTAGAGCGCGTCTTTTAGCCGCGAACAATATGAAACGTGGTTTAAAGTTTATATTTTTCTAGAACCACATAGAATGCGATTTAATATTAAAATAGCGCTCGAATTGCCCCAAGCATGCGTATGGGTCTTAAACAATCATAAATCCCAAGTAAAGCGTATCTAATCCTAGACTCGCTTGAAACCCATTTTAGAGAAAAAAAGATCTTTGAATATACTAAAATGTGTATTTCAGATCGAAATGAATTAGAATTCCGTGAAATGCAATTTGGAATCAACATTTTCACAGAGCTGTCTGGAATCCCCTAATTTTGGCGCGAAGACGAGTTTCAGTATTAAACGACCCTTAACCCCATATAATGCGTTCCTATCTCTAGTATCGCCTGTGAAACTCATTTTAAATAGGAAAGCGTCTTAGAATATCTTAAAATGCGTATTTCAACATAGATGCTTACGAGTGCATTTCAATGCAGAATATTAGTTCAGAATACCCTAAAATGCCCCTGAATCACTGATTACACATTTTTATTGAAATATCAGCTATTGATTGCGAAAATTATGTTCTTTGTAAGCAAAAAATGGCCTTGAATATCTGTTTTAAAGGAAAAGGATTACATCAAATTTTTGAGAGTGCGTTTTCACTTGTGAACTACGTGAAACGCAATTTGCACTCAACATTTTTGCAGATCCGCCTAGAATTCCGTATGAACTGCTCGAATCACGACTTTGAGTCTTATACAACTCTTAACCCTCTATAATGCATAACTAATCCTAGAATCGCATGATGCACATTTTAAAACAGAACTTATCTTAAAACTCGTATTTTCACTCATAATCGTTTGAAACACATTTTAGAGTAAAAAATTAAACCATTAAACACTTTAATGCCTTGAAATTGTCCGGCACGCTTTTTCATCTAGATATTGCCTATTTATTGCACGAAATACGATTTTCTTTCAGAAATGACTTAGAACGCGCACGAGATTAGTTCTTAAGCCCGGATTTGTCTGAAATACATTTTAAATGAAAAGAATATTCAAGAATTTTCTAGAGCGCGTCTTTCAATCGTGAATCGCGTGAAATGCTGGTTAGAGAGAACATTTTCCTAAAGCCAAATAGAATACGATTTTAAGTTAAAATAGCCCTGGAGCTACCCGAAGCGCACGTTTCGGTCTTAAACAACTTTAAATCCTATTTAAAGCATTCAAAACCCTACAGTCGGATGAAACCAATTTTAAAATAGTAAAGTATCTCATGATATCTAAAACGTATGTTTCAGCTAGAATCGCATGAAACGAATTTCAAAGCGAAAGACTAGATCAGAATATCCTAAAATGTCCAAAAATTTTGCAGCACATGGTTTATCTAATTACAAGTTATTGATCGCACGAAATAAGGTTTTTGTCCATTCGAAACGCGTTTGAATCCCATGAGATTAGTTATTAAGTCCTAATTTTCCTTAAACATGTTTTACGGCAAAAGGATATCACATAATTTTCTAGAGTGTGTCTTTCAACTGTAAATTGTTTTAAACACGATTTACCCCAAATATTTTCCCTGAGACAGCTAGGAAATTCCCTTCGAATTGCTCGAAGCACGGGTTTTATTCATTAACGACCCCGATTCCCTGCAGTACATTCCTAATCCTAGAATTAGTAGAAATTCATTTGAAAGAAAAAACGTATATCAGAATATCCTAAAATGCATATTTTAGCCAAGAATCGTAAAAAATGCAATTCAAAGTAAAAGACTAAACCATAATGCCTTGACCTGCCCTTAAATCCCCTAGCATGCGCTGTTATTTAAATATACGCTATTGATTGCACCAAATACGGTTTGCTGTCAGAAGTCGCTTAGAATCCCACGAGATTGTTGGAACTAGGTAGGCCTCGTGGATGGGATTTCAAAATTTTTGATTCACTTGACTCAGGGATCCCATAAGGCCAATAACCATATTCAGGATGCAGTCCCTCATACTCAATAATCATGTACAGGAATAATATAAGCAATACCATGCAACAAAATAATCTACAACAAATGGAGAAGCAGATTATACCTTTGCAGCCCGGTTGTGCTCTCTAATAGAGAAGAAAACTACTTTCTTTGTAAGCAACTTTAGATCTCTAAGACCTCTTAGTCTTCCGCACTATGACCCGTACCAGATCTCTTCTCTAAAGGAGATGTGTGGGATCTCCTAAAGAAAACAACTAGAAGATCTAAAGAAAACTAGAAGAGGAAGAGAGGTATGTGCAACTCTTGCACAAAGGGGGCTGGGCGTGAATTCCAAGGTTGTAGATGTCCCAGCCCCTTTGGTACTCTTTTTATAGCATTAAGCAGCCTCCTTCTCTTGTAGTAATTGAAATAGAAGTCTTACTTCCACACAAAATAGTAACCTTACTATTACTACTATTAGAAGTCTGACTTCAAATAGAAATAGAAGACTCGTTTGAAACCCATTTTAGAGAGAAAAGTATCTCTGAATATACTAAAATGTGTATTTCAGAGTAAAAGAATAGAGCATTAAACCCTTAAATGCCCTAAAATCATCCCGCACACATTTTCAACTAGATATTGGTTATTGATTGAATGAAATGTGACTTTCATTCAGAAATTGCTTATATGCCCCACGACAACATTTTTCTAAAGCCTAATAAAACACAATTTTTAGTAAAAATAGCCCTCGAACTACCCGAAGCACACGTTTCGGTCTTAAACAACTCTAAATCCAATTTAAAGCATTCAAAACCCAATAGTCGGATGAAACCAATTTTAAAACAGAAAAGTATCTCGAGATATGTAAAACGCATGTTTCAGCATAGAATCGCATGAAACGAATTTCAAAGCAAAAGACTAGACCAAAATACCCTAAAACGTCATAAAATCTTCCAGCACGTGGTTTTATCTAATTACAGGCTATTGATCGCACAAAATAAGTTTTTAGTCCGTTAGAAACGGGCTTGAATCACGTGAGATTAGTTATTAAGTCATAATTTTCCTTAAACATGTTTTATAGTAAAACGATATCACCTAATTATCTATAGCGCGTCTTTCAACCATAAATTGCTTTAAACGCAATTTACACTTTATATTTTTGTAGAGATGGTTAGGAAATCCCCTTCGAACTGCTTGAAGCACGGGTTTCGTTATTAAATAACCCCGATCCCCTGCAATACGTTTCTAATCCCAGAATCACTAGAAACCCATTTGAAAGAAAAACGTATATCATAATATCCTAAAATGCATATTTCAGCAAAGAACTGTAAAAAATGCAATTCAAAGTAAAAGACTAAACCACAATGCCCTGATATGCCCATGATTCCCCTAGCATGCGGCGTTATTGAAAGATACGCTATTGATTGCACCAAGTATGGTTCGTTGCTAGGAGTCGATTAGAATCCCACAACTGTACTTCTGAAGCCGACATTAGTGTGAAACTCGTTTTAAAGGAAAAAAAGATATCTCAAAGTTTTCAAGAGCGTGTCTTTCAGCCGCAAACAATGTGAAACACGATTTAAAGTTTACATTTTCCTCGAACCGCATAGAATGCGATTTATTATTAAAATAGCACTCTAATTGCCTAAAGAATGCGTCTCGGTCTTAAACAACTCTAAATCTCATGTAAAGTGTACCTAACCCTAGAATCGCTTGAAACCCATTTTAGAGAGAAGCATATCTGAATATACTAAAATGTGTATTTTAGATAGAAACAGATTAGAATTTCGTGAAATGCGATTTAGAGCCAACATTTTTCAAGTGCTGTCTAAAATCCCCTACTGTCGGCGTGAAGCACGAGTTTTAGTCATAAACGACCTTTAATCCCATGTAATGTGTTCTTAACCCTAGTATCGATTGTGAAACCCATTTTAAATTGGAAAGCATCTCAGAATATCTGAAAAGGCGTATTTCAACATAGATACACACGAGTGCATTTCAATGCAGAATACTTGTTCAGAATACCCTAAAATGCCCCTAAATCACTGATTATGCATTTTTTTTTATCGAAATGTCAACTATTGATTGCAAAAATTACGTTCTTTGTTAGCCAGAAATGACTTTGAATACCATTATATTAGTTCTTTTGTCTTAATTTGTTTGAAATTCTGTTTTAAAGGAAAATGATGACACCGAATTTTCGAGAGTGCGTTTTTCACTTGTGAACTGCGTGAAACGCATTTAGCACCCAACATTTTTCCAGACCCACTTAGAATTCTGTATGAACTGACTGAATCACGACATTGAGTCTTTTACAACCCATAACCTTCTACAATGCGTTCCTAATCCTAGAATAGGGTGAAACACATTTTAAAACAAAACGTATCTTTTGATATCGTAAAACTCGTATTTGCATCTATGATCGTATGAAACGCATTTCAGAGTAAAAGATTAGACCATTAAACCTTTAAATGCCCTGAAATCGTCCGGCACGCTTTTTCATTTAGATATAGGCTTTTGATTGCACGAAATACGATTTTCATTTAGAAATGGCTTAGAACCCCCACAAGATTAGTTCTTAAGCCCGGATTTGACCGAAACACATTTTAAATGTAAAAGATATTCAATAATTTTCTGGAGGGCGTCTTTCAACCGTGAATCATTTAAAATGAAGTTTAGAGAGAACTATAGTCGAATAGAACGCAATTTTATATTAAAATAGGTCTCGAACTACATAGAAGCACACATTTCGGTCTTAAACAACTCTAAATCTCATTTGAAGCATTAAAAACCTATAATTGCATGAAACCAATTTTAAAACAGAAAAGTATCTCAAGATATCTAAATTGCATATTTGAGCATAGAGTTGCAGGAAATGAATTTCAAAGCAAAAGACGAGACTGGAATACTGTAAAATATCCTAAAATCTTCCAGCACGTGATTTTATCTACTTATAGGTTATTGATTGCACGAAAGAAGTTTTCTGTCAGATAGAAACGGGCTTGAATCTCACGGGATTAGTTATTAAGTCATAATTTTCCTTAAACGTGTTTTACAGTAAAGTGATATCACATAATTTTCTAAAGCGCTTCTTCCAATCGTAAATTGCTTCTAACGCGGTTTATCCCCAATATTTTCGTAGAGACGACTAGGAAATCCCATTCGAAATGCTTGAAGTACGGGTTTCTGTCTTAAACAACCCCGATCCCCTACAATACGTTCCTAATCCCAGAATCTCTAAAAATCCATTTGAAAGAATAATGTATTTCAGAATATCCTAAAATCCATATTTCAGCCAAGAATCGTAAAAAATGCAATTTAAAGTAAAAGACTAAACCATAATGCCCTGACTTTCCCTTAAATCCCTTAGCATGCGTTGTTATTGAAATATACGCTATTGATTGCACCAAATACGGTTTGCTTTCAGAAGTTGCTTAGAATCCCACGAGATTACATCTTAAGCCAAAATTTGTGTGAAACTCGTTTTAAAGGAAAACAGATATCCCAAAGTTTTCTAGAGCGTCTTTCAACTACGAATAGCAAGAAACATGATTTAAAGTTTACATTTTCCTAGAACGCATAGAAAGCGATTTAATATTAAAATAGTGCTCGGATTGCCCGAAGCTTGCGTTTCGGTCTTAAATAACCCTAAATCGCATGTAAAGCGTACATAACGCTAGACTTGCTTGAAACCCATTTTAGAGATAAAAGTATCTCTGAATATACTAAAATGTGTATTTCCGTTAGAAACGGAGTAGAATTTTGTGAAGTGTGATTTGGGGCCAACATTTTCCGAGAGCAGTCTTGAATCTCCTACTCCCGGTGCGAAGCACGAGTTTCAGTCTTAAACGACCATTAATCCCATGTAATGCGTTCGTAACCCTAGTATCACTTGTGAAACCCATTTTAAATAGGAAAGCATCTTAGTATATTCTAAAATGCGTACTTCAACATAAAATCACACGAGTGTATTTCATTGTAGAAAACTAGTTCAGAATACCTTAAAATGTCCTTAAATCATTGAGTATAAGGCTATTGATTGCACAAATTTTGTGCTTTGTTAGCCAGAAATGGCCTTGAATACCATTAGATTAGTTCTTTTGCCCTATCTTTTCAGATATCCGTTTTAAAGTAAAATGGTAACACCGAATTTTCAAGAGCGCGTCTTTCACACAGTTTGCACCCAACATATTTGCAGACCCGCCTAGAATCCCCTACGAACTGCCCGAATCACGACTTTCAGTCTTATTCAACCATTAACCGTCTACAATGCTTTCCTAATCCTAGAATTGCGTGAAACACATTTTAAAACAAAACGCATCTTAGGATATCGTAAAACTCGTATTTCTGCCCGTAATCGTATTAAACACATTTTAGAGTAAAAGAATAGAGCATTAAAGCCTTAAATGCCCTGATCCAGCACGCCCTTTCAACTAGATATGGGCTATTGATCGCATGAAATTCGATTTTCATTCAAAAATTGCTTATAAGCCCCACGAGATTAGATCTTAAGCCCGGATTTGCCAGAAACACATTTTAAATTGAAAAGATTTTCAAGAATTTTCTAGAGCGCGTCTTTTAACTGTGAATCGCGTGAAATGCAGTTTAGAGATACGATTTTCATATCGGCGAATAAAACGCGATTTTAAATTAGAATAGCCCTCGAACTACCCGAAGCACGCGTTTTGGTTTTAAACAACTCTAAATCCCATTTAAAGCATTCAAAACCCTACAGTCGGATGAAACCAATTTTAAAACAGAGAAGTATCTCAAGATACTAAAACGCATGTTTCAGCATAGAATTGCATGAAACGAATTTCAAAGCAAAAGACTAGACTAGAATACCTTAAAACGTCCTAAAATCTTCAAACACGTGGTTTTATCTAATTACAGGCTATTTATCGCACGAAATAAGTTTTTTGTCCGTTAGAAACGAGCTTAAATCTCGTGAGATTAGTTATTAAGTCCTAATTTTTAGAATACTAGTTCAGAATACACTAAAATGCCCCTGAATCACTGATTACGCATTTTTATCAAAATATCAGCTATTGATTGCAAAAATTACGTTCTTTATTAGCCAGAAACGGCCTTGAATACCATTAGATTAGCTATTTTGCCGTAATTTGTCTGAAATTCTGTTTTAAAGGAACAGGATAACACCGAATTTTTGAGAGAGCATTTTTCACTTGTGAACTGCGTGAAACGTAGTTTGCCCTTAACATTTTTGCAGACCCGCCAAGAATTCCATACGAGTTGTCCGAATCACGATTTTGAGTCTTATATAACCCTTAATCCTCTACATTGCGTTCCTAATCTTAAAATCGCATGAAACACATTTTAAAACAAAACGTATCTTATGATATCATAAAACTCGTATTTCCACCCATAATCATATGAAACACATTTCAGAGTAAAATATTAGACCGTTAAACCCTTAAATGCCCTGAAATCGTCCGGCACGCCTTTTCATCTAGATATAAGCTTTTGATTACACGAAATACGATTTTCATTCAGAAATGGCTTAAAACCCTCCACGAGATTAGTTCTTAAGCCTGGATTTGCCCGAAACAAATTTTAAATGAAAAAGATATTTAAGAATTTTATAAATCGCGTCTTGTAACCGTGAATCATGTGAAATGCAGTTTAGAGACAATGTTTTCCTAAAGCCGAATAGAACGCGTTTTTAATTTAAAATAGCCCTTGAACTACTCGAAGCATGTGTTTCGGTCTTAAACAACTCTAAATCTCATGTAAAGCATTGAAAACCTTACATTCGCATGAAACCAATTTTAAAACAGAAAAGTATTTCAAGATATCTAAAACGCATGTTTCAACATAGAATCGCATTAAACGAATTTCAAAGGAAAGGAGTAGACCGGAATACCGTAAAATGTCCAAAAATCTTCCAGCACATGGTTTATCTAATTACAGGCTATTGATCGCACGAAATAAGTTTGTCCGTTAGAAAGAAGCTTGAATGCCACGAGATTAATTTTTATGTCCTAATTTTCTTTAAACTTGTTTTATGGTAAAACGGTATTACATAGTTTTCAAGAGCGCGTCTTTCAACTGTAAATTGGTTTAAACGCGGTTTACCCCTAGTATTTTCCCAGAGACGGTTAGGAAATCTCCTTCGAACTGCTCGAAGAACGGGTTTCATTCTTAAACAACCCTGATCCCCTATAATATGTTCCTAATCCCAGAATCAGTAGAAATCCATTTGAAAGAAAAATGTATATCAAAATATCCTAAAATGCATATTTCAGCTAAGAATCGTAAAAAATGCAATTCAAAGTAAAAGACTAAATTATAATGCCCTGACCTGTCCTTAAATCCCTCAGCATGCGTTATTGAAATATACGCTATTAATTGCACTAAATACGGTTTGCTGTCAGAAGTCGCTTAGAATCCCATGAGATTAAATCTTAAGCCTAAATTTGCGTGAAACTTGTTTTAAAGGAAAACAGATATCCCAAAATTTTCTAGAGCGTGTCTTTCAACTGCGAATAGCGTGAGTGTGATTTAAAGTTTACATTTTCGTAAAATGCATAGTATGCGATTTAATATTAAAATAGCGCTCGAATTGCCCGAAGCATGCGTTTTGGTCTTAAACAACATTAAATCGCATGTAAAGCGTACCTAACGCTAAACTCGCTTGAAACCCATTTTAAAGAGAAAAGTATATCTGAATATACTAAAATTTGTATTTCAGTTAGCAACGGAGTAGAATTGTGTGAAATGCGATTTAGAGCCAACATTTTTCGAGAGCAGTCTTGAATCTTCTACTCTTGGCGCGAAGCACGGGTTTCAGTCTTAAACGACCATTAATCCCATGTAATGCGTTCCTAACCCTATTATCACCTCTGAAACCCATTTTAAGTTGGAAAGCATCTTAGTATATCTTAAAATGCGTATTGCAACATAAAATCACACGAGTGTATTTCATTGCAGAATACTGGTTCAGAATACCTTAAAATGTCTTTAAATCATTGAGTACGCATTTTTATCGAAATATAGGCTATTGATTGCACAAATTTTGTGCTTTGTTAGCCAGAAACGGCCTTGAATACCATTTGATTAGTTCTTTTGCTCTAATTAAAATGGTAACACCAAATTTTCGAGAGCGTGCTTTCACTTGTGAACTGTGTGAAACGCAGTTTGTACCCAACATATTTGCAGACCCGCCGAGAATTCCGTACGAGCTGCTCGAATCACAACTTTGAGTCTTATACAGCTCTTAACCCTCTACAATGCATTCCTAATCCTATAATCGCGTGAAACACATTTTTAAATAAAACGCGTCTTAGGATATCGTAAAATTCGTATTTCCGCCCGTAATCGTATTAAACACCTTTCATAATAAAAGAATAGACCATTAGACCCTTAAATGCTCTGAAATCGTCCGGCATGTTTTTTTATCCAGATATTGGCTATTGATTGCACGAAATACGATTTTCATTCAGAAATTACTTATAACCCCCACGAGATTAGTTCTTAAGCCCGGATTTGCTCGAAACACATTTTAATTGAAAAAGATTTTCAAGAACTTTCTAGAGTGCGTCTTACCGTGAATCGCGTGAAATGCAGTTTAGAGTCAATATTTTCCTAAAGCCGAATAGAACGTGATTTTAAGTTAAAATAGCCCTCGAACTACCCGAGGCACGCGTTTCGATCTTAAACAACTCTAAATCCCATTTAAAGCATTCAAAACTTTACAGTCGAATGAAACGAATTTTAAAACAGAAAAGTATCTCAAGAAATCTAAAACGCATGTTTCAGCATAGAATCGCATAAAACAAATTTCAAAGCAAAAGATTAGACATGAATACCCTAAAACGTCCTAAAATCTTCCAACACGTAGTTTTATCTAATTACAGGCTATTAATCGCACAAAATAAGTTTTTTGTATGTTAGAAATGGGCTTAAATCCCGTGAGATTAGTTATTAAGTCCTATTTTTCAGAATACTAGTTCAGAATTTACTGTAATGCCCATGAATAACTGATTATGCGTTTTTATTGAAATATCAGGTATTGATTGCAAAAATTTCGTTCTTTGTTAGCCATAAACGACCTGGAATACCATTAGATTAGTTCTTTTGCCCTAATTTGTCTGAAATTCTGTTTTAAAGGAAAATGATAACACTAAATTTTTGAGAGAGTGTTTTTCACTTGTGAATTGCGTGAAACGCAGTTTACATCCAACATTTTTGAAGAACCGCCTAGAATTCCATACGAGCTACCCGAATCACGACTTTGAGTCTTATACAACCCATAACCCTCTACAATGCGTTCCTAATCCTAGAATCGCGTGAAACACATTTTAAAAAAAAACGTATCTTAGGATATTGTAAAACTTGTATTTCCACCCGTAATCGTATTAAATACCTTTCAAAATAAAAGAACGGACCACTAAACCCTTAAATGCCCTGAAATCGTTTGGCACGCTTTTTCATCTAGATATTGGCTATTGATTGCATGAAATGCGATTTTCATTTAGAAATTGCTTATAACCCCGTGAATCGCGTGAAATGCAGTTTAGAGACAACATTTTCCTAAAGTCGAATTGAACGCGATTTTAAGTTAAAATAGCCCTCGAACTAGTAGAAGCATGCGTTTTGGTCTTAAACAACTTTAAATCCCTTTTAAAGCATTCAAAACCTTACAGTCGGATGAAATCAATTTTAAATAAGAAAAGTATCTCAAGATATCTAAAACGCATGTTTCAGCATAGAATCGCATGAAACGAATTTCAAAGGAAAAGACTAGATCATAATACTCTAAAACATCCTAAAATCTTCCAGCACGTGGTTTTATCTAAGTACAAGCTATTGATCGCACGAAATAAGTTTTTTGTCCGTTAGAAACGGGCTTAAATCCCGTGAGATTAGTTATTAAGTCTTAATTTTTCTTAAACATGTTTTACGGTAAAACGATATCACCTAATTTTTTACAGCGAGTCGTTCAACCATAAATTGCTTTCAACGATATACCCCCAATATTTTCGCAAAGACGGCTAGGAAATCCCTTTCGAACTGCTCAAAGCACGAGTTTCATTCTTAAACAACTCCGACTCCCTGCAATACGTTCTTAATCCGACAATCACTAGAAATCCATTTGAAAGAAAAATGTATATCAGAATATCCTAAAATGCATATTTCAGCTAAGAATCGTAAAAAATGCAATTCAAAGTAGAAGACTAATACCCTGACATGCCCTTGAATCCCGCAGCATGCGTTATTATTGAAATATACGCTATTGATTGCACCAAGTACGGTTTGTTACCAGAAGTCAATTAGAATTCCACGAGATTACTTTTTTAAGCCCTAATTTACCTGAAACTCGTTTTAAAGGAAAAACGATATCCCAAAGTTTTCAAGAGAGCTTCTTTTAGCCGCAAACAACGTGAAACGTGGTTTAAAGTTTACAATTTCCTCGAACTGCCTGAAGAATGCGTCTCGGTCTTAAACAACCCTAAATCCCATGTAAATCGTACGTAACCCTAGACTCACTTGAAACTCATTTTAGAGAGAAAAGCATCTCTGAATATACTAAAATATGTATTTCAGATAGAAATGGATTAGAATTCCGTGAAATGCGATTTGGAGCCAATATTTTTCTAGAGCTGTCTAAAATCCCCTTCTCTCGACGCGAAGGACGAGTTTTAGTCATAAACAACCTTTAATCCCATGTAATGTGTTCTTAACCCCAGTATTGACTGTGAAACCCATTTTAAATAAGAAAGCATTTTAGAATATCTCAAAATGCGTATTTGAACATAGATACACACGAGTGCATTTCAATGCAGAATACAAGTTCAGAATACCCTAAAATGCCCCTGAATCACTGATTACACATTTTTATCGAATTATCAGCTATTGATTACAAAAATTACGTTGTTTGTTAGCCAGAAACAACCTTGAATACCATTAGATTAGTTCTTTTGCCCTAATTTGTCTAAAATTCTGTTTTAAAGCAAAAGGATAACACCGGATTTTTGAGAGTGCGTTTTTCACTTGTGGACTGCATGAAACGCAGTTTGCATACAACATTTTTGCAGTCCCACCTAGTATTCCGTACGAGCTACCCGAATCACGACTTTTAGTCTTATACAACCCTTAACCATCTACAATGCGTTCATAATCTTATAATTGCGTGAAACATATTTTAAAACGAAACGTATCTTATGATATCGTAAAACTTGTATTTTCGCCCCATAATCGTATGAAACACATTTTAGAGTAAAAGATTAGACCATTAAACCCTTAAATGCCCTGAAATCGTCCGGCACATTTTTTCATCCAGATATAGGCTTTGATGATAATGTATAAACTTGGTGTTAAAATGGAATTTTGGTGTAAACATATTGTTCAGATTGGGTCATTTTCTCATCAAAACTCTCACACCTCCCAAGTGTGAAAGCATTATATACCTCGAACCTTAGAGGTGGCAATACACTTCAATCCTGATTTAACCCTACAATAGGTCACAGATCAATTCCGTCAATCACTTTTTAATTTTTTGCAATCTTGTTATGTGAACCGTTCAAATTCTTTATTGAACTAATAAACCCCAAAGTCAAGATGGTAAGTTTCATGTATTAAATCTTTATAGATTTTAAAAAATATGTGAAAATCACCCAAAATAAAATAAAATAAAATAAAACAAAATAAAATAAATAAAGAAAAATCATATAGATTTGGTTTTTTGCACCTCTTGTTGGCTCCCAATTCATTGTCTCGGCCGTTCAATTTTATCTTTAATTTAAATGGTGAATCTCAAGGTGTGAAGTTTCGTATCTTTTATATCCTCACATTTTGAGAAACATGTGAAAAACATAAAAACATCTAGGTCCCATTCTTTGATTATCTGCACTTTGTATGTCTCCGATACATATACAAACCTTTCGATATTCTCACACACACACACACACAACACTAGTGGAGCCCTACACGTGCAATGCACGTGCACCGAACACATAGTTTTACTAAGAAAATCTTAAAAAAATAAAGTTCTTAAAAAACTCAATAGAAGCTTAAATACATTTAAAAATAAAATTTCAACAGAAAATGAGTGATTGTAAATCGCAAGGCCTGTGGAATGTCCAAATACAGCTGACACTACTATTTTCTATACATTTGGAAACAATAAAATAATGATATAGTGAGAAAAAAGAGATCTCAAAGGACAATCAATATGAAATTTATATAACTCTTTGAGGATATAAATCACATATTTCTAGATATTTTATTATGAATGTGTACAAAGAAATTTCAGTTTACTTTATTTAACATGTCAAGTCGACTTATCAGTTTCTTAGTAGACTTGACCTGCTAAAGTTGGAGTCCAGTCGAAAGCATAATCAAATTGATAATTTGCAGTTTTATAAAAAAATAAAAATAAAAACTAAAAACCAGATAAGCTTACTGTTCTAACAAATTACCATGAACATTATATGTTCATTACAAAATCAGATTTTATTAAGGAAAAAAATTAATAATATCTTACCTAAGGACATCAGAATAACAAAACTGAGATGGTGGTTTTAATTTTAACTTACAAAGAAGAATAACATCTCACATCGACCGTCAAGAATAATGAAGTAATTCGGCTTGTCCTCAAGCGACAGGGATCAACAATGGTGGAACTATGATATGAACTCTGACGGGTAAGATTTGCAAAGCAGCTGTTGATCAATATTAGTGTTTAACATGTGCTTTGTTTTATTTTATAAGATGGATCACTATAAGGTAAAAAGAGGCAATACCTCTCAAAGAGTCAGCATCTTCTTTTGTTTGATACAAAGTACTATATTATATACCCTATAAGAAAAGGATAATACAAAGTAATCATAAAAGTTCAATTAAATGGAAACTCACAAATAGAGATATCAATAAGGAAAAAAATACCAAAAAATAAAAACTATAAATACAAATCTGCCAAAAGAATTGGACCTTCCTCTTAAGTAATACATAAGAATGTAACCTAGGTATTCTAGATCAACTCTTCTGCTCTGTTCTATATAGAAGATGAGAGTGCTGATCAAAGTAAGAAAAATTCGAAACGAACAAAGACAAGCTGAATTTATTGCATATCAGCATCAAATACTTATTTTAGTTGTTTATACTAAAAACGACAACTTCATTCATTGACTCTAAAGTTAGTAGTAATTTTAGCATAACAAGCAGTTTCTATGAGATTCTCGTTTTCCCTTTAAGAAAAGGCATGACGTTTCATTGAAATATATGAGAAGAAGAAGAAAAAGAAGCTTGCAATGATGAAAGAAATAAATGTGTTAGAAAATTATCGAAGTTTTTCAATTTAAGCCTCATGAGTAAGAGCAATGATAAATAAATATATAAATGCCCTTTTATAATAAAAAAAATTTCACAAAAGTTGTATATTAAGAAACTAAAAATTGTACTGAACAACAAGAAGTTTACGATAGCAATCTATAAGACCTACCGCTAAAATGCATTTATGAAATTATCTTTAGCAATCACTAATATCAGAAGAGAACCAATAGTTAGTAGTAGTTATCACATTATCCAACTTGGAATTACTCTTCCAACACGGGTATAAATCAAGATCAATACAACTATTATGTCAGATTGAAAACTCAATTATTCTAACTAAATAAAATACAAACACATGAAGCAAAAGGGAAAAGAAAATTTTTTTTTTTAATGGTAACTTTCATTAAAAGAGAAAAAAAAACAGAGCGGACATAAAATGAGTTTAAGTTTGTACATTTCACTTTCTTATTTATGATATTTTGTTAGTTGCTACTTTAATCTAAAAAAGAAAAAGAAAAACTAAACATAAAGCAATAATGCAAACGAAGTACCTATATATATGGGATGTGCTTTGTAGGTCCCTATACCTATTTCAAAGGCTATAATAAATAATATACAACTGAAGGAATTACAAAAATTTAAGGTTAGTGTACAAAAGATTAAAGGGTTAATATTTAAAAAATAATAACAAAGGGTTACATCCGTGCAAAGAAAATAATCTCATATCTTCTGAAAACCTCCCGGAAACACGCATATCATAAGGAAATAAGAAACACACACAATTTGGAAGCCTGCGTTAAGATTCAAGAAATAAAATAGACATATAATTAAAATTATCAGAGCACGAAGGCTATCAATGGGCCTAACTTTGGCCCAAACAGGAATGAGAAAGAAAAAACCAACTCTTCATCATCATTTTCTTAACTCTGGTTGCACCCATTTTTCTGAGAATGAAGATTTTATTATAACATTTAAACAAATTGAAGAAGAAGACATAATCAAACAATAATAATTTCAATAGACGGTGCTCACTTACATGTATGAAAATCCATTCATTCCAAAAGAAGTTAAGAGTCAATGAAGAATCTGTTAAAATATCTTGTTCTTCCTTACACAATTACTTATAGAGGAAAAACCTCATACTCACAAAATTTCATGCATTGAAAGTCTTGTAGTATCTGAATAAGAAGAATGTTAAAGAAAATTGAAAAAAGAAAAAGGGAAAAAAACAACATTTGGGATATTGATTTGAGATAGATTCCAATCTTATCCACATTTTAATACTCTTTTCTCCACCACCTTAAAAAAAAAAAAAATACAAAATCGAAAAAAAATTACTCGATTTATTGGAATGTATTAAAACGAAATTTTATTACGTTTAAAATATCAGCATCCAGTCAATATAAGAGATTTAAAAAATTATTAGAATCGTGTGTGCCAAGTTTGGTCCGGTTTTAGGTTCAGTTGGGTAAAATTATTAGGATCGTGTGTGCCAAGTTTGGTCTGGATCCGGGTTCATTTGGGTATAATAGGGGAGTAGTTAGCAATTTTCCAGAGAATTTAGGAGGCTTTTTCGTAATTTTAGATTTTTGATATTATGGTACCGTTGGGTAGATATTTTTAATTCCTAAACTTTAATCTTCTAGATTATTTTGATCCAGATCCTTAAATCCCCTCTAAATCCAAGCCTGAACCAAAGTCTCTTTTAGACAAATTGAAAAATTCTCATTATGTCCCGATCTTTATCCATATATAAAATACATATACATAATAAATATATATAAGGGTGGGCCTCACAACTTTCATGTTAAAATGGTGTTTCACACAACCATGGTAATACGTTTCATATATATAAATTGTATATATGTAAATTTGCATACGAAGATTTACATATGTAAATTCCATTTTCATTTTCGTTGCATTAAAAACAAATGATGTGTGCATGGGACCATCTTTCACAACAATAATTTATATTTATGTGAATGTGACACATCCCCAACATTTATGCAGGAACACGTTTCTTTGCACTCATTTGTGCAGTGGTTGTGAAAATGATGTGTGCATTGGACCATCTTTCACAACAAAAGTTTTAGAAACCAGTATACCTCACACTTAGGCATTAGTACACCTCACACTTAGGCCATCATTCACAACAATAATTTTAGAGAACCAGTTGTGGTCAGGTTTCTTTTGTGGCATACCAGCAAAATGGGTAGAAGATGCACTTTCAACCGTGGCCCCTCCAGTGATGACAGCTTTTAAGAGTGCCCTTCTACCTCATGTAAATCATATGTATTAGCAGGAATTGGGGACCACTAGCACTCAGCTGATATGGGAGGTCCGGTTCCCTCTGAATACATTCTGTAGCACTGCATACTGGGTTTTGAGTGCTGTTTACTGGGCCTGGCGATGTCACTGTAATGTGAATGTTCTTTATTTTAATACATAGCAGCACCTTTTACAGCACCTACTAGTGATGGTAATATGATATTAAGGGGTTGGCACTCTATGATCCAATCAATTAGAGGGGTTACTGCAGACTCGGACCAACACTGGCATGGCTCACTACTTGATTGGACTATTACTTTGACAAAAGGAGAGATGCAAGAAGATCCATGAAGACCCAATTGGGAAAGCCTACCATAAGAAGTGGTGGACCAGAGAGATCCATGAATATTCACAAGATTCAATGGGGAGGCTAATCTAACAGTCTCTTTTATTTGTTTTTTTTCATTCTCGTGTGTCCCATATTTGTAATCTAAGCTCTTCAGTTTGTTTCTTAAACTAATAAACCCCAATACCATTAAGCTGATTAAATTTTATGGATTTTGAATAATTTGTGAAGAAGTCCAAAAAAATTCCAACAATAAATTTTGTTTTCTGCACTTATGTGGGCCCCTATTTTATGATCCGAACTATTCAATATTCTTGTATTATAAAAAAATTTAGTTTCATACCATGTAATTTAGGATATTTGTAAAAAATGTCTAAAACATCCAAGTGCATCTAGGATGGTCGATGTAGTCATTTACTTATGTTTATAATGATTTTGACGAACATGGCAACGTGTATTACATGTGTGATGTTTACATATGTAGGATCCATTTTGTTATAGAATGCATAAAAGGAAAATGACCCCTAGAAGATAGACATCAAAAGTGGAGATCCATAACCTACAAGGTTCAATCAGAAGGACAGATCCATGAAGATCTACAAGGATTTGATGGGAAAACCTATTAGAAGAAAGGAGAGAACCACAAAAAATTTGATGGGGAAAAAGCCAGTAGGAGAGATTCATGAGGACCAATAGAGGAAGAGATCGAACCATTAATTATTTCGATTAGAACTCGGTAGTGGGGCTCATTAAATGATTGAAACATACTTCAAAATAAAAAGGAGATCCACGAAGATGCAATAGAGGTAGAGTTTGACCCAATGCTTCAACAAAAGAGACCCACGAAGATTCAATGTGGTGATTTACTCCTAAGATCGGATTAATACTTAAACAAAAGGAGAAAGTTAGGGCATGTTTGTATGGTTTGGCGCTGTAGAAAATTGATTTTGCAGTAAATCAAGTCCAATGCCATTGAAAATGGTTTTTTAGCGGAATAATGGAAAAGTAAGTTCATTTTTCAACTTTTTCTATAAAAAAACAGCCACATAAAAAAAATCTAATAGAGCGACCAAGTATAATCTAGAATTCAGGAGTTAAGTAGCAGAAAGTGGATCCTGAATAGTAGTTGGTGGAGTGACATAAGGTTCCACTACCACGTACACTGATACACACACAAAAGAAAAATGACCAATACCTTATTTTCCATGAGGTGGGTGACTTGGACATTTGACAGCCACAGCTGTAAGTGCAAAAAACGTAACTCACAAGATTAGGGGGTGCCTTATAGGACTTACCCAAATGACTGTAGAAAGCTTGGTAGTGGAAGATCTCTCTGGGGAAAGATTTCTCACCGGAGAACCTGAAAAGGGTAGGGGAAGACCGGTCAGAGGACCCTGGCTGTGGCAGCGCAGGGCTCTCTGATGCCTAAGTTAGTGCAGGGACTGAACTAAGGGTGGAGAAGAAGAGAAGCAGAGTGAGAGCATATTTGTGTGTCTGCAACTGAGTCTGAATCCTCTGTGTTGGAACATGTCCGTTCTTATAGGAGAGGAGTCTCCAGATATTTTATGGTGGGGAGAGTTGACTCTTGATATTTGATGGTGGGCCCCATGACCTGACTGCTAAGGTCTCATCAGCCCACATTGCATTAAATGTCAGTCATATGGGTCTGCTCCTGTCTTGACTTATTGGTAGCAAAGGTCCCATCGGATGCCACGTGTCTAAAGAGGGGAGATGGTTGTCAGTGCCTGTCTCGGTTGGCAGTCCGTCATACAGCTACAGCCGAGGTGCGCGACTGGAGCTAAAGCACGTGGCCGAGGTCATGCTGAACTGGATCGAGGTCACAGCACTGGTCTCGGCTAGTGTGCTGGTGCTTTAGCCGAGACCCCGAGACACGCTCAGTCGGGACGGATACAACCGAGATCCCGAGGCGCGCTCAGCCGGGATGGATAAGAAGCTATTAGTGCGTAGCCGAGGTGAAGGTGTGGTGAGACGGGTGCCTAGCTGATGTGCCGGGGGCATGATCGAGGTGGTATTGGCCGAGTTGGCGATACTGGTCACGGCTTGGCGCATTAACACTCGAGCCGAGATTCACGTAGCCGAGATCATTGTTGGATTTGCCATAATCTTGGAGTTTTAAAAATTGCCCCCCACACAATGCACCCTAGCTCCTGATCTTCTTAGAGTTCACCAACTCTTGGAGGTCGGGAGCTAAGCTTCATGGAGTTGGTTCTCACCGGAGCTAGAATGATCATGTCATATGAAGATGCCTCCTCTGGCACTGTTGCCGAGGTGGGTTTTGCCGAGACCAAGATTGCCGAGCTGGAGCTAGCACGATCTCGGTGGGGTCACTGAGTTCTGTAAGTAGGCGAGAACTAAAGCTGCCATGACTAGGGTAGGTGCTGCCATCGAGGCCACAATCGTCGCAGGCACGGTTGAAGGTATCCGAGCGAAGGCTGGTGCCGTCACCGAGGCTGGGATCAAGGCTGGCCGAGCTTGACTATAAGCTGAGCTGAAAACACTTGGTTAAGATAGAAGGTTGACATACAATGTGTTGGCCGCGAAGGCTTCGTGCCTGGGTGGTGAGGACCGACCCGAAGGCAAGCTTATCAGTTGCCGCGAAGGCTTTATGCCGGGGTGGTGAGGACTGACCCACGGGCAATCTCTTCAGTCGCCGTGACGGTTTCATGCCTGGGTGCTGAGGAACGACCCGCAGGCAATCTCATCTATTGCCGTGATGGCTTCATGCCGGGGTGGTGAGGACCGACCCACATGCAATCTCTTCAGTGGCCGTGTAGCCGAGCTGGAATGATGGCTGGTCTTGTCACCAACTCTGAATGGCAGCAAGTTTATGAAACCTAGCTGGGACCACCGAGATTTGTAACAGGGGTGTCCTGATCGTTTAAGGGCTTGTCTTCATGGCTTTTCGTAGCTTGGTGAAAATTGAAGATGTCGTGATCGAAGCTGCCAGAGCCGAAGCTGGTGCTGTCATCGAGGTAGTGTTGGCCGAGCTGAGATGTGTTGAGGCCATGAACTAACTCGTGTGTAGAGAGCTTTACGGTGGGTGCCGCAACAAGGCGCTGGCCGAGCTCTAGAACTAGGCGAGATTTGAAGGCAGCGGCAGAGAAGGAAGCTACTTTACATGAGCTCGTTAGGCAGCCATCCTTTCACACTGAGCATGGTAGCTTCTGACCAATTGACTTGTCACCAACTGAGCTATTGAAGACCCATACTGTAGGATTTCGACAACTTCATTGCGATGCTCACTGCCCCCAGTTTGGTGGCCCTCCGGCTCATTGCTATCTTGATCATCTTTTTGGCGCTGTTGAGCTCAGGTCTATCTGCTGAGGCAATGTCATCTGGGGTCGAAGTGGCTTCATGCCTGGGTGGTGAGGACCGACCCTGAGGCAATCTCATCAGTTGGCCGAACTAGCTTCATGCCTGGGTGGTGAGGACCGACCCGGAGGCAAGCTCATCAGTTGGCCGAAGTGGCTTCCTGCCTGGGTGGTGAAGACCAACCCCGAGGCAATATCATCATTGGCCGAAGTGGCTTCATGCCTGGGTGGTGAGGACCGACCCTGAGGCAATCTCATCAGTTGGCCGAAGTGGCTTCCTGCCTGGGTGGTGAAGACCAAACCCGAGGCAATGGCCGAAGTGGCTTCATGCCTGGGTGGTGAGGACCGACCCTGAGGCAATCTCATCAGTTGGCCGAAGTGGCTTCCTGCCTGGGTAGTGAAGACCGATCCTCAGGCAATCTCATCAGTGGCCCTTAGGCTTCATGCCTGGGTGGTGAAGACCGACCCTCAGGCAATCTCATCAGTGGCTTGTAGGCTTCATGCCTGGGTGGTGAAGACCGACCCTCATGCAATCTCATCAGTGGCCCGTAGGCTTCATGCCGAGGTGGTGTGGCGACCGACCGTCAGGCAATCTCATCAGTGGCCCGTAGGCTTCATGCCGAGGTGGTGCGCGGGCCGACCAGGCAATCTCATCAGTGGCCCGTAGGCTTCATGCCGAGGTGGTGTGTGGATTGACTGTCAGGCAATCTCATCAGTGGCCCGTAGGCTTCATGCCGAGGTGGTGCGTGGACCGACCGTCAGGCAATCTCATCTTTGGCCTGCTCGAGCTATGATCAAAGTTGTCCGAGCTGGGGCAGGTGTTGACACCGAGGCCACAGTCGTAGCTGCGTGATCGAAAGCATTCGAGCGAAGGGTGGTTTAGTCACCGAGGCCTGCCGGAGCTGTGATCAAGGCTGGCCGAGCTGAGGCTGGTGCTGTAACTGAAGCCTCAGTCGTAGCTGCGTGATCGAAGCTGTGATCAAGGCTAGCCGAGCTAAGGCTGGTGATGTAACCGAACCCTCAGTCGTAGCTGCGTGATCGAAGGCATCCGAGCGAAGGCTAGTTTAGTCACCGAGGCCTACCGAAGCTGTGATCAATGCTTGCCGAGCTGAGGCTGGTGATGTAACCGAAACCTCAGTCGTAGCTGCGTGATCGAAGGCATCCGAGCGAAGGCTGGTTAAGTCACTGAGGCCTGCCGGAGCTGTGATCAAGGCTGGCCGAGCTGAGGCTGGTGATGTTACCGAAACCTCAGTTGTAGCTGCGTGATTGAAAGCATCCGAACGAAGGCTGGTTTAGTCACCGAGGCCTGCCGGAGCCGCGATCAAGGTTGGCCGAGTTGAGGCTGGTGATGTAACCGAAGCCACAGTCGTAGCTACGGGATCGAAGGCGTCCAAGCGAAGGTTGGTTTAGTCACCGAGGCCTGCCGAAGCTGAGATCAAGGCTGGCCGAGCTAAGGCTGGTGATGTAACCGAAACTTCAGTCGTAGCTGCGTGATCGAAGGCGTCCAAGCGAAGGCTGGTTTAGTCACCGAGGCCTGCCGGAGCTGAGATCAAGGCTAACCGAGCTGAGGCTGGTGATGTAACCGAAACCTCAGTCGTAGCTGCGTGATCAAAGGCGTCCAAGCGAAGGCTGGTTTAGTCACCGAGGCCTGCCGAAGCTGAGATCAAGGCTGGCCGAGCTAAGGCTGGTGATGTAACCGAAACCTCAGTCGTAGCTGCGTGATCGAAAGCATCCGAGCAAAGGTTGGTTTAGTCACCGAGGCCTGCCAGAGCTGTGATCAAGGCTGGTGATGTAACTTGTTGAGTTCATAAATTTGCACATTTACATATCATTTTAGGATGAATTATGGATTTAATTAGGTGAATTGCATCATTATTCATCTAATTCCATCATTTTATGCATTTTCACCTAAGAACCTGAATTTTCATACTTTTCATACATTTTCTGTATTAACTTAGAATGTTTTGCAAATTTTCTCCGAAGAGTCCTAGTTGGAGTATAACTCTGTCCGGATGGGTCCCGCTTCAATATGGGCTCTTCAGTATTTGATGTGTTGAATTGGAATGTGCAGAAAATGAGAATTGCAGGCCTCTGTCAAGGAACCCACTTTCAAGCACACATTGTCATCCTGGGCCCTGCATTGCTGAATTGAAGTAAATTGAAGAATTCACCATGTGGACCCCACACACAAGCCATATGCCAATTAATCAAAGGAGGGGTCCACTCATCATATCAGTTGAAGAGTCCTAAGTACAGTAGAAGACTTCTCATAGGGCCCACTATTCAAGCATATGAAATGTCCCACATGGCAGGGTCCATAGTAGTTGCAAATTTGAAATTATTGATGGATAATTCAAAAAGTATAATTCTGATTGGAACAAAAGAAGAAGAGTTTGAATCCTCCACATCTGATGTCCTTTTAAAAATGAAAGTTGTGCAGAGATAGAATCCATTGCAAATCAAATTTTAGAAGTTAATCCCGTTTTTCTCAGGATAACTCATCTTCAAATGGCCATAACTTTCAATCCGACCGTCGGATCGATGAAATTTACCTACCGTTGGAAAGCTTATTCAGAGTAGATATCCGTGGAGCCTAAGAAAGTGTAAATCAGAGCTATATTGATAAAGTTACGGGCCCAGAGATTTTCATGTTTATTTTTAGACGGGATTGCAATTAAATCCACACCGTTGATAATCAATTGCTGCACATCCCTTGTGGGACCCCATCTGAAGATTAGCCAAGCCACCCAGAGGTTTCCAGAAGCTTCCACCTCATTCAAATTCAAGAAGGATAAGATATGTACCTTATCAATAAAGATAAATCAGAATTGAAGAGAAGGTGTCTAGATTCAATGTATCTGATAGATAACCGGAGAAATAAAAGGAACCAAAAAGTAGCATACGAGAGAGAACTCTCCCTCCCCTTGGACGTCCATACCTCTCTCTCCTCTTTCTCCTATTTCCATAATTAATATAATTTAATAATTATTTTTTGGGTATTCTGGAGCTCTGTTCCAGAAATTAGGAATTTTTAGAAGAGACATTTTTGAGAGACAATTGTACAAGGAGATGCTATCAATGAAATTACTTATGGAATTCTTCTCAATGACTGGCTAGATTTCTGGATTGGAGCATACAGATGAAGTTAAGTAGATTTTTAATTTAATTTATGTGATTTTTCTATTATTTTTTGTCTCTTTCGAAATGCATGCTCTATTAGAATAATAGATCTGTCTTCATGCCTTAGGCAGCCTCTGTTTTGATTTCTAATGAAAATAGTTTGATGATTTATACTTATTTTGATAGATTATGCTTAGGGCTGAGATCCTTTGATAATTTATGCTTAATTTGATAAGTCATGCTTATGATTTTTTATTCTTTTATGAGGTGAAGGAGGTCTTGGGTTGTGACCTTATTCTTAAAAATTGATTTTTGCAAAAGACAAATCTTCCGGATCCAAAACATTGATTTGTTTAAGAACTGAGTTATTTTTGGGACAAATAGTAGAATAATTGCATGGATGGATTAATTATCTTGCTTAGTGGATTTTGGATGCTCTGATCTGTTTTATATATTTGATTAGTTTGTGTTTCTGAATTTTTTCTAATTTCTTTTCTTGGATCTCAATTACTTATTAATCTTTGATAAAAAATAAATCAGATTTTGAATTTTAACTTAGTAGTGCTCCTTGTGGGATTCGACCTGTACTTGCCACTGTTTCAAAAAGACAACTGTGCACTTGCAGTATTAAAAGATTGAATTTAAATTCACATCATAACCGAAACCTCAGTCGTAGCTGCGTGATCGAAAGCATCCAAGCGGAGGCTGGTGATGTAGCGAAGTGGATCTGCCGAGTTCCGCAGCAAGGTGTTTTGCCGAGCTTAATAACTTGTGAGATTCGAAGGCGGTAACTGAGAAGGGGGCTGCTGTCCTTTCGCGCCGAGCCTGGTAGCCTCTGATCAATTGGCCTATCACCAACTGAGAGTCATTGAAGACCCGTGCTCTAGGATTTCTACGATTTTGCTGCGATGCTTGCTGCCCCCTAGTTTGGGCCCTGATATCCGCGAGGCGAGTTGCTTCCATTGTGTTTTCACCACCAGTCTGCTGATGGGATTGATGAGGCCTGGCTTGCACTGGATTCTTGTCTTGCCGGGGGCATTCCAGTTGAGGATCGTTCTGCTGGGGACGTTTGATCCGACGGTCGTCTTGCCGGGAGAGTGCTACGACCCCTCTTTCCTGCAGCTGCGCTGGCACCACCTTCTGTTGTGCTGGCAGCAATGATATCAACGGTGGTAAGACCCTTGATGGTTCTCCGTCCTTCTTAGCTTTTGAAGGCATGACGTTTTTGTATCGTTTCCCACAGACGGTGCCAATTGTAAGTGCAAAAAACATAACTCACAAGATTAGGGGGTGCCTTATAGGACTTATCCAAATGACTGTAGAGAGCTTGGTAGTGGAAGATCTCTTTGGGGAAAGATTGCTCGCCGGAGAACCTGAAAAGGGCAGGGGAAGACCGGTCAGAGGACCCTGGCTATGGCAGCGCAGGGCTCTCTGATACCTAAGTTGGTGCAGGGACTGAACTAAGGGTGGAGAAGAAGAGAAGCAGAGTGAGAGCATATCTGTGTGTCTGCAACTGAGTCTGAATCCTCTGTGTTGGAACAGGTCCGTTCTTGTAGGAGAGGAGTCTCCAGATATTTTATGGTGGGGAGAGTTGACTCTTGATATTTGATGGTGGGCCCCATGACCTGACTGCTAAGGTCTCATCAGCCCACATTGCATTAAATGTCAATCATATGGGTCTGCTCTTGTCTTGACTTATTGGTAGCAAAGGTCCCATCGGATGCCACGTGTCTGAAGAGGGGAGATGGTTGTCAGTGCCTGTCTCAGTTGGCAGTTCGTCATACAGCTACAGCCGAGGTGCGCGACTGGAGCTAAAGCGCGTGGCCTAGGTCATGCTGAGCTGGATCGAGGTCACATCACTGGTCTCGGCTAGCGTGCTTGCGCTTTAGCTGAGACCCCGAGACGCGCTCAGCCGAGACGGATACAGCCGAGACCCCGAGGCGCGCTCAGCCGGGACGGATAAGAAGCTATTAGCGCGTAGCCGAGGTGAAGGTGTGGTGAGACGGGTGCCTAGCTGATGTGCCGGGGGCATGACCGAGGTGGTATTGGCTGAGCTGGCGATACTGGTCCCGGCTTGGCGCATTAGCACTCGAGCCGAGATGCACGTAGCCGAGATCATTGCTGGATTTGCCACAATCTTGGAGTCTTAAAAATTGCCCCCCACACAATAGCGCCCGAGCTCGGTCCTGCCTCAACGCCCGAGCTAGTTACCTCAGCGCCCGAGCTCGGTCCTGTCCTCAACGCCCGAGCTAGGTACCTCAGCACCTGAGCTCGGTACCTCAGCACTCGAGCTCGATCTTGTCCTCAACGCTAGAGCTAGGTACCTCAGCACCTGTGCTCGGTACCTCAGCACCTGTGCTCGGTACCTCAGCACCTGTGCTCGGTACCTCAGCACTCGAGCTTGGTACCTTAGCACCTGAGCTCGGTACCTCAGCACCCGAGCTCGGTCCTGGCCTCAGCACCAGAGCTAGGTACCTCAGCACCCGAGCTCGGTCCTGTCCTCAGTGCCAGGGCTAGGTACCTCAGCACCCCAAGCTAGGTACCTCAGCATCGTAGCTCGGTCATGGCCTCAGCACCCGAGCTCGGTACCTCGTCTCAGCTCCTCAATTCGGTACAGTACCAGCTTAGTTAGGTATCACATTTCAGCAATAGTGCCAGACACATCCATGTTGGCCAAGTGCTTCACCTCGGCCAGGTACTTCCACCTATGCAGCAGTGCCAGAATGCTCATCGAGACGAGTACAGATAGATGTACCTCTATGGAGACTCAACCACATTACAGAACGTGTTGAGTAAAGATGGCATGCATCGGGTAGAGATAAAAGTCGTCATTATCCGATGGCTACGTCTACATCAAGTCACCAGAAGTAAGGTCCGATGGGACTGCAATTAAAGAAATGTGGGCTATGATGGGACTCCCTATCACGAGTCACGAGACTTCCTACCTAAAGTCAGAGACTTCCCCACTATAAATACAAGGAGCAAACTTCAGAAAAGGTAAGATGAGACATACTCATATCCATACCCAAAACTCTGTCTCTCTTCTTCTCCATCCTTTGCTTAGTTGCAGAACTGACTTAGGCATCGGAGAGCCTTGTGTTGACTGCAGCCAGGGTCTTTGATTGCTTTTCTTTTCTCCCTCTTCAGGTTTTCAGGCAACTAATCATTCCCAAATAAGTTTTTATATCATCTAAGTAAGTCCGTGAGATTTTTTGCACTTACAATTGTGTTAGCTATGTTGGGCATAAGAGTGATACTTTAAACTTGAAGACCATTGTATGTCGGCAAAAATCTGGAACCCTTATTTTAGATATCATCATTAGGGACTTTTTAATCATTATGCAAATGGTTTCCCTATGCAGTTTTTTGATTGCACAGTGAAACACCCTTGAGTTCTTCTTAAGTTGTTGGTGTTACTTAGAAAAGGACTTCCATTATTTCTTCAGTCGAAAAGAAAAATGAGGAGAAAAATATTTTGTTAGATTACTAAAATGTGAAGGAGATTTGAAATGGGTGACATGATAGTTGATCGGACTCTATAGGTCCAGTTTTGAGTCTTAAAATTAGACAAGATTTAACAGCTCGAGGACTGAGGGCAATGAAACTTACATGGAAATGAATATGTCTAATTATGTCTGAATGAAGTTTTTCTGCAAAAAAAACTTTCTTGTATTAGGAGAAAGAGGAGAGAAAAGGGTGGGGGCTATTAAACTTTTTCCACTAACCAATCCTACCAAAATCTAGAGGCAAGCAATGGAAATACTTATCAACACTCCCCCTTGGGAGGAATTCGGTTGGCACACATTTTATGACATGCATTTTTCAACTCCGGTTATTTCTCTTGGGATTCGAACTCTTAAAATTTTCTCGATTACCAATATTAGGGCCCCTTTGGATGTATAAGAAAATATAGAAGAGTAATATTTTATATAATATAATATTTCATTTTCTAAAGAAATAAATCTTGTGCGTTTGGTAATCCAAGAAAAATATGAAGCAAATATCTTTTTTTTTTTTTTAGAAAAGCTCAATATTTTTTCTACAGCTCTCCCCTATAGAAAACTCTCTACAATAAAAAAATATTTCAAAGTGAGGTTTACAAAGTGGTAGAGTAACATAAAGAACTTCACCAAATCCATCATGATGTACTTGTTTACATGTATGGTAAAGTAAAGTAAAGGTAAATGTCACATCACGATAAAAGTGAGGTAAAGTAAATGTGAGATAAAGTACATGGTGAAGTAAAGTGAGGGAGTGGCAAAATAGTTTTTTTTTTTGTTTGACTTTACTTTATCACACTATTGATGTCATATCATGGTAAAAGATGAAGGCTTGTGACTCTTTTGGTCTTGGGATTTGGACTGGCAACCTAGACTTGTATCCGATCCATTTAAAAATACAATGCTTCGTCTTTAGCAAAGACTAAAAATGAAAGAAAGACATCAATCTATAGGGAGATTCTATATGCACCCCCCCAATGCTGTGCACACCCACATCCCCTTATGTGAACAGTGATTTTTTCATTGTTCACATAAGGGGGTGTGGGTGTGCACAGCACATAATTGGAGTGCATATAGAATTTCCCCAATCTATATATTCGTGCATTTGCGGTATCTTATAATTAGGTGGAGCAGGTAACTCATGTCCACGTAAACATCCACGGCACACTTTTTTTTTTTTTTTTTATCTTTATCTTTATCTTTTAGTCTAGGATTTTGAGTCTCAATGGAAAGCAGTTAGGTTTAACTCCAAAAGTCGCGGCATGGCCCACGACTCTTCAAATACTTTGACGGCCATTATGACAAATTAATATGGTTAATTGCCCATTATCATGGCGACCCAATCAAAATTCAAGAAATGTGAATTACAAGCCATACAATTATGGCATTAAACCATGTAACTCCTCCCATCATGAAGATTAAATGAGAATAATGGCCCATTATTCTCCAACGGCCAATCAAAATTCAAGAAAAAAGAGTTATAAAAGGAGTTACAAAATCATAAATTCAAAATATGTAACTCCTCCCATCATGGAGCATTAATGCATTTAAAGCCCATAAACTCCCCATATGCCCACAAAAAACCTATAAAAGGAGGCCATTGCCACCATTCCAAGGGATGATGCAAATTACACACAAGTTCTCGTTCGTTGCTACGACGCTCCGACGACGATCTCTCCTCTATTGAAGGAGTTTTGCAACAGCCACCACTACAAGGTGATTAAAGATTGTGGCCCCCGGCCCTCCCCTTTTATTTTCATGGCTTAGACGCGACTCCTTAGCCCCTTTATTTGAATTTTTATTGGATATAGGATCTCCTCTTGATCCTTATTTTCTAAAATTCGAGGATCAAGCCTCGCTAAAAGAATCAAAAGCATCCACTATTATCATCAGATGGATGATGGCGAAGTCCAAATATAGTTTGCGACCGTCAATCTAAACGAGTCCCCGCAATCTCTTGAGAAGTCAGATTTTATTTTCTTTCTTCTTATTGTATTTTTATTTTTAAAGAGACATAAAGAATCACAAGTCTTGTATTCTTTCGATGAGAATTGTAAATCACCTCTCACGGCAAACACAAATCGCCTTTCAAGGCAAAAACATCGCGTTTCTTGGCAAACAAATAAAAATCCGTCTTTCACAACATTCGAAAATCAAATTATGTCTCTTTTTTATCACATATACAATAAAAGTTAGAAAAAAGCTTATTTTCTTTTCTGCATGAATAGGTTGATCTACGGATCATCGCTTCTTATTTTCAAGTAGAATAGAAAATTTGGCATACCTATACATAAAAGAAAAAAGTGATTGTTTGTTTGTCTCCAGCCAAGAAAGGGTTGGACCCCATGGGTTCTCACATCCGCTGACCCCAGTGGTCCCGAAACGAACCGCGAACAAGACGTAGATTACCTTTTTTCCCTTTTCTAATCAATTTTGGATGTTTGTTCTGTGGATGAGAGCTTGGATTTGAGAATGTTTGTGTTGGTGGGTTTTGAGATTTATGGAGTTCAGAGAGATTACTTTCTTTATATTTGTTTTTGCTAGCCAATGCTTTTGATTCATAGTTTTGAAAAATAAGTGAATGTACACATACGATCGACCACGACTGCCTTTGTAAGCTATCTTTGTTACTTTTTTGAGGTAACTATGAGAAAAATCCCCATAGGACCCCATAGGATCGATGAGGACCCAGTAGCATGTTGAAGACAGAAGGGGTCCTCAAGCTCCTTTTCAATCTTTTTTTTTAATCATTTTGCGATATGGTCGATATCGACCATTTTCTTGTGTTCAACTAATAAGACGGTTACAGGTTGGAGAAAATTTAACGGGTCGATATCAACCATTAAAGCTAAGTAGTGATGGTCGATATCGACCATTAGAGCGAAAAAGAAAAAAAAACACTCTATCTCTCCCATAGCCCAGTGAGAAGAATGCAGGTGAGATGTTCGACAAAATGATTAAGAGTACCAAGAGCGAGAGACGAGAGAGAGATGATGGGGGCGAAGAGAACCTCAATTGTCCGTTTTACAACATTGAATTTGGAGGTGGGTTGCTTTCTTTTTCCCCCCTCTGGGTCTTAATATTTACAAAATTGGAATCAGATTCATCTCCTCCTTTTTCGCTCTCTTGTAGTCTTATCTGAAAGATTTTTTTTATCCAAATCCTTCCCAAAGCATTCAATTTTTGTTTCTGATTGTTTTTTAGTTATAGATGGGAGGTTGGATGGCTCTGATTGAGGTCTTGAAGAGACCGACAGAGGGAGATGCTTGGATGGAGTTCGTCTTCTTCCTCGATCCTCTCTGGGTTGCTGCTCTCTTTGGGATTTTTACAGGATGGGCATGGAAGCCCAGGTGGGTGTGTTTGGCTAAAGAGAAATTCGATGTGGGAAAGATTTCGAACATGGCATCTTTGCCTTCGATTGCTATGGGGTTGATTTCAAGATTTAGTTCGTTCGTTCCGTGGATCTCAGAGGGCAAGGAGAAGAACCGAACATTTGAAATGACGGAGCCAATGAAATCTAATAATGGGTATGTCGGTTTTTGGTTTTATTTGGTTTTTATGTTTGTTTTTACTTAAAACCATGTTAATTTTTGCTTTGACTCAGTGGTAAACTATGTACTGATGATTTTTCAGATATATGGATGTGCCCAGTACCTCTAGGACCTCTAGAATTCGACCCACAGCGTCAATCAGGAGATTCCATCAGAGGTTTGTCGCTAATGTGTCTGATGGTGATGAAGAAGTAGTTGAAGAACAACCCGAAGCCCAAGTGGAGACCGAAGTCTCTGAATAGGCAAACGAAGTACCCGAACGAACTTCAAATGTTGCTCATGATATGACTGGAGAAATTCCCGGGGGCGGCCTACAAGTTTGAGCCTGCTACCTAGTTTCCGGACACATATTACTGCAAGTATTTGGCAGCAGTAGGTTTGTGAATAATCTTGGTAAACATATTTTAAATATTTATTACCTTCACTAATTTGTTTTTTATTTCGTTTTGCAGGAGAGACCGTCACTTAAATGCATAAGCCATGGCCAAAAAATCAGTGAATGGGCATGGAATTCAGAAGGAAAACAGAATACCATTTTTAGTTGTCTCATTG
This sequence comes from Camphora micrantha, assembly GCA_003546025.1. Classification (NCBI taxonomy): domain Eukaryota; kingdom Viridiplantae; phylum Streptophyta; class Magnoliopsida; order Laurales; family Lauraceae; genus Camphora; species Camphora micrantha. Next base: position 24,438,397 of record QPKB01000008.1, on the reverse strand, counting down.
GCCGTTCAGGGCTGGCTCCATTGGTGGCGACATCTTATCGTTCCATCAACAAGAACATCGTGTCAGCCTTTGTGGAAAGATGGCAGCCTGAGACAAACACATTCCATATGCCTTTTGGTAAAATGACGATTACCTTTGATGATGTGAGCACCATTCTAGGGATCCCGATCACTGGAAAATCTGTATCAGTGGACCCACTATCATTTGAGCGATCAAAGATACTTGTAGAGCATGGTTTTGGGGTCACATCCCAGCAGGCACACGAAGAGTTAGTAGGTGTGTGGGGCTCGTCGTTTAGACTGGCGTGGCTGAGGGACCTATATGGAGAGGTGACCGATGCAGATCCAGAAGAGCACATTAGGCATGCCGCTAGAGCATATCTATTATATATCTTGGGCTGTACACTCTTCACAGACATGGTGGCACGAAGGTCTCAGTGCTCTATGTAAGGCTGCTAATGAACTTCGATGAGGCACGCACATATGCTTGGGGAGCTGCTACGCTTGCGCACCTATACTGACAGTTGGGGTTTGCTACTAGGAGTGGAGTCAGGCAGATTGCAGGATATCTGACTCTACTAGAGGCATGGATTTACGAGCATTTCCTCAGGTGCAGGCCACACCAAAACCACACATATATAGAAAATTTACTGCGGGTGCATCGCTGGGTGCCACGAAGAGAGTCTGGGGACCAAATATCCAACCTGCAGTCCTTACGAGAGGCACTTGACGATCTTGGTGCCCATAAGGTAAGGTCTTATAAGTTATAAATAAAAAATTTGAGTAAATGAGTATCGTACAATTTAACTAATGCATTTGTTAATTAATGTTGTAGGTGGTGTGGGACCCCTATCGAGAGCATAGGGCAGATCACCCTTTTAACGAGGTTGCTTTTTATACTGGCTGTCTTAAGTACATGGACATCATTGAACCATATCATCCTGATCGGGTGCTTAGACAGTTTGGTAGGGTCCAACGCATTCCCCCCACTCCAATAGCTCCACAGCCCGCCACTAGAGGTGCCACCGCAAATCAGTATCGGATCGCTTACAATTACTTTGATCAAATATGGGAGAGGTGGCATAACTACCTCCTGTCTCCGATGGAGCGTGGTTTGCCTGCGGCCCACCCATAGGACTGTGCACCCAATTATATGGAATGGTTCCTCCGAGTGTCGCACCCAATCATTCAAAACCCTGCACAGCGCTCCACGTTCAATCTGCGTGTTCAAGATTCTCAGGGCAGCTCTTCTATAGACCCACGATTGGTATAATGCCTGACAACTGAACTATTATATTATGTATAACCAACTGACTAATTTGTGCATTATGTGATCAATTAACAGAGCATCGTGAATGCCCAAAGTATTATTCAGCCTATTCTAAGGAGAGGGTATACTCTGAGTGCCCGAGATCTTGATGCCTTGTACACGGCCCTTGAGGACGTCAATAGGGTCTTGGATGGAGCTGATCCGGAAGATCTTGTTCATAGACCACCACGGAGCGAGACACGCACTTACAGCCGTAGGGGGAGACGTGGACTTAGCATTTGATCTGTATTTTTTTGTGGTTCTGGTTGAAATACTTCTTTTGAAAGATTGTAAACTGAGTTTATGCAATTTTTTTGGGTCACAAAGATGGCACATGTAAGACTTTTGACATCCATTGGCCTCTTTATGGATATCCTTTTTAATGTTGCAGTTTGTATTCATGTAAAATGATAGTCTCTTTTTTTTTTTTTTTGCATAGCATTTAGATGAAATGGATGATGTAGTTTTGTAAACTGGTATTGTACAAGTTGCCAATGGTTGTGTTCGGCTTTTCAGGGCCGACACCAGAGGTCGTTCTCGGCGTCTCAGGGCCGACAGAGTTAAGATTACTCGGTGTCTCAAGGCCGACACCATAGTGTTTGCTCGGTGTCTCAGGGCCGACACCAGAGGTCTTGCTCGACGTCTCAGAGCTGATCAAATTATTTTCAGTCATATCAGGACCATTCAGTTGAAATTGTCATTTGCAGTCAGCAACTACAGCTTAAGTGATGTGACATGCACCATGAAAATATATGGAGTGTTCTTTTATTTGAAAAAAAAAGGGTGTCCAAAAGTTACAACAAGGCTCGATTGCATTAAGCTCTTAAAAAATTGGATCCTTGAACATCCTTATAAAATATAACAATCATTCTAGATCGATGGTTTCGCATGTGGCAACTGATGGACTGATAATTTCTCTGAAATGTTGGATCCGAGATTGGTAAGCTGTATCCCAACCATATGCAGAAGGGTGATGGTGACGAATCCAATTAGTAGCAATAGGTGGAATTGGAAGACCTTGTACGAGGAAAACTGTCATGGCATTTCAGGCAAAATATAAAAAGGTGACTTTATGCATCTACTATTATCACCTTAACAAAGTGGTTCTGATTGACAAAACCGATTGCGATCTCCCGCCTAGCAGCAGTAGGAATAGGGACCGATCGAAGAGGAAGGAAAGTCATGCTTTACTCAATTGACAAATGGTATAGAACAACGTTATAGTGCGAGGCAATTAGATGTCCCATGTTCGGCATCGTCATCCACCGATCATATGGAGGGCAATCCCCTGGGTACGATATGATGTTGAGAAGTTCATCAACCCTTTGGTGCGATCCATATAATTATCTGTAGTATTCTGCATGAATCACCAACTCTCTAGAAAGATCTTTCCGTACCTGTTGCTACGAATCCTCACCAAGTCCCATCAACCCTGCAATGGCTCTAAAGCCACAATTGTCATCCGCATTGACATCTTTTACATGATGAATATAAGGCTTTAAACCAGCTGGGAATGTGTTAATATAAGAAACTGGCTTAAAATTGCGGGTGCGACAGACCTTTTGCTTAGGAATCAGCTTCTTCACGGGCATCAAAGAGGCCCTACTGCTGACAATAGTCTCTTCCATCTTCAAGACAGGAGAGTAACTATCCTGAGCTGATTCGACATATTCAAAGGAAGAGGGTTCACGTTTAGTAGAATTATGTAATTTCAATTTGGGGCGCCCCCTACATTTAGTCTTCAAATTTGGCTCGATCAGTGAGGTCGTCTCAGGCTTTGCAAGCTCCCTAAGCTTATCCAAGATCTGTAACGTCTTTCTCAAATCATAGCCCCTGAACTTTTCGACAATTAAATCTATCTCTGGCATGCAATCCAAATTGACACTAGAGTCCTAGTCAGAAGCTGTAGATAGCAAGTCAAGCTTGCGCTAATGCATATGCTTGCAATCTAAAGGAATAGGGCGCCCGGCACTTATGTATTCTGCAATCTCATGAGCACAAGACAGGCCATGTGTCTGTCGAAGTACACAATCACAAGCATCTCTATCAATACCAACTGACGAGGCTTGTTTTGTCTCGGCCAAGATTTTCTCTAATGCACTTATAGAAATATTTCCACGAAGTTCTTTGAATTCGGAAGGCTTGAAATTGTGTTGCACAACCGTCTTTTATTTTTTTTTTTCAAATGATGCTTTTATATCTGTATGTTGCAGCAACAATAGGTTGTGTATCTTCATCCAAGAGTCTTCAAAAGTCCCCTGACTTGATCCAAGCTGCCGCTTTAGCTGTGCATGTGAACTCTCCACCCTAATTGTAATAGTGTTTCCAAGATGCATGACCTTGTCTGTCCAGGCAACCACAAATTTGTCCTTGTATGCATCTAACCAAGACGCTCTAACATACTGAAGTGTTGCCGGATAGGTGATGAATTCCTTTAGAAATAAGTTGAATTGCAAATTGTAATGTTCCTTACTGGATGAAGAGACCAACATGTTCCAGCTCATTATAAACCGGCCCCACTTTTCTTTCGTCGCAAATAACTTTTTGCATTTAGCCAATATATTTCTATTGATATTGTAATGCCCCAATTTCGGATACCGAGAAGATCGTCAAGATACCCGAAGTTGGCGCGCTACTTCCAGGAAAACCCGAGAACTTCCAAGATCATAGGCCCGCAGTGAGGTTCAATTTAAAACTTTTTAAAACGATATAAGATCAACGGTTAATAATGCGGAAGCATGTGAATATAGTGGAAGCAATAATAGGGTATCATATATCTAAGTCAAATATAACAGAGCTAAAATCCAACCAAAAGTATTAAAGTTGTAAAGATCAAAGGTTTATTACAGATTAAGGCAGCTACCATGCTCACTACAAGAATCACTCAAAATCCAAAATAACATAAGAACTCTCACACCCCAAGTGCTGGCTCTCCAACTTCCAGCTCGACCTCTTGGTCGGCTGGTCCCCACCCGTAGTCTCCTGCTACAGGTACCTCAGCTAGCGCAAGCGCGCCGTCCTTGTAATCGGGGTCGAAACCTAAGCACCAAGAATGGGTCAGATCTAAAGATCTGACAAGTCACAGTATACAAGTAACATAGGATAAATGTATCAAAAGAGTAAAGACAAACATATAGTTAAAAGAATATCAAGATACAGAATCTAGGCAGTGGAGCAGGATAAGCATTGAGAATCAGGATAAACATAATATCTAATCTAAAACAATATGGCACATTCACACGAGTTGGATACCTCGGGATATTATGCTGCGACCCTCCCATACTGAACACAGTTGCGGCGGGGAATCTCACCAAAGCTGGGGAGTGACGAGCCCCGCAATCACACTCATCAGTCTCACCACACTCATGACTCGGGAGACCGGACCCGGCATCACGCCGTCCGTCTAAAACATAGCTCATCATGATAGCTCACTCAACACTCATAAATAGCTCCTACCAGTGATGATCAGTCCAAAGGCTGAGCTTATAACAACTGAGTGAATGCCTATGCCGACTCAAGGAAACAATGAAGGTATGTGTCTGTCTAGGCTTTACCTTGCGTGAACAAGGTCCTAACAAATTGCCTAAGAGGTCCAAGTATCAATTCATTACCATGGATCACAATCCAGGTCCAAGCCCACTCGTTGGATCCTTACCCAGGCCCATCAAGTACATGGCCTGGTCTAAGGTAGTCCAAACGAGGTAACAAGTCTATTTCCAATGTTAAACAGTCCAATATAATCAACCTCTCCAATCTAGGGATTATACAACCATACATAGGCCATAAAAGGGCCCGCCTAGCCACAGACACGGGTCAATGTTCACCCATTTACATCATCGGGTCACCTCTAAGTAGTCATAGGTTCAGGTCTTCCATTTATTCAATTCATTAACAGGTATAAACAATAATAGGGACAATAGAGTGACAGTAATATGCTGAGAGAGATAAATCTCTAAATACCAGATTCAATGGGAAATATCAACAGTCCAACCTAAGTAATTGGTCCGCTATCTGGTTCAGGTCTACCTCAGGTAATTTGATCCTTAAATGATACCTCAGATGCTAATAAATACTGTGTTTGGTGCTCCAGAAGTTACGAGCATCATTAGTAGCACATAAAGGTCGAATTATCTTAGATTACATAACCTGGACCCTAATTACTGGACCCCATGAGTCAAGGTTGAGCCACCCCATTGACTCAGCTGGGCACAGTGAGGGAAGTCTATTTGGATGGTCAATGGGCCCCACACATGATCACAACAATAGAAATTAGAATCTGGGAGGTGTCACTGTACACAGTGTACTCAGCTGACTTCCTGGCCTGGGTAATCAGCTCGGCACACTGGGATCAGGGAAGTATTCCTCCTGCAGGGAATGCCTGGTTGTTCAAAAATTCCTGTGAGTTCGGCAAACCTCCTGGCCTAGGTAGTTGGCCGTGCCCACTGAAAGTCTTGGTTTAAGGAGATGTCCCAGGTCCTAGTTTCCCTTGTTGGAAATCTGCCTTCTAGGAATCAAGCTCGGAGTTCGGCTAAGCACGAAGCTCGGTATACTCAGCTCGGTATACTCAGCTCGGTCAAGCACTGAGCTCAGATAAAGTACAGAGCTCGGTAGAGCACAGAGCTCAGTTCGGCAATACGTTGAGCTCGGTAAAGGACAGAGCTCGGTAAAGTACCGAGTTCGGTAAAGCACAGAGCTCGGTTAAGCACTGAGCTCGATCAAGCACTGAACTCAGTAAAGTACAGAACTCGCTAAAGCACAGAGCTCGGTAAAAGCACAGAGCTCGATCAAGTACTGGGCTCAGACAAAGCGCAGAGCTCGGTCAACATTGAGTTCGGTCAGGCGCTGAGCTCGGTCAGGCGCAGAGCTCAGAAATATCATTGAACTCGGCCATGACACTAGGCTCGGCCTTGACTCTGATCTCGGCTTGAGCATCGTGCTTGGCAGAACACTGAGTTGTCAAGCGCAGAGTCCGGTCATACCACTGAGCTCGGTAAAGCACAGAGCTCGGTCAAGCGCAGAGTTCAGACATATCACTGAACTCGGCCATGACACGAAGCTCGGCCAAGACACTGATCTCAACCAATAGGACACAGACGCTCTACAACTCCGGAGTTCTGGTTTCCTTTTTATCCAATCCAGAACTCAACCCATCTCGTCCATTCACCACATACACATCCAGAATCATGAAAAACACTCTAATACACATTCAACCATCCAGTCCATGGGCCATTGATCTTCCAAATGAGATCAACCCATCCATCAATGGCCAAACATCCATGAAAACATGCTCAAAGGTAGATCTAACAATTCTAACATCAATTGAATAGAAATCTCAGAATTAAAGACAATAAACATCCATTCTATGTTAAATAAGCATATTGCACTTGCCTTGATCAATTGTAGAAGGAAAAGAGGGGAAAACAGAGATCCAATCCGGTAAAAAGAAAGGGGAAACCCCAGCTCTATGGTCTTTCCAGACTCATGATCAGCCCCAAAACTCAGATTTAGAAGAGATCTCTACTCCTATACCCATTTAAACAAGAGAATTGCTATAAGGAAGGAGATCTAGAGGGAGAAGGAGGGAATTCCATAGGAATTGAACTAGAAGAGGGTACTCACCTGATTTGGTTAGGGAGAGGGATAACCGAGAACGAGACAGAGAGGAATCCAAGTAGAATAGGTTGCAGCTGAGATCGTCTTCTTCTTCTTCTAAGGGTTCTATAAGGAGAAAGAGAGGAAGGAGACAGAATTGGAGGAAATTTGGGAGAGTGTTGGAGGCAAATAAGGGAAGAAGAGGGAAATGAGAGAGGAACAGTAGCCAACGTATGGTGTGGGAGGGTGTAGTATAAATAGGTTGAGTTTGGTGGCTAGGTACAGGAATACCCTTTTGTTAACATGGGATTAGGGTTAGAGTCATGGGTAGTTTGGTCTTTAGGTGGGAGTCTAGAAGCTTCTCAAGTGGAAACCCCCTATAGTAAATACTAATAACTAGCTAGGGCCTCCAACCAACTCAAAACTTATAAAAGACACTCTAAAAACTATATAAATTACACAAAGGGTCTATAACTTAGGAAAATACATATCTACCCTTACTAACCCCTATTAATTAGCATAGATAAGTATCTTAGGCTATAAAGTAGTATTCAAATTCAAAAGTGAGGGTCCATAAGAGGTGGGTCCTCACAGATATGCCATCTGCATAAAAGATGTTTGGCGCTGGGGAAAACAATAGATATGGCATTAATTAAAGTCATCTCTCTGTCAGTGACGAAAACGCTAGGAAGAACACCCTCGCCAATGACTTTGCGCAAAATACCCAATGCCCATGAGTAGCAGTCTTCACGTTCATTCTGAAGATATACAATGCATACCGAAAAAGTCTTCTCTGTGGATGTAACCGCAACAATCTCCAATAAGAGCGTTCAATATCGATTGGTCTTGTAGGTGCAGTCCATTATCAACACATGAGGAAATGCACGCAAGAGGTCTACGTTGGTAGGGTGTGTGAAGAACAAGTCAATGACATTATCTGTTGCAAGATAATTCCTATGCCACTCAATGTAACCATGCTCCGCCAATAATTTCAACAGTTGCTGCATCTGACTCCGTCCAGCCCTCTTCGCAACTTTATGCCTTTGACGTGCATTGTAAATGGTCTTCATTGTGCTTACATTTAACTCATTTTTATGTTTCAAAGTCACTAGGATATCATTTGGCCGAACCATATTCTTGGACATGTCTACTAGCAATGAAGTTTCCTCCTTTGTTAATCTCCCTACAAATGTGTTGACACCAAAAATGTCACTATGTCCCTTCAACACCAAAAGCTACATGGAGCCACATCCTGCCATAAATAGGAAGGCGCCACTTCAAGCACCAGATCTTGTCAGAATTAAACCAAAACTGCAAGATCCTTCAAAGCAGCCAAAAGAGGGGTACACATGAAGTTTCGGGCCATTTCGACATCATTTGGCCTAACTTCACTCCTCCGACAGGCAGACAAGAGCCCCCGGCAGCGACAATGTCGAAGACTTCAAAACTTCGATCAGAGCCTACGGATGGTCTCAAAATACCTCCAAAAGGCCCCCTGCCAAATTTCAAGTCGAACGGACGACGTTTGACCCTTCATCAACTCTCGGGAAGCAAAAATAGGCCTATCGGCGGCGGAGCACCCCGGAATCATGGCATCCAAATTGGAGCTAATGGATCGTCTCAAAATGACTCCAATAGGTCCCCTGTCAAATTTTAGGTCAAACGGACATCGTTTGACCTAGTTTCGAAGCTCGGCATTTTCCTCGAGGTGAAATCAAGGCGAGCGTTTGCGGGACCCCAAAAGGCTTCAAAACCCAAACTAAAGCCCATGGTTGGTCCTACTTACTACTCAGGAGGCTCCCTGTCAAATTTCAGGTCAATCGGACATCGGTTGACCACAAGTCAAAGCTCGGCATTTCTCTCATGGCAAAATTAAGGCAAGCGTTTGCGGGGCCCCAAAAGACTTCAAAACTCAAACCAAAGCCTATGGTTGGTCCTATCTGATGCTCAAGAAGCTCCACGTCGAATTTCAGGTCATTCTGACATCGTTTGGCCTAGTTTCAACGCTTGACAAAAAATCGGCAAAACCGCACAACAAAGTCTTCGGCTTTCCAGAAAAATAGGAAGCTTTGTGCTCCGATTTCCATGGCTTCTCGACGGGATTTCTCCAAGGAAAACAGGCCAATAAATGAGGGGAAATGTCAAGAAAAACACAGGAAGAAAAAGCATCGAAAAAGAGCGAAAAACGGCGAAGATACGGCGACCGGAAGGCGGCCAAAAAATGGGCCCAAGGCCCATGGTCGCCGGCGACCTTGGCCCATGGTCGCCGGCGACCATGGAATTTCCGGCGACCCAAAAGTTGCCGGAAACCCACTTTTTCGGGTCCTTTTCGTGTTTCGAGTTGATTGGCCCCTGTGATTTTTCCAAAATCTGATTTTTCATGCATGAAATCCGTCGATCTTCGTCAAACATCACGGATTCGACGCCGAAGTCATTGGATGATCATTAGATGCCTCGAATTCGCCAACCGGCCGACAAAGAAAGTACACTTTCTGCCCGCCCGATCGTGAAATCGACAGGACGGATGTTGCCGGCACATTGAGATCAATCAATGTCTGAAATTTCATCGCCATCCGACATCAAACAATGTGTGGATCCATCGGCGATCATCGCGAGAAGAATTCCAAAAGACACTGCGCGGCCCGCGACTCTTCAAGCGACTTGGCGGCCAATTAATGAGAATAAATGACCCATTTTATGACAAGTTAATGCGGTCATTAACTCATTATTTTGAACGGCCCAATCAAAAGCAAGCAAATGGGAGTTACAAATCCAATGATTTATGGCATTAAAGCCACGAAACTCCTCCCATGATGGAGATTAAATGCAATCAAAGGCTCATTAATCTCCATCGACCAATCAAATTCAAGGAAAAAGGAGTTACAAAACAAATCATTTAAAACTTGTAACTCCTCCCATTATGAGCATTAATGTATTAAATGCTCATAAACCCTCCTAATGGCCACCAAAAGCCTATAAATAGGAGGGCTTTTCCAAGGAGAAGGGACCAGACCGCACAGAGAAAAATTGCTCGGAAAATCCCGAAAGGGCCAGAGAGAAAAATTGCTCGGAAAATCCCGAAAGGTCCAGAAAAATTGCTCGGAAAATCCCGGAAAATCCAGAGAAATCAGAAGAACCTCTGCCAATTTGAAGAAAAGAAACTCTGCTGCAAGAGCAACTACAAGGTGATTGAAGCACCCTTGGGGGGGCCACCCCCCCCCAAGGACATCCCTTCTTCTACCAACATGGCTAAAACGTGGCTTTTCAGCCCGTTTACTTAGCTTTTTATCGGATATAAGACCTTCTCTTGGTCTTTGTCCTTTAAAAATCTGAGGTTAGAAAGCCGAGCCAAGAATCCAAGCAT
>QPKB01000008.1:24399575-24428123 GCA_003546025.1 Camphora micrantha | reverse complement strand
ACGACGTTGCATTATTTCTCCTTCTTCCGAGCTAGGAGGAGAGCTGGGTTCGGCGGGCTCGGTGGTTTCTAGATCGGATCCTGAGATAGTGGCTTCAGCACCAAAGGCGACTCGATGCTCAACGTTGGTCAGGGCTAGAACCGGTTCTTCCCTTTCCACTTCGGCAGCAGGTTCGAGCTCTCCCCTTGCCTGAGGTAGATCAGTCCTCCTCTTGATAAAGGAGTGGTACCTCGGCTCGTAATCCAACGGTGCGAAAGCAGCTCGGCAACAGTGACCTCAGTAACTGTATACTGCCCGAAGCCACGCATCGTTTCTCTTCTAGCCAACTCGGTTGGCTACTTGTTTTATCCGACTGACCTCTGCACGACAAACAAGGATGGGTCCAAAACGATACCTCTGTAGAACAAGAAAAGGGAAACACAGAAGCTCGATGATTACTTAGAGGGCTCCTAAGGTTACGGGAACCTTGTCGATCATCGCCACTTTGGGTACAGTTCTATCATACTCCCAGTGGCCCGAGACGAACAAGCGATCATCCCCTACATACTTGTTCGAGTCATCCAGATTGTTAACGAAACACTAGCATTTCGCCTTGACTCGGAGATAATAAAAGTGATCGCCACTAGACTTGCTAAGGTCATAAACATCCTCGATGTCATGGACACCGAGGTTGATGCCGAGGATCTTATTCAGCTCGGCCACACTCATGATTATCTTGTAGCTATTCTGCATCAACTGGCATGGGGTGAGATGTCATTTCTTCAGGCAAGATATCAAGAGGGGATGAAGGGGGATTCAGACCCCACCTTCGATTATGGTGACCAGGTAAAACGGCATCTAGCCATTAGTGAAGGCGTAACCATCAAAGGGGTTTTCTAGATCATTCAACCTAATGAGGACATCATCAGGAATCTCGTACTTGGCCTTGAACTCGGCCGTGGCCTTTGGAGTTTTCATTTAATGCCTATAGATGCCCATTCCTAAAGTTTACAGAAACTGGAAGGACGGAGGAGGTGATTCGAAAAAGAAAAGGGGGCAAGAAACCCTAACCCTAAGGAAAGCCCGAGAACAGAAACGAACAGGGAAGAAGAGAAGACTTACGGAAGTTGGACTCGAAGGATGCTGAGCTCGGATTCAGAGGACCTTGACTTCAGCAATACCACTCTTTTCTGCAAACTCTCTCCCCTCTCTGAAACCCAATTTGCTCTCTTACAAAGACGAAGATGGGAGATGAGAAGGAGAGACCCCTATTTATAATGGAAATAAGGCGCCTCCTTTTGAATTTCAAGGACGCACGTGCGAAGCGCCGCCTCAAGTACTGTGCACGTCTCTTCAAGCATATCGGATAGCCAACCAGGCGGAGATATGTAGTGCCACCGATACATCTTCTACATCGATCAAGGTGCCCTATTTATTACCTCAGGCAGATGAAGCGGTGAAGAGACATAATGATAAAGATTAGATGTCAGTAGCCGACACCAAAGAAAAATACAATACAAGCTTTAAATACCGAGATCATTCCAGCTTCGGTAAAGGTACCAGCTTGGCATACCTTTGTCTCGGTGAGATTGTTCTATCTTCGGTAAAGGTACCAGTTAGACATGATACATCTTAGACATGATACATCTTGGCAATAGTGTCACTCACATCATAATACTTAGCTTCCGACCTCAAAGAGTTAGGGAACTCTAAGAAGTCATAAGCTAGGGGGCAATTGTGTGGGGCATTTCTGTAACACAGAGATTACCCTAGTTTCGGTAAGAGTATCAGTTGGGTCTCGGCTTTATACGTCTCAGTAATAGTGCCAGTGAAGATATTCTTACAGTACCAAGATCATCCTAGCTTCGGTAAAGGTACCAGATAGGCCTGCCCTGGTCTTGGTAAGATCATCCTAATTTCGATAAAGGTACCTGCTCGGTATGATCCGATCTTGGTGATATTGTTTCAGTTTAGTAACAGTACCAACTCGGCACAATGCATTTCGGCAACAGTGCCAGATGGCATCCATCTTACAATCGTGCTTGGCCTCGGTGCCATCCTCAGTTCGGTTAACCTAGACGAGCACCGACTCAACCAATTACAGCCGTCCTTCGTTACAGAACGTGTTGATCATGTTACAAAACGTGTTAGGAAATAAGGACATGCACCAGATGAAGATAAGCAATTATCATTACCCGGTGGATACGTCCTTCTCAAGATGTCAGGATAAGATCCGATGGGATTCAACCGCTGACAAATCAAGGTATGGTCTGATGGAACAGTACCTCCACCTACCTCCACTAAGGAAAGGCCTGATGGGACTTCCGCTTATATATATGCAAGAGGCAAGCCCAAGATAGGTACGCTTATGTATTCAGCAATACATACAGACTCTCTCTTCCTCTTTCTCACTCACCCTTTGTTCAATGACTGCACTAACTTAGGCGTCAGAATACCTTTGGCTGATAGCAGCCAAGGGCTCTGACCTCTTCTTTTCTCCTTCCCTTTTAGGTTCCAGGCATCCAATCATTCCCAACAAGTTTAACAAGAAGTCTTACATCATCTAATCAAGTCTGTAATATTCAGGCACTTACAAATGTATTATAGTGGAACCTCTTAAATGAGAGTGGACCCACATGATATCCATTTGATCTAACTAAATTTAACTGCTTATACCACCCATGGTTTATCAATAGCCGGTTCTCTAAGGTGGATGGGTTCGATGGTACATTTTATGAGGCAAAGGGTCGGCCAAGTAAGTAGTTGCTTTTAGTGGAACCCATCTAGGTAAAGGTATAATGTGCAAGATACTAATTTAGTGGATCCTAGATAGATGGGGTATATAGGTGAATGGTGACATCTTTCATATAGTAGTTCCTTACAATAAGTTGTAGGTCGATTTTTAATTCAGTTGGCCGCATCACCCATGTAGATGGTAATCTAGTGGATCCCATATAGATAATATAAGAGGAGTATGATAACTTAGATGGGTGTATCTTAGTCAATAGGTAGGATATATGTGTGGTTCTCACCTAGATGGGTGAATGGGGGTTAGAGCAAGTGACATAGCATGATGGTCGGATTGATGGGTTGTTTGATATTTTATTTAGTGGCTTTCACTTATATGGTTGGCCATGCAGATGTATGAGATATAATGAGTTGTATAAGATGGGTTGATACATTTGATACATATCTAGTATTTCTCACCTAGATGGGTGCATGGTTTGGAACAAATGAGGTTAACATAAAAGGGCATAGTTTGGAGCAAATGAGGGTCATATAGAACAGCATTAGGTCACGTTTGGCAACGAAATCTTGAAGGAAAAGATTTTTTTGTTTCCCTATAGTTGTGGGAAATCCATATTTGACAATTAAAAATGCATGAGAATTTGGATGAATGGAAATCTTCATTTGTTAGAATTTTTAGTTCCGACCACCCCATAAGAGTTGAAAATCCTCACTTAAGTAGATTTGCACATTGGACCTTATTTTTCTTAGCTATATGTAGTGGTGGCTCTAGAAATCCGAGTCAGTGGGGTCAACAAAAGATTTATCTTCCACAAATCGAATAAATTTGTTTTCCCCTTTATCAACATCTGTCATCTACTTTTGATAATATTAGGATTTTCTTCTTCTAATACAGGGAGAATACCGTATTTAAAGGTTAAGTTAGGGTAAGTGAAGACTTAACCACAAAATGTCTAAAAAAAGGAATTTTCTTTAAAAAATAAAAATTGGGCCCATTAGTTTTTTTTTTTTTTTTATGTTTTGTTTTGGTAGATAAATGACCAATTAACTTAGGCATTGAATGGGGTCAAAAGCATCCCATAACTTCAATTCATTAAAGATTTTTTTTTTAATATTTTTTCAGATCTCAGTAGCGCCACCCATGGCTATATGCATCAATACACACCAGTATCAATGTGAAATCCTCAACTATATACATCCCCACCGAAGTATCCTTGTTTCAGTGGTAGTGAAGAATCATTAGAACTATGAATTCCTTACTTGTTACCAAACATGCTCTTAAAGTCATATTGAGAGATGGTTTGATATTTATTGAGCGGGCTTCACCCATATGGTTGGTCGGTTTTATGTGTTAGATGTAGTAGATTCCACTTAGTAGAAGTGTTAAAGTTACACGAGGCTACAAGTCCTTGAAACAATTTATTCAGATTAACACTTATTTTATTGTAGTGCGGAAAAGCATTTCCGCAATCCTTACGGCATGTTTGTGTAACACTTTTCAGTAGAAAAGTGGACGGTTTTCCACGAAAAACTCATTTTTTATGCTTTTGGTGCGGAACAATTCCACGGAAACGCTTTTATGTCTTGTCAACATTTTCCTTGCTAATGCTGGAAATGGGTTTCCTATGTGGGTATGGGAAATAGATTTCCTCGAAAAACTTCTCTCTCTTTGCCTCACTCTTTTCCATTTTAACCCAAAACACTACAACTCTTTTAATTTTTATTTCTTTAAATAAATTATTATTTGATGTTGAATAAATACTATACATGTTATGTTATTTTTCCTTAAAAAATTGTTTCACCAAATAAGAAATTTTGATTTTCTATAAGGAATCCACAGACGCACCAAACAACATTAGCACCAATTCAACGAGAAAAGAAATTCGCACCAAACATAAATTTCTAAATTCTACGGAAATCCTTTTTCAAGGTTTTCATTTCTATGGAATTTGCTGACGTGGTAGTTTTCCCTTTCCGCGGAAAGGGCATGTACACAAAGATGCCCTTTAGTTTTCCGTACAAAATTGACCGCACAAAATGTTCTTCAATTATCAAATTTATGTGCTAAAATGGTAAGCAGAAGAGAGAATTGACCTTTTTTGTCCAAGAGTTCAATTGAGGGTACAACCTTAATAAATGTATTTTATTTCTAATATTACCCTATAGAATTTCAATCTTAACCCTTTATGTATGAGTTGTGAAAATGCCGCTACCTTTATAAGAACTGAAATGTGGGCAAGGCGAAACTAAAGGGTTGGCAGGGGCCATGGCCCCCTAATTGCCGAAAAACCCCTTTAGATAAATTAAATTTTAAAATCATTTTTAGCAACGCGCCTAAGTTTTTTTTTTTGTTCACAATGGTGCCCCAATGCCTATAACCTATTTTCTCCCGAGTGCGGGACCGTTTTATGTGATTGTGAACATGAAGTCCACTTTAAGATTTATAACATGGGCCCCCCTTTGTAAATGGCATACATGAGCCTCAACTTTAATAAGTACAACATGAGACTTGTCTTTAACAATTAGAACATAGCCCACTTTTATAAAAAATAGAACATAGGGCCCACTTATAGAATTGACAATGCAGGGCCACCTATAGAAATTATAATAAGGAAACAAAGGATTCTTGTACATGGGACCTACCTTTAAAAGTTACATCGGGCCCACCATTAGAAATTAGAACATGGGCCCCACCTTTATAGAAATTATAATATGGGCTCAACTTTGGTAATTGTGGAGATGGGCCACCCTTAGGAATTAAAAAGGTAAGGTGGGCACTGAAATTGTAATGAAAACTTGGGTTATGTTAGTAAACTCTATAAAAAAAAGGTTTTGTTTTATAATTAGACCATAATTACATATTAGAGCTTTGGCTTCTAAAAAGTATGGTGAGGAGGGCTACTTTTCTAGTAGAGATTATTTTAGCTAAAGAGGATGGAGGCGAACAACAACACAAAAATTACAAGTTTTTTGAATAAATATGAACTCATAAAAATTCAAAAACAATACAAATGGTGGGTTTTACATTATAATTTGTAAAAGGTAGGCCTACTTACATCAATTCGTAAAGGAAGGTGGGCTCATAATCACAATGGGTGGCCCACTTTGTAATAAATGTGGGTCCCACATTCATAATTACAAAAAAGGGTCACATTATAATTTCTGTAAACGTGGACCTAAATTGTAATTTCTATAAAGTTGGGGCACATGTTCTTATTTCTAATGGTGGTTCCAATGTTATAATTCCTAAAGATGGGTCCCATAAACAATAATCCTATATGGGTCGCTATTGTAATTTCTACTTATGGACATGTATTATAATTTCTAAGGTGAGGCCCGTAATCTATTTATTATAAAAATAGGCCCTTTGTTCTAATTGTCATAGGTGAGATTCATATTGTAATTATTAAAGGTGAATTCATGTATAACAATTAATAAAAGTAGCA
Source organism: Camphora micrantha (assembly GCA_003546025.1). Taxonomy (NCBI): domain Eukaryota; kingdom Viridiplantae; phylum Streptophyta; class Magnoliopsida; order Laurales; family Lauraceae; genus Camphora; species Camphora micrantha. The sequence continues at coordinate 24,421,950 of QPKB01000008.1, read as the reverse complement.
TGTTATAAATCCAAAAGATGGGTCTCATGTTCATAATTCTTGCAAGGTGGGGTGTTTTCATAAGTTTTGCATAAAGAGTTGTTATTCATAAAGGGCAATATTGAAAGTTAAATGCATTTGCAAGTTCATGGGATTGCAACCTTTTTTATACCATTTCAGCATAACATCCTCACTGGATGAGAAATGTGAAATTACGTTTGAATGGTGTTTGCTATCCCCTTTTTTCCTACATCGAAAGGTAACACAGTAACTGGAAAAACAAACAAAGTATGAAAAGAAACATACACTGTTGAGGTCAACATCCACCCTCACTCCTGAGCGGTCATAATTGTGGTCGAGCCCTCACCCTCACCATAAAACTATTGTTGTGCCGTTTCCTATCACCAATTGGTTTTGGGATAAGTCGTAGCTCAATGAGGTGTAAGATCCTACAAATGGTATCAGAGCCTGATATGTTGGGTGTTCGAGTCTCATGACACGTGTTTTAGAAGTTCGCAGGAGGAATCGCGGCGGGTGTGCCGTTGAGGGGGGAATTGTTGAAGTCAACGTCCGACCCTCGCTCCTGAGCAATCATAATTGTGGTCAAGCCTTCGTCCTCACCATAAAACTATTTTTGTGCCGATTCCTATCACCAATTGGTTTTGGGATAAGTGGTAACTCAATGGGGTGTAAGTTCCTACAAACACGAAAGCAGCTACCCAAACAAAACACCACGAAACTGCAAGCACTCCACTTGGCTATAAAAACTGATAGAGTTGAAGATCAGCCTCGCGAGGATGAATGTTGAAATCAGAGCTATTGACATCCTCATTTTCTTCAAGTTCCGTACTTCTGACAGAAACACTTCTTTTTTCTTTCATGTACCACTCATTTGTTGTTGACCAAAGGAAGGAGACAAAAGTTATGAAAGTTGGTTAATTCAACTTGGATAAGTTGTCAGCTACTTTATTCTGGGAGCTCCAGTAAAATCTTATTTTCTAAATATCAAAGGCTTTAAGGAAACTAAAGAGACTTTTCCAAGTAAATACGAAATCCCTAGAAAGGTTCTTTTCTTTTTTCAAATTCTCCACAAGAATAAGGCAATCTCCTTCAAGTATAACTCGTTTAATCTCATTCTTATGACATATTAAAAATCCTTCATAGAAGACCCCTAATTCAGTTTCAAGTGGGTGCACTATTTCTATTGCTCCAGAGTATGCAACCGTTTATTAGCCCTTTTAGATAGGGATTACAAGGAACGTTTTGAGGAATGACACCTCTATAGGAGTTTATGGGCCGGGTTGCTTCTAAAGTATAGGCCTAAACTCGGCCCAGTCTGAATCGAGCCATAAAAAGTTGGCCCAAGCTAGCCCGCCTAAACAACATGAAGCTCGTGCCCAGCTCGAGTTAGGCTTATAATTTAAAAACTAAGTTGTTTGCACTGCCTCGAGGGTATCTCGACTAATTTGGTCATGTATTTATGTGTCAAGTTTCTAGTGTTCGAATCCCTATATCACCCTTATTATATTTGGGTTGGGCGGGGCTTCGTGCTCCCTATAATTGAATCCAAGCCCAACCGATATATTAAACGGGCCTAAATTAAAAAACCAAGCCTGACCCTAATACTGTAACCCAAGGGCCAAGCCCAGCCCAAAGCAGGCTGGGCACAAGGCGACTCGGTCCAAGAGCACCCCTAGAGACCTCATTAGGATGGGCCCTCTCTCTTTCCTCTCCTTTCACTCGACATGCCATTGCCCTGCCTTGAGGGTTTGTTAGAATGTGCGTTAACATAAGAGAGGTTCTCATGACCAAAGTGTGTAGTTGGCACCTAAGCATGGACCCAACAACTTCCCTCTAGTGTCCTATTGTTTTGTTTTCTTGGAGTTTGAAAATGCTTGGATTTTTCGAAGATGATCTTATTGAAATAAGGTTTGTTTGGCTTACATAAGGATCTTATAGGAAAACAATCGTTCTGGTAGGACTCTTTGATATATTGGGAGTCCGCAATAAAGCAATTACAAATTTGTATCACCGAGAACCATCACTCCAACGTATCTAGGACTGCCAAGTTGGAAAAGAACAGATCCAAGTTTGGTGAAGAAGCCTATCGAGTTACAGATCAAAGATGCTAATGTGTACAACAACTTCAGGTATTTGTTCAATTTTTTTTATTTTTTATTTTTTTATTTTTTTATTTTTTATCTTTTTGTGTCCTGATAACCTAGATCCTGGTAGATTGAATGTTGATCTAATGACAATGACCAGAGATTAAGTCAACAAGTGATGGCAGAGACAACTTTGGTCGTTGTATAGAGAATATAAGTTTGACATGGCTTCATTTGAAACATAGTAATACTTATATCATGAATATGTCAAGAACTTTAGCATGATCATAAACACGAGATCAGGTGGATTTATGTTACATTCAGTCCCGAGTTAATTGAGATTAACACTAATTAATCATGTTTAATTTGGTTAATTGTGTTTAATGGTCAAATTAAGTTAAATTAGTCTCAAATGGTTGAATTAAGCTTAATGGATTTAGAATGAGTCAAATGAACTAGTTTTGAACTCAGTTGGGCAAGAATAAAGATTTTTTCGTAAATTTCAGTTTTAGTGTATTTCGTTGAATGCAATAACTTTTGATACCATCGTGTGTATCTTGAAGAGTACAACTACATAGCATTTGATCTTATATAGATCAAGTTAGTCTTAGTTTGACTCAAAAAGTAAATAGTTTGATGTCATAAGGCTTATATGCAACTTTCAGGATATGTAGTCTTAAAAAGGACCTAAACTTCATCTCAGCCCACAAACCCTAGGTTCCTTTTCTTCTCTTTTTCATCAGTTGCTTAGGAAAGGAGTTTTCAAGTGGATTTGGAGGTAGAACTTGGAGATTTCATCTTCTTCATCAACTTCCCTTTCTTCATTGGGTGTTAGGATTTGAGGAAAATCTCAAAATTCTCTTCTTCAAGCCACGAAGTAAGTAAGCAATAGTAAATTCAAAGATTTTAGTTTTGCTTGAGTTGTCTAGATCCTTCTCCATCTCAAGCAACTCATTAGTTTTTCCACTCTTGTTGTTTCATTATGTTAGGGTTAGTAAAAAGGGTTCAAGCGGTGGAATTCATCTCTAAATTGAGCTTAAGGTAGGGGGTTTTGTGTTGGATTTCAAATTGAAGCAAGTATAATCAGTTAATTGTGAATAGATGCTAGTAATCTTCCATTAATTCAGTTTATATTTAATTTCACCTTCTTTTGTAGAATTTATTTATGAGGGTTGAATGGCTTAGTGAAAAGAAGTTGGAAATTGTAAAATGATGATTGAGAAGGGGACAGAAGGTCCCATATTATGTGTAGGTTCAGAATGAATGGAATGAAGAAGAGGAAGAGGGAGATCAATTTCAGAATTCTGAAACTGAAATCCTATCAGGTCCAATTGATCGGACGACTTAGAACCGAGTCTGGATTGAGTTGATTCTAATTGAATCAAAATCTCTTTTTATGCATATAAACAGGTCTATAAACTAGTCTTGAGGCTATTTATAGTGTAATTAAGAATTATTAAGTCTTAAGGACTGTAAAGATTATATATGACCTTAGAATTGATAGTTTGACTTAGAACATTGTTCAATAGAATTAAACAAAAAATAATCTTGAATGCTAGGAATTTTATATGTATTAACCGCTGGTTTAGGACTTAACAATGGCTGTTAATTTAGGAGACTCCAATGTACACTTCATACACCATGTAATACCAAATTGGAAATAACATGTACATTGGATAACCTAAACTACATTGAAATGGATGGTTAGAGACGACAGATAATTAGATTAGAGATGGTTAGTAATTTATCTTGACTCTTTAAAATGATTTGCATATTATATTGAAATATTATGTTGACCTCAAGTTCTATATTATAATTGTATGAATCTTTATTTTCCTTCAATTGAATTGATTGGATTATATGGAATTGAAGTGATATAATTGATTTGAATTGACTCATTGAGTCTGGCACTACTTAGTTTAACCTGTTAAAGCTTGTTAAAGCTGAAATAGGGTAATTGTACAATTCCTAGTATAGTAGATGTTTATATTGGGGTGATCCGGAGCTCAGTGTTGAGGCCAGTTGTCCATGTCCTGGACACTAGTCAAACCCCACATAATTGAATGCTTCCACCGAAAGAAATGAAATGTGATACTAATGTAGTTACCGATTAGAGTATAACTCTTGGTTATGATTCTGACAGCATAGATTGATTTCAATGCACAATTGCCTAGTATTCGGTATTTGAACTCGTGAATTATCCCATCTTTAAATTCAATTGAATACAGCATGTATTACAATAATTTTGTTTATAATTCACTGAATCATTGTATTCATTAGTGTTATTAATGATATTACAAGCCCGAATGCCAATGCCGGTCCCACAGAGGCCACAAAGCCAGCGAAGGAGACCCTATTCACCCGCCCCCCTTCTAGGGTTCGGATCCCAGACTTTCAGCGACATATTTGCTGTCGAAGTTGAATATAAGATGGATGACATGTAGGTTTTTTATTTTTGGTTTTTTATTTTTTATTTTTTTGTTTTGTTTTGTTTTGTTTTGTAATCTAGCCAAGGGGGCTGAGACCCAAGTGAGAGCCAGCAAACACACGAGAAGGCAACCCACTCAAGTGGAAAAGAAGCCCGCACAAGTAGGAAGAAAGCCCACATAGGAAAGGAGCCTGCACGAGCAGGAAAATGTAACGTACCCGGGGTTAGCTAGATAAGAACTAACGCTCCTTACCACTCGGGTAAGGAGCCGTTCTTGGGTGACATGTAGTTGAACCCATTCGTCTCACTATATAAAAGGAGTTTTTGGCAGGTTATCTGTCATGACCCCGGACCAGGACTGAGCCTACCAACGCCCTAATCCAGAGTCGCGGTGCAGTAGGCCAGAAAATTTCGCTCGCTTGCGCTGTTTCACACAGGTTTCCGTTGTGAGGATTCCATGATCCATTACCTCAATCACATAAGAACGAATAAATTGCAAAAGCATGTAACAAACATATCCTTAAGTCCAACGACATAAAATAATATCCAAGTCTCGTGTCAGAGTGAGAAACAGAATTACGCATACCTAAAGTTAAAGTTAAAGTTTTACAGCACCAACAAAAGTAAGTTAAAAGTTATACATCCCAAAATAAAAGACAATAAAGGCTAGTAAAAAAAAATCCCAAAAAGTGATGATCATCCCCAAACTGTGACACGTAGCTCATAACCCAACCTGATGTCTAGATGACATCGTTAGGCTACCACTCTCGATCAAACGGCGACTTAACCACCTCCTCCTCATGTTCCGCCTCATGTGCAACGGGATCGACATCTGGCACTAAACAAAGAAGTATCACACACGGCAATTTGGCAGGCGAATAAGACAGATAAGAGCATGGCAACTGTATACAAAGTCATCTATAAATATAATAGTACGTTTGAAAGTTAAACAGAAATAGCGATGAAATCAAAGAAATTAAATACTGAAACAAATGAATAGAATAGAAAATATTTAAAAGAATTCGGATAATCGAACAAAACAATGGCAACCACACTAGGCTTATTCTCCCATTACCGACGTAACGAGTGCAAACAAAGTATGACCGTCGACATATGACATGGCCGGAACAAACATATAATACATATATAACCTGATATAGGTGGGCATCAAACATAATCTGTGGCGGAACGAGTGACAAATAAATAGAGTGTCCAAGCTACAGTTGGCGGAATTAATTAAGGATCCTAGGCTGGGTGATCAAACCGGCTAGGCAACCCAAGCTCAGTGGTGCCAACGAAAAATCCGAACAAACATAAATCAATTAAAAGAAGGGGAAATTTCTGTACGGTCACCTACAGTACTCGATTTCTCTCCCTTGTTACCAAAGTTGAACATATTACCCAGACGTTCTCCGTACACTTCGTATAGCTTCGCAGGCAGAAACTACATTTTTATTTGCGATATCACAACAACTGTTGCGATACCGCAATTTTTTAGTTGCAATATCGCAATTTATGTTGTGATATCACAACTCAAAAAATACCTTTTCATCTGTTTGTCCATCCCTATTCGACTATCCCTAATTTTCACCTGCGGTAACTCTCTCCCTAACCGATTTTCACCATCCTCCTCCCTCACCAACCTATTTGCAAATACGCAAGGTCCCAACGTCCGTTCGATGTCGACAAAGCTTCATCGTCCCCATTGTCTCCATCGGCTAGGGATTTTGGCCACCATTATTTCGCAAATCTGGGCGTTCCGAGCATGATATTGTTGCAGTTGCGCCTGCTGAACTTGGCAATCGTTTTTCCCACTCTCTTTTAGCGAGATCTGGTATTCTCTTTCCTTTACCACCTTCTCTCTCTATTTATCTCTGTTTGTGGGTTTTCAATTTAGTTCTGTCTCTCTCTCTCTCTTCTTCTTCTTCTTTTTCTCCTCGTCATTTCTGTTGGGAATTTATAAGACCTTTTCAACAATTGGAAACAAAGAAGAGATGAAGAAGAGAAAATAAAAGCTGCAGAGATATTTAACAAATGTAAAACTTTGAAAGACAAAGATGGAAATAGAGGAGAAGTTGTTATATCAACTACATACATTCCAAAACCAAAAAATGCTTCTAATATGGGCTTACATGTAACTAATTAAGTAGGCCTAAAATCAGCAATCTAGTCAGCTCCACAAGTTGAAAATTTTGGATGTAATTTGGATCATAAAAGACATAACATTATACGTTTACAAAGTGGACATTCTGAGTTTGTGCTGGGGCCCACCATAGGACGAGATGAACAAGACATGCCACATTGTTTTTTGCGACCGGACGTCCAACCCAAATCCAATTGTTGGTAATTCATGATGAGAACAAGGAGACTTTTTAATATATCAACAACAGGATGTTCATAAAAAAGTGAGGTTCCACAAGTCCCACTTAAGGTCACTATTAATATTTACACAAAATATTTCAAATATTTTTACAAGTGGTATTCCTTGTATTTTAACTTTTTTTTTAAAGACACAAAAGTAGAAAAAAATAATACAATAAATAAGAGGGAGATACATATAAGGTGGAAAACATGGAATGAATACCTAAGACAAAGATGTGGCAGGAGATTCAATCACTATATATGATAATGGCCTAAGGTTGACATGCAGAGAATGTGGCAGGAGATCACTTGTTATATATGGCAAAAGATCACTTGTTATGTGGCAGGAGCTGCACTTGAAGAGCAGGGAAGTAGAAAACTTGAGACAAAAGCAACGGAACGAAAAAAACTTATAAATAGAAATACATTCATTGACTTTTAACCTCTCATTTTTTGTGATATCGCAACATAAATTGCGATATCGCAACTAAAAAATTGCGGTATCGCAACAGTTGTTGTGATATCACAAATAAAAATGCAGTTTCTGCCTGCGAAGCTGTACGAACTGTACGGAGAACGTCTGGGTAATATGTTCAACTTTGGTAACAAGGGAGAGAAATTGAGTACTGTAGGTGACCGTACAAAAATTTTCCCTTAAAAGAAACATATTTCACATCGATAAAAGGACTACTTTGAACATGGTGCATACAGACATACAGAAAATGAAACAGACGAGTAACCTTACCAAGATTTTTGCAACGTGGCGAACCACACAAAGCGATTCAAAATGTTTTATAAGAAAATATTTAAAATCTTCAAACTTGGAATGAGGTAATTGGTTGTGTTTAAATGGCTTACCCAGGGCCGTCTCAATGAGCATTTAGTATCCAAATGTCGGGTTATAAGAATAAATTTGGTGCCTCAGAAGTTACCCGGCATTTGAGACCTCTGAGTGCACATCAAGACTTCGGTAAAATCATGGTGTTTCCCTGGTAATTCAATTATAAAAGTTCTCCTTATTTCCTCCTCGATTTCAATGATAGAATGCATATTTAAATTCCTAAATTCCCACTCAAACATGAATGGGTCCCTATGAGCACATACCACAATAATTCAGGAAAAATAGTGCACAGAAAACACTAGGGGACAGAACCTAGGCTCGCTAAAGGGAGCCAGAGTGGGCCCAATCTCGTCATAGCAAGGTGGACCTTTGTCTTGGTCTCCACCAGCGAGAGGACTGGCTCGCTAGAGTGACCCCAAGCTCGCTCTAGTGAGCTAGCCTACTGGCCAGGCTCCTCAGGTGCAGGAATTTCTGTCTCTCTTCAAAAGTTCTAAACTCCCACTTCTTCCTTCTCAATAATGCCATTCTCTTGCACCTGAATTGAGCTCCCCTAAACTTCAATCAAACCTCCATTCAACCCCAAACATAATAGCCCATTCCATTCACAAACTTATTGCAGAAGACGGATTTTAAGCACAGAAATTACAGAATTCTGTAATTGTTTTTATAGAAACCAAGTACTGAACATACAATAGTTGCTATGGAACTTATATAGAAAGATTAGCATGATTAAGAAATCAAATACCCATTTGAAATTAGTTACTTATCATCAATTACCACCTGTAATAGCTCAGAATTTTTGTGGAGAAACTAAAATCCAACTTGCATGCATTCATTATTAGATTATTCACTTGCCTTAGAACAAATTGAGTTCTAAAATCACTCCAAGTACTCTTCTTCTACAGCAAGATCTTCAATCTAAAAAAATCTAATGAAAACACCTAATAAAACCCCAACATTTGGAAAGAAGGAGTTCTCCCAAAGACCCCTTGCATGCAAGATTAGAAGCTTCCTAAGGGTTTAGAAAAAAACCCAATCTAAGAGAAGAAATCCATTGCTTACCTAGAGGAGCTTTAACCAAGAAGAAGATCTTGAAGAAGAGGATGATCCCAACAAAAATTCCTTGAAAATGGTGTCTTTGGAAAGCTCAAGGGATGGAGAAGAGAGTGGTGCACTCAAATCTCCCTTTGGGCCAAAGAATCCTAAGCATGCAGAGGAGAAAAGGAGGGAAGGAGAAATTAGTTTTCTCTCTGGTTCATGACTGAAATAGAAAATGACGAGGAAGGGAGCATTCGTGGGTTATGGTTTGAATTGAGTGGGGAGTGGGCCCCACTGGCTATAAAGTCTCAAGTGGCTGGAAACCCTATCTGTGGGTCCCGGCTAGATAAGATCGACGAAGAAGAGGAAGTTGATCGTCGAAAAATCTAGTTTTCAAAAAGTTTATTTTTCACATGATTCGAAAACGTTGAAAATTGTGTATAGATTTTTGATGTGAAAAGTCTTTTTTGCCCTTTTTGCTGATAACGGACTAGGTTTCGAACACGGACGGAAGGAGCACAAAAGTTATAGGGGCTAATATGACTAATCAAAAGAAGTAAAAATCAAAAATTTTCAAAATCAAGAATTAATCCCCCACACGCACATGAGTCACACAGGCCATCCCGGGCCGTGTCAGATAAAGCTCAATGGCTCTTAAAATTCTCCAAAGCTATGACAAACCTAGTCAAACTCAAAATATAAGCTAAACATCCTCTAATCCACTTAGAGATTAATACTCGGCTTAAACGGCGCTAATCACATCAAACTTGGGTCGAGGTCTGACATTATCCTTGTAAAAAAATGGTTGGCCTCATCAGCATTCCTCTAGTTCCATACCTATCAATGGCCTTTTCTAGTTAGATAGCTAGTAGCGCTTGATAATGCCTCTTTCTAATGATGAGACTATTGAAGATATGATCCAAGAAATAAAAGAATCTGGACCCACACTTATCCAATCCAAGGACGACCCACCTCAACAAGCTCAGTAAAAAATTATCAACAATTAAGGCATTAAAATCAAGGACCAGTCAAGAACATCGATAAAGAATTGCTCCAACAAACTTGGTATTCATCAAGGACCACTCGAGTAATTCATTTAAAGAATACGAACAATCCAAGACGGCAATCAGGGGCATGCAATCAAAGATGATTTTTAGCATGAGTCTGGATCCCCTATTTTGTTGAAACAGGGAGATATTGTTTCATTCAATCCACATTCGCCAACTGTGTAAAATCACTTGATTTTTTTCATTCTTGAGAGGGTGCATTAGCTAGTATAAGATTTTACACAATTGGCGAATGTGGATTGGATGCAACAATATCTCCCTATTTCTATGAAACAGGGGATCCAAACTCTTTTAACATGTTCTCAAATCCTTTATAATACTTTGATTGTGGATTCGAATCGGGATAATCTATAGTCCTGATTTTATCTTTCTTCGAAAACTCAAAAATCAAATCTTATATATATCGACCATTCTTATCCCTTAAGTTAAGAAGAGAAAAGGTTTTCAAAATCCAAACTCGAAATTTCTCTTGCACGTTTGTAGGGACCACTAGGACGTACTTTGATGTCGCGTGTAACGCCCCAATTCCGAGTACCGAAAAGACCGTCAAGGTACCTGAAGTTGGCGGATACTTCTTGGAAAATCCGAGAACTTCCAATATCGTAGGTCCGTAGAGAGGTCTAATTTAAAACTTTTTGAACAATATAATGACAATGGTTTAATTGCGGAAGCATGTAAAATATAGTGGAAGTGAAGTAGCAAAAGCGGAAACAAGTGTAAAGTATCACATATCTATGTCAAATGTAGCAAGGTTGAAATCCAGTCTAATGTGACAAGTATGAAAAACAAGTGTTTTATTACATATTAATCACAACCCTACTCACTAAAAGATCACTCAAATCCGAAAATAAAGGTGAACTCTCAAACCCTAGGTGCCGGCTGAAAGACCAAGATCGAATCCTAGAGGGGGGGGGGGGGGGGGGGTGTGAATAGGGTGAGCCAATAAGTTACAAGACCAATTTTAACTCTTTTAAAATTTAAGTCACTTATGCTTAGAGAAAGATTAATTATCTTGAGAAGAGGAGCAGTCTCTAAGTTAATCATCCATGAAATGAAACCAAAAAATCAATCACCATAACATAAGCATTTATAGTGGTTTGGCCAACATGCCTACATCCACTCTCGGCATCCCTACCGGATTTCACTAACTCAATTTAAGGTTTAGGATCACCTCAAACCTTACAAATACATCACTTATGCTTTTCAAGGCTAAGCAATAACCCATACACAATGCTTTTCTTTAGGCTAAGCAATAACCTTTACAACAGGATTTTCTCTTAAATAAAATGCATATGAATGCATGAATAAGAGAACAATGAAGTGCAACTTAATGCCTCTAAAAAAGGCTGATTAGAAAATGAAAACTTAACTTCTAGAAGCATGCATATGAATGACAAAGACTATGAATAATGCATATACTAGAAATCACTCTATCTCTTTTTAGAAAGATGAAAGTTTAAATGATGCAAAGATGATAAACATATGTAAAGAAAGAGTTGTTTGACAAACACATGGTTTTCCAAAAGATCAAACTTGAATGAGAAAGAACAATCTTAAGATTTACAAGTTAGATTTGAAAGCAATGATTCATAACTCATGTGAATGGTAAATCATATATTGATTTCATAAAGTTAAAACATTTCAAAGTTCAAAGCATGTTATGAAACACAACATCTCAAGAAGAAAGCCAACTATTTGATCATGCTTAAAGGAAAACAAAGATTTAGAAACAAAGTATGAAATTAATCTTGGGATAAAGAAAGCACACCCATTTGAAGATCAAAGGTTGAATCAATGGATTGGCTTCATAATCCCTTCACTAATTCTCCTAAAAAGTTATTCTTTCCTGGCCTTGAAAATTCCCGAAAGTTCAGCACATTTTTCAAAACAAAAAGTCACTTTTTATAAAGAAAAAGTTCCCAACGGATAGTCCTCGGTCAACCTGCCCCTCTGCCCGGTCGACCTCCCCTTAACGGTCAAAAATATGCCCGTTGCAGAATGAGGCTTAACGGCTAGAAGCCCGGTCGACCCACAGTGGAGCCGGTCGACCTGATTTAGCCCAGAAAAACTAATAAAATTAGAAACATGAAACCAAGAGGGCTGAGCACCAAGGGACCTTGAAGAACATTAAACAAGCTTGGAATCAAGGCTAAAAAATGAAAAACTGAATTTCAAAAGACATGAAACTTTTCAAACTAAAATATGGATTTAAAGAAGAAAACTTTGAAAAGCTTGAAATGATTTTTGAACTCAAAGAAAGAACATTTTGAGATTTTAAAATCTGAACTAAAAACTTCATGAACTTAAGATAATTGAGATTTGAAAACTATGCATATCATTTAATAAAAACAAAGATTATGAATGAGAAATATGCATGAAGATCCTAAGATTAAGAACATGAAGAATGAGAGGTCAAGCTATGAAAATGAATGTATCCTATCAAATTGCAACATAACAAAAACTCTAACACCGGCTTTCCGTAGTCACCAGCTACGGGCACCTCGACGAGCGTGAGTGCACTATCCTCATAGTTGGGATTAAAACCTAAGCACCAAGAATAGGTCAAATCTAAAGATCTGGCAAGTCACATTATACAAGTAACATAAGATGTATGCATAAAAAAAGTGGAGATAGTCATATAATCAATAAGAATATCAAGGTACATATGCTAAGCAATTAAGCAAGATAAGCATTTAGAATTAGGATATATATATGATATCTAATCAACACAACATGGCACATTCACACAAGCTGGATACTGCATTATATTGTACCGCGGCCCTCCCATACTGCACACAGTCGCGGTGGGGAAATCTCACTAGTACTGGGGAATGACGAGCCCCGCAAATCACACTCATCAATCTCACCACACTCATCACTCAGGAGACCAGACCCGGTATCACACCGTTTGTTTAAAATATAGCTCATCATGATAGCCCACTCATCACTTAACACTCATAATAACTCCTACCAGTGATGATCAGTCCAAAGGCTGAGCTTAAAACAACTAAGTGAATGTCTATGCCGATTCAAGGAAACAATGAAGGTCTGTGTCTATTTAGGCTTTGCCTTGTGTGAACAAGGTCCTACCAAAGTCCTAAGAGGTCCAAGTACCAATTTAATCCATGGAATACAGTCTAGATCCAATCATCGGATACATACAAAGGCCCATCAAGTCATGACCTTAGTCTAAACAGTTCAGGAGAGATCACCAGTCTCAATCCTACATCAATCAGTCCATTCTCATCCATAATGATCATAAGTCAATAATAATCAACGTCTCCAACGTAGGGTATCACACATCCATACTTAAGCAATAAAAAGGGCCCACCTAGCCATAAACACGGGTCAATATTCACCCAATCACATCACCAAGTCACCCCTAATTTGTCCTAAGTTCAGGTCATTCATTTTCCATTTAATTAGCAGTTATAAGCATTAGTATGGACATAGGAGTGACAGTAATGCAATAAGTGAAATAAACCTCCAAGTACAAGAATCAACGAGAAATATCAATAGTCCAACCTAAGTATTGGCCCATATTCAGGTCTAGGTCTGTCTCAGGTCCGTCTCAGGTCTGTCTTATTGCATTCAGTTCTAGGTCCGTCTCAGGTCTAGGTCCATTTAATTAGCAGTTATAAGCATTAGTATGGACATAGGAGTGACAGTAATGCAATAAGTGAAATAAACCTCCAAGTACAAGAATCAACGAGAAATATCAAGAGTCCAACCTAAGTATTGGCCCATATTCAGGTCTAGGTCCGTCTCAGGTAATTTGATCTCTAAAAGAAGTCCCAGATGCCAATGGATACTGTGTTTGGTGCTCTGGAAGTTACGGGCATCATCGACAACGTTTAAGGATCGAATCATCATCAAATCTATAACCTAGACCCCACTTGGATGTCCCCACGAGTCAAGGTTGAGCCACACAATTGATTCGAGCTTGGCACATCAATAAAAGTCCATTTGGATGGTCAATGGGCTGCACAAACGATCACAACCTCAAAATGTGAAAACTGAAAAATCACCGAATGGAGTGTCCTCGGTCGACCTGGCACAAGGCTCGGTCGACCGAGTACACTAAATTGTCATGATGTTGGCTCCCAGGTCGACCCTCTATGCAGTGTGCTCGGTCGACCTCTCGGCCTGGTCGGTCGACCAAGTACTCTGGAAAATTGTGGTCAGGCACCTGGTAGGCATGACCTGATCTCAGGGAATTCTATGTGTGTTGTCGACCTCCTGGCTTGGGCGGTTGACCGCATACACTGAAAACCTGCAGAAATTGGATGTCCCAGGCCATTTCATGTGATGAATGAATGGCTACTCCCAACAATTTCTATTTTCTACTTCTTCATGCATTTTACTGATCTCTACTCCCCCCACCCTCTTTCATCTTCTCTCTTGCTTTAAAGCCTCACTTCATTCTCTATTGACTGCAACTCATTAATCTTGATTTCATTCAAAGTTGATACCCGCTTTGCTAGCATTCTTAATCAATGGATGAGTGAAAGGACAAGCAGATGATGTCTCCCAATCATTCTAGCAGCGTCGAGGTAAGCATATTCATCGCGACTTGTGTTTTGGGTAGAAACGGACCGTTCGGCCATGCATGTCCGACTGAATGTCCTCTGTGCGGCCCTGTAAGGCCGACCATAGGTAATTTACACGGCACTACAGTGCCGAGAAGAAGTAAAATATGCGAACATGAATTATCAAAATAAGAGAAACTATGCGGACATGTATGACCGAAAATAAGGACATTATGCGATGGTTTAGGTCCAAACAATTTAATTTTTTCCAGATATTCAGAGCTGTGCAGTTGTGTCATTTGCATGCTCTAAAAAAATTGGTTCCATAGCAGTTTCATGCACCTACTGAATGCAGCAGGGTTAGCTCAGAATGTGTGGTCGACTATAGTAATAAGTTTATCACTGAAGAGGTAATTAATCGAGATGAATCATTCGATATTTAAATTGATGTAGTCACTTAGTTCAATATAATTTTGTTTGGTTATGTGCATATATTACCTGTAAGGCCGACCAAAGGTAATTTACACGGCACTACAGTGCCGAGAAGAAGTAAAATATGCAGACATGAATGATCAAAATAAGAGAAACTATGAGGACATGCATGACCGAAAATAAGGACATTATGCGATGGTTTAGGTCCAAACAATTTAATTTTTTCCGAATATTCAGAGCCGTGCAGTTGTGTCATTTGCATGCTCTAAAAAAATTGGTTCCATAGCAGTTTCATGCACCTACTGAATGCAGCAAGGTTGGCTCAGAATGTGTGGTCGACTATAGTAATGAGTTTATCACTGAAGAGGTAATTAATCGAGATGAATCATTCGATATTTAAATTGATTTAGTCACTTAGTTCAATATAATTTTGTTTGGTTATGTGCAGATATGCACAAGCAGAGAAGCCCTAATTAATTGGGCTCGTGAGGTTGGGCGGAGAAATGGTTTCATTGTTGAGATTAAGACATCAGCAGTGCCCAACAGGAGAAATAAAAAACCAAGGCTGACCCTTGGGTGTGAGAGGAGTGGGTCTTATAGAGACACGAGGATAACTAAAGATGGGACCGGTGGGAAGAAATTGAATGTCGCGACCCCGGACCGAGGCCGCGGCGGTTAATTAAAAATTTTGAAAGATTTAAAGACCTCCCACAGGTTCCCGCGGTGAGGGTTCCAAACAAACACGCATGGAACAACCCACTCACACGATCAAGTATGCGGAAGCGCGTGGCAAATCACATCTTATCATATCATGTCACAATAGGAAACATAATGACATCGAGACATAAATATCAAAATGAAGACATGATAAGGCATTCCCATAAATTCAAGTTGTAAAGTTAACAAAATAAGTTAAGTTATTACACTTCCCAAATAAGAGGCCAACAAAGGCCAATACAATACCAAAAGTATATCAAAAATCCCAAAAAGTGATCCAACGGAACTCATGCACCACCCCAACGTCTAGATGACGTCATCGGGCTGCCACTCACGGGCTAGGTTGGGCCCAACGGCCTCCTCCTGGCACTCCTCCTCAAAGGGAGGGTCTCCTGCACCTGGACACCATAATACAAGCATCAAACACAACGGTTTGGCAAGAAATCATTTTAAGTGAAAGCATGTAAAACATCGTTTAATCAAGAACATAAAGAAATACTTTGCTGAACGTAAAACAATACTTACGAAACACTTTCTAAATCGAAGACAAACTAACATGAATGCATACATATATATCATGAATAGTAAATCCACATAGAGCCCATCCTTTCTATCATTTATAATGAAAAGAGCAAGCACGCACGACAAGCACGAATATACATAATATAGCACGACACGATTCCCACAAATACGGGATTTCCGGCCGCGGAACCGGACACGCACGATGTGTAATAAATACACTACTAATCTGCAGTTAGTTCACATGTTTAAGGACCCCCAGACAGTGGATCAGACTGAAAGGGCAGTCCAAGCTCTGTGGTGTTCACTAGAATTCATGAATGCACAAAACACGCGAAACACGATTCACACATATCGAAAATAGAGGGGGAAATCACTTGTCACGACAAGACAAGGCACGACTAGCACAATGCATAATATATATGCTCACAACTTATAGAAGTGATCCCCATTTGATACTTGAAACACATCTTGAAACATATCTTGTAAATACTTGAAACACATCTTGAAACATATCTTGGAAATACTTGATTTCAAAACGAGTACACTATATTACTTGAAGTATCAAAACAAAGTTCAAAACGCGATAATTTCATCAAATACAAGCTTAGGCTATTCCTTGACCCTTGTGTGATTGGGACCCTGTTGATAATATGTAATAATTGGTGTCCCCGAAGTTGCTTCGAATCTTGTAGTTCCAATCACGCAATGTCAGGTTAAAGTCCATGACATAGCCAAATTTTCCTTTTCCAATCCTTAAAAGTGCATAAATGGGTTAAAATTTCAAAACAGGCTCTTTCTCAAAAATTTCAGGCAGCAGGCAGTTCGCTCGAGCGAACCAGGGGTCGCTCGAGCGGACAGCTTGCTGTCTGCGCCCGGACCAGGCAGTGGCCTGGTCGCTCGAGCGGACCCATGGTTCGCTCGAGCGAACAGGCTTCTGCCTGCGCTCATGCCAGGCAGGGGCCTGGTCGCTCGAGCGGACCCATGGTTCGCTCGAGCGAACAGGCTTCTGCCTGTGCTCGCTGAGTGCAGATATTGCACTCCTACTACATGGTCCACATGTCCATTCTTTTCTTCCTTTCTTTTCAACAATCTTTCCACTCCAATTAGCAAACTAAATACATGATTAACCATGCTATCAAGGTTCACATTGGGGCATTCATTTCAAACTTAATCAAAACATTAACAAAGAACCCATTTCACAATACTTGAAAACCCATTCATCTCTAAACAAATCCAAACTTCAACAAAACAAGACCCATTTCAAAGATATGAAATTCTGAAAGTGTGGAAGGACATTAGATATGCTTGCATTGTCTAAAACAAGATCATAACATGAAAACCTAATCAATCAAAACCTTAATACCAAATGCAAATCCAAGACACACATGTACACCCACATAAAAAGATCACTTGCCTTAGCCAAATGAACACAAGATCTTCTTCAAGCACTCCCAACCAAAAGCCAATCCAAGAACTACAAAAGCCCATGAAATCCATTCAAAAACTCACCCAAAAACACAACCAAGCAACCCATTTAGAAATAGGTGCTATAAGTTAGAAAAACAAGATCTTTAGGAGTAGAAAGAACTCTATTGAAGAGATGGGTTGTAGATCTTACCTAGAGGTGCCCAAACAAGAAATGAGGAAGAAAATGGAGATCTCTCCCACAAGGAAACTTCAAGAAAATGGTACCAATGGCAAGCTTGTCTTGAGAGGAAGAAGATGATGGTTTTAGAATTTCATTTGGAGGTTCCTAGCTCAAGCATTCAAGAAGAGAGGGTGGGGAGAACAAAAAGGGTGTTCTCAGCCCTAGGTTCAGAAAAATTGCAGAGATTGCTAATGGAGAGGAAGAGAAGGGAAGGGACTTAAGTGTTAGACAAATGGGCCCCCTTTTAGTGCTAAACTTGAATGAGTCAAAACATGGTCTTGTGGGCCTCAAATGAAGTCGACGAAGAAGGATAAAACGATCATTGAAATATCTAGTTTTCAAAAAGTATATTTTCGACATGGTTTTGGGACCTCGAAAATCGTGTCCAGGTTTGAGTGTGAAAAGGCTATTTTACCCTTTTGGCCAAAACTTGATTTTCTAGGCTTCAAACACAAATGAGCTAAACATGAAACTTGCACATAATCATAAAACCAATCAAATGAGATGAAAATCACGATTAACACACAACCAAACACAATCTTCCCACGCTTGCACGTACACCTAGGCCTTCCTGAGTGAGCCTAATAAACACTAAACGTTCTCGAACTCCCCCAAAGCTAAAAACCATGACTAAACTAATCACATTCTAACCCACGATAACTAAACTCAAACAAGACTAAGCACACACTAAGCAAACACTATTGGGTTAATCCTAGGTTGGGGTTTGACATTGAAGCAGACTAGTTTGAAAAAATGTGGATGCCCATTCACGTTACAAGGCAAAGTGGTTGGCTCAAATGAGGAATGGATGTTGCAAGTAGTGTGTGGTGTGCATAATCATCCTGCTGCAGACTTTCTGGAAGGGCACTCATTTTGATGGACCCGATTTCTTCCCTCTCTCCCGCTGCCTCCGCCCCGGGTCTTTTCGGGGTGCGGCGGAGGGGTGGAGAAGAAAAGATAAAGGGTTTCAACATCTTTCTCTTTATTTTGTACGGGTATGCCAATTTCACTTTTCTACTTGGAATTTAGGAATGGTGATCCGAAGATCCACCTTCGCAAGTAGAAAGGGGAAATGAAACTTTTTCTAGTTTTCCATTGCACACATATTTTAAGAAAAGAGACAAAGAGGTTTTTTTTAATGCCGTGAAAGGCGATTTCATTTGTTGCCGTGAAAGGCGATTTTGCCGTAAAAGGCGATTTACAAGTCTCATCCATTATGAAAGACAAGAATTGTGATTTTTGTCTCTAAAAGAAAAATAAAGTACAATAGAAATCAAGAAAAGGAATCTGACTTCTCATTCGATTGTGGGGACACGTTCAGATCGACGGTCGCGAGTCATGTATGGGCTCCTCCATCGTCCATGCAGATGAGAACACGATGCTTGGATTCTTGGCTCGGCTTTCTAACCTCAGATTTTTAAAGGACAAAGACCAAGAGAAGGTCTTATGTCCGATAAAAAGCTAAGTAAACGGGCTGAAAAGCCACGTTTTAGCCATGTTGGTAGAAGAAGGGATGTCCTTGGGGGGGTGGCCCCCCAAGGGTGCTTCAATCACCTTGTAGTTGCTCTTGCAGCAGAGTTTCTTTTCTTCAAATTGGCAGAGGTTCTTCTGATTTCTCTGGATTTTCCGGGATTTTCCGAGCAATTTTTTCTGGACCTTTCGGGATTTTCCGAGCAATTTTTCTCTGGCCCTTTCGGGATTTTCCGAGCAATTTTTCTCTGTGCGGTGTGGTCCCTTCTCCTTGGAAAAGCCCTCCTATTTATAGGCTTTTGGTGGCCATTAGGAGGGTTTATGAGCATTTAATACATTAATGCTCATAATGGGAGGAGTTACAAGTTTTAAATGATTTGTTTTGTAACTCCTTTTTCCTTGAATTTGATTGGTCGATGGAGATTAATGAGCCTTTGATTGCATTTAATCTCCATCATGGGAGGAGTTTCGTGGCTTTAATGCCATAAATCATTGGATTTGTAACTCCCATTTGCTTGCTTTTGATTGGGCCGTTCAAAATAATGAGTTAATGACCGCATTAACTTGTCATAAAATGGGTCATTTATTCTCATTAATTGGCCGCCAAGTCGCTTGAAGAGTCGCGGGCCGCGCAGTGTCTTTTGGAATTCTTCTCGCGATGATCGCCGATGGATCCACACATTGTTTGATGTCGGATGGCGATGAAATTTCAGACATTGATTGATCTCAATGTGCCGGCAACATCCGTCCTGTCGATTTCACGATCGGGCGGGCAGAAAGTGTACTTTCTTTGTCGGCCGGTTGGCGAATTCGAGGCATCTAATGATCATCCAATGACTTCGGCGTCGAATCCGTGATGTTTGACGAAGATCGACGGATTTCATGCATGAAAAATCAGATTTTGGAAAAATCACAGGGGCCAATCAACTCGAAACACGAAAAGGACCCGAAAAAGTGGGTTTCCGGCAACTTTTGGGTCGCCGGAAATTCCATGGTCGCCGGCGACCATGGGCCAAGGTCGCCGGCGACCATGGGCCTTGGGCCCATTTTTTGGCCGCCTTCCGGTCGCCGTATCTTCGCCGTTTTTCGCTCTTTTTCGATGCTTTTTCTTCCTGTGTTTTTCTTGACATTTCCCCTCATTTATTGGCCTGTTTTCCTTGGAGAAATCCCGTCGAGAAGCCATGGAAATCGGAGCACAAAGCTTCCTATTTTTCTGGAAAGCCGAAGACTTTGTTGTGCGGTTTTGCCGATTTTTTGTCAAGCGTTGAAACTAGGCCAAACGATGTCAGAATGACCTGAAATTCGACGTGGAGCTTCTTGAGCATCAGATAGGACCAACCATAGGCTTTGGTTTGAGTTTTGAAGTCTTTTGGGGCCCCGCAAACGCTTGCCTTAATTTTGCCATGAGAGAAATGCCGAGCTTTGACTTGTGGTCAACCGATGTCCGATTGACCTGAAATTTGACAGGGAGCCTCCTGAGTAGTAAGTAGGACCAACCATGGGCTTTAGTTTGGGTTTTGAAGCCTTTTGGGGTCCCGCAAACGCTCGCCTTGATTTCACCTCGAGGAAAATGCCGAGCTTCGAAACTAGGTCAAACGATGTCCGTTTGACCTAAAATTTGACAGGGGACCTATTGGAGTCATTTTGAGACGATCCATTAGCTCCAATTTGGATGCCATGATTCCGGGGTGCTCCGCCGCCGATAGGCCTATTTTTGCTTCCCGAGAGTTGATGAAGGGTCAAACGTCGTCCGTTCGACTTGAAATTTGGCAGGGGGCCTTTTGGAGGTATTTTGAGACCATCCGTAGGCTCTGATCGAAGTTTTGAAGTCTTCGACATTGTCGCTGCCGGGGGCTCTTGTCTGCCTGTCGGAGGAGTGAAGTTAGGCCAAATGATGTCGAAATGGCCCGAAACTTCATGTGTACCCCTCTTTTGGCTGCTTTGAAGGATCTTGCAGTTTTGGTTTAATTCTGACAAGATCTGGTGCTTGAAGTGGCGCCTTCCTATTTATGGCAGGATGTGGCTCCATGTAGCTTTTGGTGTTGAAGGGACATAGTGACATTTTTGGTGTCAACAAATGCCCCCTCGAGGTACAGCGACGAGGTGCGCAGCTGTAGCAGTCGGTGTGCCTCGAAGAGAATTTGAAGGAGATCTTCTTGCTTGACCAAGAGTCTTGAGCCGTTTTCTTTTGATGGAGTTGCTTTTTTGAGTTTCCAAGGGATTTTGCGGTAATGAGATAGGTCATGTACCGTTTCAAGGCAAGGATTTTGAAATGACATTTGGATGTGGGTTTTGGGTTTTCCCTTTTAACCTTGTGAACCTAAAGGCTTTATGTGGCACATTAGGCGGTTAAGATGGTTTTTTGGTTTTTGACCTTGTGACCTAACAGGCTGTATGTGGCGAGTTAGGGGGTCGGGATTTTGGTTTTTGGTTTCGGCCTTGTGACCTAACAAACTGTATGTGGCAAGTTAGGGGACCATGGTTTGGTTTTTGGTTTCGGCCTTGTGACCTAACAAGCTGTATGTGGCAAGTTAGGGGACCATGGTTTGGTTTTTTGTGGAATGTCAATTTCAAGATTGTGGCTTGATTTGGTGCATGGGGTTGGATGGTTTGGATTTTTCTTGGAAGCTCATGAAGCTTGGAATTTTTTGTATGGTCCAATCAACTCAAGAGAGGCATGGAACCATTTTCGTATGCTCTTGGTAAGAGAAATTTTGACTAAAAGCCACTTTTAGTGCCTAGGTAGTCAAACCTGGCTCATATGGGCTAACCCATGGGACCTTAAGCATTTAGAAATGGCTTAGACCTCATGTGGTGTCATTTTGTAAAGAATATCTAAAAATATCCCTTTTGTGTAGAGAATATCTAAAAATATCTTTACTTGGAGAGAATCTCTCAAGTTTCCTTGATTTTGGTAGAGATTTTCTCAAAGTATCTTTCTTTGGGAGAAAGTTTCTCAAATCCCCTTTCTTTTTGGAGAGAATTTCTCAAGAACTCCTCTTTAGGAGAGAATATCTCAAATCTCCATTTCTTTTAGGAAGTTTGCTAAATTTTAGCACTTACCTCCTTGCTTTTCTCCTCCTTTCCTCTTTTGGTTTGCTTTTTCTATAAAAGCAATGGAGATGGGTTTTCTTTCTCTTGTTGCTTTCTTTTTGCAAAAACCTTCAAGAGTGCTCCAAGAATTTCTCAAGGATCTTCAAGCTTTCTTCTCCTTCTTCTCCATGGCTTCAAGTAGGTC
>QPKB01000008.1:24373618-24399565 GCA_003546025.1 Camphora micrantha | reverse complement strand
AGTTTACATGAAAGTATCATACTTCAGTTAGGTGTGTGTTCCCTTTTCCCATTTCATGATTCACTTATTTCTATATGTATTTTGAGTATTTTCCTTTTTTTTTCCATTAATGTGGCTGTTAATAATAAATATTTGTTTGCGTTAGTCATGTATATGTAATCTTTACAAATGTTGATATATTATGAGCACAACAGTTTCTCTATAGATTATTATGAAACTTGAGGAAGTTGGTTCACCACGGATGAGAAATCTCTTATTGCTTTCACCATGGATGGTTCACCCAGATTCTGATCTTCTTCTTGTTGTTCTTGTTCTTGTTCTTCTTTTTGTCAATAGGCATGTAGATGATAGGTTTGAACCTGAATAGAATATTGTCTTCTGTGGTAGCAATTCAGGAAACAGAAAGGTTTTCAGTGATGCTGCTCTTGAACTGGTGGGTGTTCTTCTTGGTGCAACTTTGCGTCAAGGCTCTTGTGTGCGTGCGTGTTTTTTTTTTTTTTTTTTTTTTTTTTTTTTTGGTATTACTTGTTTTCTTTTGCAGGTGAGAAGGTTGTCTTGTTCTTGGGTATGAAAACAAACTTCTTCATTTTTCTTCCCTCCTTTTCCTTTGTTATTCATGTAGAGATTATTATGGTTTCTTTATGAAGCAAGCAAACACGACCACTGGTTCTGAAATGACAACAACAATATCCTTTACTGCTACTTTTGTCAGATTTGTTATGGTTTGATTTTTCCTCTGTTGCTTAATTTCAATTTCTGCTCAAGGAAATTTGCTTCAGAATTTGCAAAAGCCCAACTTCTATTCTTTGAATGCATTGAGCTCTGCAGGCGGCTGGACTTTTGAGGATTAGTAACTTTCTTTTTTTTTTATATTTAATTATGTTTCCAATTTCTGCATTAGGTACCTTTTCTTAGTAGATTAGATGATGTTTTCTGTGATGGGTCTTTAATTGAAGAACTTTTTTTCCATAGAAACCAGGGATTTTTATGCAAATTGTTTTCATTGTAGATATATCATAGCACCACTCTCTTTTTACATGTGTTTGGGATGGTATGCAAGTTCTAATCAATGTACATGATTCCCTCAACTACATTGTCATCGAACAGGCGTCTAATCACCCATGAACGCAAACCACATTTATAGCATTACTGTTGAATCTATCCATTAAGGCATGAACAAGAATAGATCATATTGAATTAAGTTTAAACAGTGAGTGCTTCTACTCAGTAAATTTCATTCTTTTTCATTTAATTAAGTTTTGTTTGATGCCATATTGAAGTGAACTTTTAGTCACAAAAGGAGCCAAGTCTTTTGGGCAATCAGATTCTTTTCTAGCTGAAGGAGGTAGGAATTTGGATGGAAGTGGAGTAATTCATCTGAGTTCAAAACTGAATTTGTATTGGAAACAGAGACTGTAGATTATTAGCAAGAAGGTGGATTTTCTTCTTGGTATTGAACTATTCTTTTCTGTCCTACTTTTTTCTACCAACTGACTTATTGGGTCAAAATATGAGTTTCAGTTAAAAAATGGGGCAGATCATATGGAGCAGATCAATGAAAATCATATGTCCCTGGGTAAGGTATTTGAAATTAGTACAAGTTCCTTGTTAGAGCATTGCTTGCCATTGAAAGACGTATTAATTCTAAACTAGGTGACTGCTACTCGTCAATAAACCTATTTCACATGAGAACCTGTCGTATCAACCTATAGTGCTCATTAATCTATTGAGTGCTATTCAAATTGACCAGCCTAATTAACTCTGTTTACTGGTGGTATTCACAGTGTGTTCATCTTTCATAAATCTAATGCGCCAATTTTCATATTAGCTAAACCATGATGTGAATTTCCAAGATTTAGCTATGATTGATGGTACCATGCTTTTGTTATGCAATTGGAGTTCTGCTTGTCTTTTCTCATTATAGTTGTCTTAGTTCTTTCTTCTGCAAATTACTTGGACTTAAGGCATTTGATATCATGCGAACTTCATGCCAAATCCCCTGGCTTGTTTTAGAATGCGAACATCGGGTTTGGATTGGCAATGCGTATATGATAACTAGTGCAGCTTCCAAAAACTAGGTGTGTGTTCAACATGCATAAACACATCAGAGGAACTTTTTTCTATAAAAAAAATTCTTTCTGCACATTTGTAAGAAAAAGGGTCCAGTGAAATTGTCTTTAAAGCAATGTGGAGAGCTTTCAATTAGGTGTGTGTGATGATTGCCGAGTCGATTAAGGTGCCTTTTTCTTTTGTAAAAAAATGTGTATATTTGGTGGGTTTCTTGTCTTTTTGTTGGGTACTTTTGCATTAGGTTAATGACATTTTCTTAAAAATGATTTTCTTCATGTCAAAATGCATTTTAATTTTCGGAGTACGATTGTTGGTCTCCATCAAAACATATCAATTGGTTCTACTGATATTACCGATACATGGGAGCCTTTGGAAGAAGGTCTTCTTATGTAGGGTGTTCTTTCACCTCTTGTTCTTCCATTATTTGTTTACACATCCTAGAGTAGCTGGATAAATATGCTCCTTTTCTTTATCTTGCAGTCTAGAAACTACCCGCCTTGTATCAATGATCACAATAACTTTGTCCAAGGAGTAGTTGGATGGGTCCTCCAAAGGGTAATGGGGAGTAGTTTCTATTTACTTCTAAATTTGGGGTTTTCAATGGTTACTTTTGATGGGTCAGACCCAAATGACTCAGTCCACAACGACGGGTCAGGCCCAAATCATGATGACGGGTCAGGTCCAAGAGATTCAATTCGCGATGTTGGGTCAAGTCTGAATGACCCGAGTCCGTGTCGAGCCCAGGTCCAGATCCACTCGTCATGGGCAGGTCCGGGTCCGAATCCACGAAGTACGAAGTCAGAGCGTCGTTACCTCTAACCTGCTTTTACCAAGTCTTGCGGAGGATATCTTATCTGCCTCGTCACTTGAGGCGGTTCGGAGACTCCGCCAAAAGGTAGCGTCCGCTGCTGAAGAGTCTCCCCATCTGTTAGGGGACGACTATAAAATACAGAGCCCTCCCAGCATTGAAGGGCAAGCAAATTTGCAATCAATCTTTACCACCATCTTTCCATCTGTAATCGCTACACACTTGATAAATACAATCTTCACCTTAAAGTGGACGTAGGTCACACTGGACCGAACCACTATAAACCTCTCTCTGTCATTTTCTCTCTCTATTTCTCACATTAATTTTCTTACACTTGACCGGTGGTGCCCGAATACTCTTTTTTGGCATCATCAGTTTGGCGCCGTCTGTGGGAAATTTCGTCAAAACTCTCACTTCATACCACTTCATTTTCCAAATCATGGTGACCACCACCAGATCGACGAGGCGACAAGAAAATAATTCCAGGCCAGAGGGAGAGGACAATCCTCCACTGAATAATCCTCCCCCAGTTGCCGCCGCTCCAGATCCCACTCCCCAACAGATGTTGGCGACAATGCAGCAGCTGGTAGCCCAAAACCAGCAGATCCTACAACTCATGCTTGTAGGCCAAGGAGGAGTGCAAGTGGGAGGAGCAGCACAAGGAGGGCCTCGCCAAGTAGCTCCTCGCAGGGGAGCGCTCCGCCCGGGCGACCATCCGCATGGCGCCCAGGGCGTGGGCGCCCACCCCCATGGCACCCAAGGCATGGGCGCCCATGGTGTCCAAGGCCTGGGCGCCCATCACCATGGCGCCCAGGACCTAGGCGCCCATCCAGCAGGTACTGGCGCCCAGGGAGTTCCTCCTAACCCCACTCTCGGAGTATTATTTGTCGACCCTCAAGGTCGTACCCATCACGGAGTCCCTTTACCCCAAGGTAGAGCCCATGTTGGAGGACCCCCACCTCCAGGAGGAGCAAATCATAGCGGTCTCCCACCTCCTCTCTCTGTTTCTAATAGGGAGGAGCCCCATTTCCAAGAGCAGGAGGACGAAAATCAAAGCATGGAAGTGGGAAGTCACTTCTATGATCGATCCAGAGAGCTGGGCAATCAATGGGAGGAAAAGATTAAAGAAATGCAGAATCAAATTGGCAATGTCTTCAACGCCATGAAGGCACAGGCACCAGAAACAGTAGATTACCTAGTAGGGCGAACGGATACACCGTTCAAGCCCGACGTGGTAAACTACCCGCTCCCCCGGAAGTTCAAGATGCCATCCATGGAGACTTTCGATGGAAGGAAGGATCCATTGGACCACCTTGAGACATATAAAACAAAAATGCAATTGCATAATGTTCCGGACGAGATAATGTGCAGAGCGTTTCCGACTACGTTGAAGGGTTCTGCTCGGCAATGGTTTGCCAACCTCGCCCCATCCTCCATCTCCACCTTTGCAGAGCTAAGCAGATCGTTCATCTCACACTTTATAGGAGGACGCCGCCACCAGAAGCCCGCCACACACCTGCTTAGCATAAAGCAGGACAAAAATGAAAGCCTCAGAAGTTACCTCACTCGTTTTAACGAGGAGGTACTCCAAGTTGAAGAGCCCGATGACAAGGTCTCCATGACAGCTTTCCTGGGAGGCCTTCGCTCGTCGAGCTTCCTGTTTTCGGTGATGAAACGCCCGCCAAAGAGCTTTCCGGAGCTGCTGGCGAAAGCCCAGAAGTACATGAATGCTGAAGACATCACCAGGGCAAGGCGAGGAGAATCCTCCAGACCGGAGGGCAAGGGGAAGGAGCGAGAAAGAGACGATAGAAAGGAGAACAGCAATAAGCGAAGCAGAACAGAGAGGGTACCTGTCAGAGAGAGGCTTGGTCCGGCTCCTCAGAGAGACAGACAAGCCTTCACCCCTCTCAATGCCTCAGTGGGACACATCTTATTCCAAATACAAGATGACCCCGCTGTAAAATGGCCAGAAAAGATGAAGTCTCCCCCAAACCGCAGAAATCCAAACAAATACTGTCGCTTTCATCGCGACCATGGCCATGACACCGACGACTGCTTTGAACTCAAGAAGCAGATCGAAGATCTCATTCAGCGTGGCCACTTGCGCCAGTATGTTGCCGGTAGGGGGCAAGCACTGCCACCACCCCCACCTCGCAATCTGGAGGACCAGCAACCAATTGGGGAGATCCGGACCATTTCGGGAGGAATGGCAGAATCGCTCTCAACCATGAAGGCCCACATCAGAAAAGCCAGGCATCCGATGAGGCACGCCCGTCCAAGGCGCCTAGGCTGGGCGCTAACGAAGTCATCTCCTTCTCAGATAAGGACTTAGAAGGAATCCAGCACCCCCATGATGATCCTCTGGTGCTCACAATGACCGTCGCCAATTTTCAGGTACACAGAATCTTGGTAGACAGTGGTAGCTCTGCAGATATCCTATTTGCAGAAGCTTATGATAAGCTGAAATTGGGGCGGGAAAGGTTGCAACCTGTCAAATCCCCCCTAATCGGCTTTTCGGGAGAAAAAGTGTATCCCTTAGGGGCAATCACACTTCCAATCACCGCCGGAGCAGCACCTCGAAGTTCCACTACCATGGTCAACTTTCTGGTGATTGATTGCCCCTCGGCATATAACATCATAATGGGACGGCCCACTCTTAATGCATTAAGAGTCGTCCTCTCCACTTACCATCTCATCCTCCGGTTCCCGACCCCGAATGGAATCGGGGAAGTAAGAGAGGACCAGGTAGCAGCAAGAGAATGCTACGTCTCCTCAATGAAGACCAAGAAAACGCAGGAGGCGTTGCAGGTTGAAGTCTTGGACCCGAGAGACGAGACCACTACAGAAAGGGGAGAACCAGTTGAAGCACTCACTCCTGTGGTCCTAAATGAAGACCTCCCTGATAGAAGAGTCTACATCGGCTCATCTCTTTCTGAAGATCTGGTCCGCCGCTTGACCAACTTTCTGAAGAATAATGCAGACATCTTCGCATGGTCACATGCGGATCTCGAAGGGATTGATCCCGAAGTCGCCACTCACCGCCTCAATGTCGACCCTCGCCACAAGCCTATCCGACAGAAGCTAAGGGGCGCCTCCACTGAAAGGGCCCAAGCAATGGACAAGGAGGTCGGGAAACTGATAGAAAATGGAGCTGTCAGGGAGGTAGCATACCCTGAATGGCTCTCGAACGTCGTGATGGTGACAAAGGCGAATGGGAAGTGGCGCCTATGCGTCGACTTCACTGATCTTAACAAGGCATGCCCAAAAGATTGCTTCCCGTTGCCCAGGATTGATCTCCTCATCGACGCCACGGCAGGACATGAACTCCTCTCCTTCCTGGATGCTTATTCTGGATACAACCAGATCAGCATGCACCCTCCAGATCAGGAGAAGACGTCGTTCATCACTCCGAGGGGAACCTACTGCTATAGGGTCATGCCTTTTGGGTTGAAAAATGCTGGCGCCACCTACCAACGCCTAGTGAACAAAATGTTTCACCTACAGATAGGGCGGACCATGGAGGTTTATGTGGACGACATGCTGGTGAAGAGCCTCGCTACTGAAGATCACATCGACCATCTCCAAGAAACTTTTAGTGTTCTCAGGCTCTACCGCATGAAGTTGAATCCTGAGAAGTGTGCCTTCGGTGTGGGGTCCGGGAAATTCTTGGGCTTCATGGTCGACCAGAGGGGAATAGAGGCAAACCCCGATAAAATCAAGGCAATACTGGACATGAGGTCGCCCACTTCTACCAAAGAGCTGCAGCGTCTCAACGGAAGGGTCGCAGCACTTAGCAGATTTGTTTCTAAGTCTGCAGACAAGTGCATCCCCTTTTTCAAAATTCTCAAGAAAACTTTCGAGTGGGGACCCAAAGCTAAGGAGGCATTCCAAAAGCTTAAAGCATACTTAACCGCTCCCCCTCTTCTTTCACATGCTGTACCTGGGGAAGTGTTGTATTTATATCTTTCTGCTTCTCCCTCAGCAGTCAGTTCTGTACTCATAAGAAATCATGATGGAGTGCAAAAGCCCATCTATTATGTAAGCAGAGCATACCGAGGGGCAGAGTCCAGATATTCAGATTTGAAAAAACTGGCGCTTGCCCTCATATCAGCAGCAAGACGGCTGCGACATTATTTTCAAAGCCATACAATTGTTGTAGTTACTGATCAGCCTCTGAAGAGAGTACTCGGAAAGCCAGATGTATCCGGGAGACTTGTCAAATGGGCAGTTGAACTAGGTGAATTCGATGTCCAGTACCAGCCAAGGGCCGCCATTAAAGCACAAGCTTTGGCCGATTTTGTGGCTGAATTTACACATGCTGAAGGAGAGCCAAATCCTTCCGCCGAAGACATCCAGATAGGCGCCCAGGCCTCTCCTCCAAGTGCCGAAGCTCCACTGGGCACCCAGAACCAAGTCCCTCCTACGGGCGCCCAGGGCAGTCTGGGCGCCCAGAGCAGTCCCATAGGCGCCCAGGGCAGTCTGGGCGCCCAGAGCAGTCTCATGGGCGCCCAGGGCAGTCTGGGCGCCCAAGCCACTCTGTTGGGCGCCCAGGGTAGTCTGGGCGCCCAGGACTCTTCCACGGGCGCCCAGGCCGCTCTGTTGGGCGCCCAATCTCCTCCTTCCATGGGCGCCCAGGCCGCTCTGTTGGGCGCCCAATCCTCTTCCTCGAACGCAGAAGAACCTCTCCCAGGCTCCCAGCTCCTTCCAGGCACTGAGATTCCAATGCTGCCACTATGGAAACTCTATGTTGATGGCTCTGCGACCCGTGATGGAGGTGGAGCAGGCCTCGTCTTGATCAGCCCTGAAGGCACACCCCTCAGATATGCGGTAAAGTTCCACTTCACTGCCTCTAACAATGAAACAGAATATGAGGCTCTCCTCTCTGGCCTAAATTTGGCGCTCGAAATGAACGCCCAATGCCTCATCGCCCACAGCGACTCTCAGTTGATTGTTAATCAAGTAAAGGGCGAATTCGAGGCAAAGGAAACAAGAATGCAGGGTTATCTCAACATAGTGAAGAAATTGATCCCGAGGTTCCAGCACTTCCAAATTTGTCATATTCCTCGGGAGAATAACATTGCTGCGGACGCACTTGCCAGGCTCGCCTCATCCCTAGAGGCCCCATCAGGCGAACCAGCATTCCTTGGACACCAGTTCGAACCAAGCCAGTTGAATGAGAACACTGCAAACATCAACTGTGTCACAGCTGAAACAGACTGGATGACCCCGATAAGGGCATATCTTCAAGATGGTACACTGCCAGAGGATCCCCTTGAGGCCAAAAGGCTAAGGATGAGAGCTTCCAAGTTCACTCTCCTGCAAGACATCCTGTACAAGAAAGGCTACTCTTTACCATTGCTGAGGTGCCTCTCTCCTGAAGAAGCTGATTACGCCCTGAGGGAAATCCATGAAGGAATTTGTGGAAACCACTCAGGCGGACGCTCCCTTGCTCACAAAACGCTTAGGCAGGGTTTCTTTTGGCCCAGCATGTTAGCAGACGCCAAGGACTTTACTAAAAAATGTGACAAGTGCCAGCGCTTCGCCACTGTACCGAGGCAGCCCCCAGAGGAACTCACCACTATCATGAGCCCATGGCCTTTCTCCAAATGGGGAATTGACATCCTGGGTCCCCTTCCCCTGGGTAAAGGACAATGCAAGTTCGTAGTGGTCGCCATCGACTATTTTACAAAGTGGGCGGAGGCGGAACCCTTGGCGAGGATCACAGACTCCAAAGTAAAAGACTTTGTCTGGAAGAACATTGTCTGCCGCTTTGGGATCCCTCACTCCATTGTCAGTGACAATGGAAAGCAGTTCGACAATAAGCTTTTCAATTCTTTCTGTTCAGACCTTCAGATAAAGCAGCCTCACTCTAGCCCGGCGCATCCACAGGCAAACGGGCAAGCAGAAGTCATGGTGAGGACAGTCCTTCGTAACATAAAGACAAGGCTCGAAAGAGCGAAGGGTCTTTGGGTCGACGAACTTCCGGGAGTATTGTGGGCCTATCGGACTACCCCAAGAGCTCCTACCGGGGAAACCCCTTTCTCTCTCTCTTTTGGGACCGAGGCGGTTATCCCGGTTGAGATAGGGGTCCAATCTCTCAGGGTCCAGCACCACGACCCCAGCATTAATGAAGAAGGGCTTCGCATCAATCTCGATCTGATGGAAGAATCAAGGGAGCTCGCCAACGTCCGCAATGCAGAATACAAGCGGAGGATGGCGAAATACTATAATTCAAAAGTGAAGCCCCGTTCCTTCCAACCAGGAGATTTGGTCCTTAAGAAGGTAATCCTCGCCACGAAGGATTCTCGCGAGGGCAAACTGGGACCGAATTGGGAAGGTCCGTACCTCATTACAGAGGTGGTAAGACCAGGTACTTACAAACTCCAGAATTCTGAGGGGAAGGCCCTACCTCATCCGTGGAATGCAGAACACCTGAAGAGGTACTACCAGTAATACGAGAAGGGGAAATAAGCAGTGAGAAAGGAATTTCTAAATATTGAGCATTTTTGCAAAATGTTATGTGATAATGAGCATCCAATAAATAAAGACTTCATTTTATTTATTCCAAAAGTTAGGCCAAAACATTACCTTCTTAAAAAAAAAAAAAAAAAAAAAGGACAAAAATCTGTGTAATGAAGCATACAGAAGTCTCCTCTATCCTACTCACTCTCACTACTTCCCCCCTCGTCCTCTCCATCCTCATCATCCTCATCACCGTCCTCTGCATCATCAGAATCTTCATCATCCTTATCACCGTCCTCTACATCATCAGAATCTCCATCATCCCCATCAGGCGCCTCGGTTGGCACAAAGCCTGAAAGGTCGAGGTCAGGGAAAGCAGCAGAAATCTTCCCTCTGAGCTCCTCGTAGCCATCAATGAAGGCATCAGCAAGGCCATCCGATAGCTCCTTCTCAGCCCGAGAAGCTCTGTCATGCACTGCCTGTATCTCTACCGCCAAAACACTCTCCCTGAGCGACGCCCTCTCGCGGGTCTGTCCAAGCTCAACCTCACTGAGCGAAGCCCTCTCGCGGGCCTTCTCAAGCTCAGCTTCACTGAGCGAAGCCCTCTCGCGGGCCTTCTCCAGCTCAGTCTCACTGAGCGAAGCCCTCTCGCGGGCCTTCTCCATCTCAGCCTCTGCCCGGGTCGCCCTCTCACGGGCCGCCAAAAGCTCAGCCTCTGCCCGGGTCGCCCTCTCACGGGTCGACAAAAGCTCAGCCTCTGCCCCAGTCGCCCTCTCGCGGGATGTCACGAGGTCAGTCTCAAGCCCAATGACCCTCGCACGGGCCGCCACGAGGTCAGTCTCAGAGACTCCTCTAGCGGCTTCAAGAGCCGCTATCTTCTTTCGGGCAGCAAAGCTCCTGTTGCATGCTGTCATTCTCCTCCCTCAGTTGAATATTGTGGTGGGCCCTCGACATCAAACAAATGGATGATGTAGAAGCCTAGAGCAGTAAGAGACACAAAATGAGAATACATAAAAAATATATATATATATATATATAATGAAAGTATGGAGATGGTAAACATTTACCTGAGCCAAAGCCTCCAAGAATGTATCAATGACTTTCTGGGTACCCAAAGAGTTGATCTGTGTGACCTCAGGAGGAAACACAAACCGCCCAAGTTTCTCTCGAATCACCTGAGGATTGCCCAGCATAGGGCCAGCCCTAATCGGTATCCTTGCCGAAGCTCCCGAGCGTGGGGGACACGACTGAGCGGGAGAAGGTACTGCCAAAGAAAGAGGCTCCGAAGCAGCAACTGTGGTAGAAGAGCTTGCTGGTGGAGGAGATGCTACAGGAGGCGGAGGAGATGCTACAGGAGAGGCCACCCGATGGGATGACTGTACCTCCGCTGAAGGGGTGGATGCGAGAGAACTCGCCTTGAATGTCACCGATGAAGAGCTCCCCCCTCCAGTACTCTCTACCCTCGCTGCCTTGGAGGGAGGGGTACTCCTACCAGAAGAGCCTGAAGGAGGGGTACTCCTGCTAGAAAGACGAGCCCCGATAGCCCTCCTATCTGCTGCTGCAGAAGAAAACTGTTATTTAGACATAAAAAAAAAAAAAAAAGGAAATGAGAGAAAGCAAAAGTCAAAGTACCTTTTCTCTTTAGAGGAGACTGTGAAGAGGAGCCACCAGCTCCACTGCCCTCTTTGGGTAAGAGAACCCCCAAATCTTTGTCACTATCAGGACAAGCCCTCACAGCCTGTAGCTGCTGCTGCTGACTCATCGAAAGTACTGGCGCCTCTGCAAAAGAGCATTGGGTAAGCATATAAAAAATTAGTAATAAAAAGAAAGAACAACAAATTAATGACTTACCTAGTCTCTTGGCGTCACTCCATCGTGTGGGCACCAAGGCTCGCTCTGTCTCAGAAGCCCACTCTCCGCCAACAAAGAAGAAGTGAGATTTCCAACTATGACAGTTGGAACGAAGACCAGTGAGCAGCTTGCCCCCCCTGGGAGCAAGATAATACCATCCCCTATTGGGGGCTGGAGACTCAGTCAAGTTATAAGCGGCATGGAAAGCCACAGGGGAGGCGTCCTCATTGTGTACCCTCCTCCACAGCGCCAGAAAACCAAGCAGAACCCTCCAGCCATTCGGTGCTAGGCGCCCTGGAGTCAATGAAAAATACCGGAGTATGCTGCAAATGGGGGAAGGTATGGGGAACCTCAACCCAGCTTCGAGCATCTCCTCATAGATGACAAGGTCGCCCGAGGAGTCATCGCAAGCGGGCTCATCCGATTCAGCCCGCCGGCACAATACAGTGGGAGGAATTTTATAAGAAGAAACCATCTTCAAGATATCAGTGTTAGAGTTAAACACACTGAAAATGGTGCTCACCTTTGACGAGTCGTCGCCGACAACCACTTTTCCTCGATATTTTTTGCGATGAGACCGAACAGTAACTGCACCACTTCCCTCGCCCGCACCACCATTGCCCGTAGCAACGGCGCCCGAGGGTACGTCCAAGGGAGCGCCTTGGGCTGAAATTCCCACGCCAAAAGACCCCGCAGTAGGCGGGCAGGTGGGCCCCGCCCCCGCAGCGGGCGAGCTGGGGCGCCCCGCCGCTACAGCAGGGCGCCCAGACACCAAGCCAGGGGCGCCCCAGGCGGGGGCGCCCCCATCCACTCCTGCGCTGACGTCAGCAGGGGCGCCCCCGCCTGGGGCGCCCCGTCCAGCGCTAGCGGGCGCCGTTCCGACAGCAAGGGCGCCCCCGCCTGGGGCGCCCCGTCCAGCAATCCATGGCTTCACGGCGGGCGCCCCTGCCTGGGGCGCCAGCTCGTCCTTCACCACAGCAGCCACTACAGCAGGGGCGCCCCTGCCTGGGGCGCCCTGCCTTGCTCCTCGTGCAGCAACAGCGGCGGGGACGCCCCCACCTGGGACGCCCCGCCCGGCGAACGACGTCACGGCGGGCGCCCCTGCCTGAGGCGCCCGCCCGTCCTCCACCACAGCAGCCATCGCAGTAGGGGCGCCCCTGCCTGGGGCGCCCTGCCTTTCTCCTCGTACAGCAGCAACGGCGGGGACGCCCCCGCCTGGGTCGCCCCGCCCGGCGAACAACGTCCCCACGACGGGCGCCACGACCGCAGCAGGGGCGCCCCTGCCTGGGGCGCCCCGCCCTTCTCCCCCTACTGCAGCAGCAACGGGGGCGCCATGGGCGCCCCGCCCATCTTCCAACCCATCTTCCAGGCCCAAAACGCTGCTGCTGTTTTCTCCGGCAGCAGCTCCCAGTGCAGCGGAGGTGCGGCCACCATCCAGATTCTCCATGGGTTTCTTTTTTTCTTGACACAAGAAGAGCAAGAAGAAGAGGAAAAGCAAGAACAAGCAGAAGATGAAAATCAAAAGCCCAAAAGGAAAGACACCTTTTGAAAGAGAGAATGGGAAAGCCCTCTTTATTTATAGCCCCACTTTAGGGTTTTAAAAGTGGAGAAGAGACACAAAGACTCTTTGAAGAGAGAGAATGGGAAAGGCCTCTTTTATTTATAGCCCCACTTTAGGGTTTTGGCAAAAAAAAAAAAAAAAAAAAAAAAAAAAGTGGAGAAGAGATTCCTAAGCTACAAAGACTCTGCTGTGACAGGTCAAAGTCCAAGAGAATCTGAAGTCTAAAGACCCGGGAGGTCCAGATCCAGAGTAGGTCTGAGCATCCGAATCCACGAAGTACGAAGTCAGAGCGTCGTTGCCTCTAACCTGCTTTTACCAAGTCTTGCGGAGGATATCTTATCTGCCTCGTCAGATCGGAGACTCCGCCAAAAGGTAGCGTCCGCTGCTGAAGAGTCTCCCCATCTGTTAGGGGACGACTATAAAACAAAAACCCCACCCACACTGAGGGGCAAGCAATCAATCTTTACCACCATCTTCCATCTGTAATACACACAAATCACCTTGAGTGGACTTACCACATTGGAACCACTATAAACCTCTCTCTGTTATTTTCTCTCTCTATTTCTCACATTAATTTTCTTACACTTGACCGGTGGTGCCCGAATACTCTTTTTTGGCATCATCAATTCTTATTGACAAATTGATCTTTCAAAATCCTTCAAATTGTGGGGCAGCAGGCATGGAGTAACATAACAGTGCCTATGAAAAACATTAGTCGTGCAGATATGAGATTAATATTTGCCTTTTATTTTTTTCCATTTGTATTCATCGTGTATATGTCCCTAGCCCCTAAATCCAAAAGGCAAACGATAAACAAAAACATAAAGATTAATAGAAAAAAGAATGTGGATTTTTTCTTAAAAATATTTCAATAAATCTTATATTTTAATATATTCTTATTTTTTGGCCCGGGTTTGGCACGGGCCTTTGCTGCTAGTCGATATATATATGGAAAATATACATATGCATTGTTAGTCACAGTACGGTGAGGTATAGCTTGTTGGAGCCCCCAACTAATCATGGGAGTGTGGGGATGGAAAGAGACATCTTGAATGCTCCAGATATGAAGTTTGGGGTCAATTCATGCCTCTAACCCCTTTACCTTAAATGCAATCCAGCTCATAGGACCTGGTTGATGCAAGTTTATCAATGGGAAAAGGTAAGATGGAAAGGTCTCCTCATGAATAAGGGGGATCCAAAAATCAGTCCTAATAACTCATCCAAGCCTTGATTCAACAACCTTAACATTAATGGAATCTTAACCATAGATTTGCGTGTGATTTAATCCATGTGAGTGAAGGTCTTTAAGTGTATAGTTAGGTTTAATGCCAAATCATGTGATGAAAAGAGTATCAAAGGGCCTAAATTGATTAAAGGTGGGCCTAAGTGGCTCCCACCCTGCTTGATTGCACTTGCCGTTAGTCGTAAAATATTTTTCCAATAATAAATATATTTATAATTTATCTACGATTAGTATTATATACTAGGAAAACATTTAACCGCGCATGGAGCATGGGGGCACAGTGCTTGCAACTCACCTAATGTATGAAATTCAGGGGTAGGCCTCGCTTTTGTGATGTTCTAAGCGCCAGTAAACATTTTATTATATACTGATAATGCTATAATATCAATATGCATATATTAATGTTTATACATGTGACTATATGCCTAATAATATATGTTAAAATATATTGGGTAGTGCTAGAAAATGCCCAGGTTTTTTTTAGGAGAAAAATACCCCTCTTAGTGGGGCCCACCAAGGTGTATGATGATCATGGAAGTCTATTAGATGGAGAAACCTATATGAGACCTATCTATGTACAAAACTTAGGCCTGTTTCTTTGCTAGAATTCAAGGAATTCAGAAATTCCCCAGATAGGAATTCCTTGAATTCCTAGACATAGTGGAATTCTTATATGCTCCTTTGTACTAGAGCATCTAGAAATTCCACCAAAAGGCAAAAGAGTTGGAATTCTTGAATTCTCAAAAATCATTTTAGACCTTTCAAGTAGCTGGAATTTTGAATGCTTGTGGAGAAACATGAAATTTGTGTATTTCAGGGAACAAGGTGTCACATCATATCCAAAAAACCACAACATCATGAATTTATGTCAGGAATTTTAGAAAAGAAATAAGCCCTAATTCCATTAGTTCATCATAACCCCCTGATTCATGACCCTTAAATCTGGTAGTTTTAGAGGCATCATTTTCTTTGAAATTGAGGAAAAGTTGGATGAATGTCACATTTGGGCTTGTAACGATTCATGAGGAGGTAATGGGTGTGAAAGGATTGGTTTGGTTCAAGGTGGGCCCTATGCCCGGGGGGGTTTGAGGGTTGCGTGGGTTGCATTTTTAAATTGGGCCGACCTTAATAACTAATAAGATCTTACATATGATACTATTACTAATGATAAGATCATACAAAAAAAAAAAAAAAAAAAAAGCTTCCATAAGCATTATACTAATTATTGGACACCTATGCTAATTTTATGATAATTGATAATTAATGTTATTATCATCTTATTAATATATATATTATAATAAAAATCATAACCAAAAATATTGATCTCATATGCTAACATATAAATCATAATATATATTAAATTAAGTAAGATCTTATTCGATTAAGATCCTATGTATGATCATATTACTAATAATAAGATCTTACAAAAATTAATTAAACCATGTGTTAATAAGATATTATGAACTTATGTGATCACCATGTCCACCTCATTGTGGGGCCCACCTGGAGATGGGGCTGGGTGGATTTGGAAGATT
Organism: Camphora micrantha; assembly: GCA_003546025.1. NCBI lineage: Eukaryota > Viridiplantae > Streptophyta > Magnoliopsida > Laurales > Lauraceae > Camphora > Camphora micrantha. The sequence continues at coordinate 24,384,035 of QPKB01000008.1, read as the reverse complement.
TGGGTCGGGCCCACCTATTTTCAAAACTTGGAGCCCACTTGATTATCATAACCCTTGAGGATTAGTCCCACAAGTTAATACCACGGTGACTGCTTCATTATATAAAAAAAGAGAGTGTTTGAACTACATGGTGACATGCACCTATTGAAAATACAAACCATTCAAAATAAAAACCTGCTCTTTTAGCAAGTTTTTCCTAAGTTTTACTCCAAAAAAAAGGTAATCCCATTGTGATATAGAGCATTTGACTAATAATGTTATTAATGGATACAATGTGTCAATCATGCTATTTATCATATGCTCAATCTCATAGCCCAGCAAACTCCTAAAATTTGAGGACATCCCAATGTGGGCAAGGGCGTTCATTTTGAGTAGTTTTGTTTTTCAATTGGTGAGCCTCGCCATTTAGTTCTACTTCACTCAAGGGCGGGGTGAGTGAGACACTCATATGTTGCATGATAAGAAGGGGCGGAACTATGGGGCTGGCAGGGGCCATGTCCCCCCTAAAGATTTGAAATTTCCTATCATTTGATCGTTTGGTCACCCCATTTAAATGGACGGCCCCTCCATCTATTAGGAATGTAGTTAACATAACTTTGATTCTTAAAAAAAGGAAACAAAATTATAGTTGATTTTGAAAAAAAATTAGAATGAAGAAGAAAATGAAAAGAAGCAAAGGAATGAGAGAAGAATAAATGAGGAATTGATGACGGAGAAGAATTTGTAACCTGTCTAACTTGCCCACCTACGAACTTGATTGAAGAGAGGCAAAGAGGAGATGACGATTTTGGGCTGGAGATTTTGGATGTTTCAAGTTGCAGACTCCATGTGTTAGAGGTCGTATAAGAAGCGAAGAAGAAACGTACACTTTTAAAGTTGATTTGTTTAGATTCGATAGATGTACTATTTCACCATAGGCCAATCTGGGGTTCATATTGAAATATAACCCACTCAAAATTAAGTTCACTTTGTTTTTAAGTATTGTATAGGACTTTCATTGAATCAGAGTTTTATCCATAGTGGATAAGGACATATAGTTGTATTTTTGTGTTTTGATTATTACTGTCTATGTCAAAATAAATCCAATTGAAGAAATTTATTTTAAGGGGATAAAAACTAGTGGGACCAGGCTTTGAACGGTTTAGAGTTTAGATCTGCGACCCTACCATTGATTTTCTTTAAACTTTTGCATAATAGAATTTCAAATTGCAACTTAAATATAATTTATAAGTATAAAGAAAGGATGAAAAAACACATCTTGAGATTAATTCTTTCTCTACTTATGTGTTTACAGGCCGTAGATGTACTAGTGCATCATGTGACACTTTGATTTTCAGTCACTAGGCTTATACTTTGAAATCTAATTCACTCAAAAGAACTTTTTCTTTATTTTCTACTATTACATAAATTTCAAATCTAATTGGAGTTGCATCTATCATGGATATACGAAAAAGTTACTTTCTTTGTGTTTGTTAGTATGATTATCTATGTTTGGAAAAAATCAGATTACAAAAAATTCTTTAAGGAGATAATCCGATTGTGCTTTTAAACAAGTTAGATTTTAAAATTGGTCCCTCTCATATATATATATATATATATATATATATATATATCAATGAGCATACTTTTATATTCAAAATTATTATCGATGACATCACTTTGAGTGCTGCTTGATCAGTGATATGACTGAATTCCTTAGATTATGACTTGTTCAGATAGTAGTCATTAAATGCATAATATAAATTATAGGCGTGGGTATTAATGCATTATTATTCCTTTATATTATAGTAATGATTTGAGTGACATTTGCCTTTTCATTTATTGTAGTTTTTATTTTTATATATAAATTTTTAGAATTTTTATATTTTTTTTATAAGAGCGTTGACCATATTTAAATCATCTACTATTGATGCATTTCTGTAAGAGAAAAATGCTTAAAATTTAGAGGGTAATACAAAATTTAGTTCATGCCTTTCAAAATCTCCGAGAGTTGAATTTTTAGAAATACATATTGCTTCTTTAGAGCGTGACCCAAGATTTCAACTCAATGAAAGAATATCGAGTATGGCTTCAGTATTTTATTTATTAAGTATTATACTACTAAATTTTGAAATATTATTTAAATTTTTTTTTTAACTTTGGGCCCCTCAAGGAAAAATTCCTAATTTCGCCCCTGATGATAAGTCCAAAGCTTATTTGAAATAGAGCTAATTCAATTAAGTGCCTTTTACAAAGTCCTTTTGTTGGTCTATTTTTACTTTAAACTAACTCAAATAGTTATTTGGATGCTTGAGATGGTTGACAAAGTATGCACACCTTTTTGTCATTTGTCTTTTTTTCTTTTATATAAGTTTGTCGTATAACTTTTATATAATATGATTAGTTTACATATATTATTACTTTATGAGAAATTTATTTGTACTACTCTTACCATATGACAACTTTGTCAGTATAATAAATTTATTTATTTTAATGAATTAGACAAACCAAACACTCTATATGTAAAATGATCTAATTCAAACAACCATATTTCAATAAAATCATTTTCAATCGTTCCTATTTCAAATAGATTCACCTTGCCAAACGGGCACTTATATTCAATAAGCAAAAGTAAAATTGACATGCTAAAAGTTCAATGGCAAAGTTGTCTTATTGGAAAATAGCACATGCAAACTTAATATATTATAAATGTAATATAATTAAATTTGTTATATAGTAAAAATTATATGAGCAAAACTTATTTGGGAAAAATCAGAAAGATATCCAACTACTTTAGACATTCATATCTTCACTTTCTATTATCATTTGGAAAAGAGGTGTAAAAAAAAAAAAAAAAAAAACACCCAAAAGACATGATTGAATTCCAAACAGCAGCAAGCACTTAACCATCTTATACCTACAAACATTTGATAAGGACTCAATTTATATTTTCCCCAAGTACCACCTTGATCATATAAAGATGGGGGCACATGTGATAGAAACGCAGTTATTCTGTGGATGCTGGCTCCTCTCCTCCACTACACACACAGAGTTTGGGGGCGTGCATGCATTTTTTTGCATCTCTTCCTGTCTCTCTGCATGCAACTGGCTTTCTTGCTTCCTTTCTCCAATCTGGTTCCTTTACCCCGAAACTCTACTTGGAAAAAAACAGCTCTCCATGCCAGACCCGATATATTCCTACACGGCCCGAAACCTAGAAAGAGAAGCTGAAAGGGAACATGGGGTTTTCTTCAGAGGGTACGAAAATGAGAGAACTCTAGAAGATTCCTTTTTCTCATTGAAGAAAACACAGCCTCCTCCTCTTATCTCTCTGTCTCTACTGTTTTTTCGGTTTTGGTAGCGGTAAGAAGATATCGGAGTAGTGTTCTTTTTTTTTTACTAGTATTTGTTTCGTATGATTTGCAGATTGGAGTGTTTGATATTGGTCATGGCGATGAGAGCTTGCATGAATGCTTATTGCGGCACCACTTCGGCGACCCAATGGAAGAAGGGATGGCAGCTGGGATCTGGTGGATTTGCGAATCTTTGCGATAAGTGCGGGTATTTTTGCTCTCTGGGTTTTTATTGAAATCTTAGATTACCAGTTTGTGGTTTTTGGGTTTTGGAGGGGCTTATGGTTTTTTTTTTTTTGGGTTGTTTTGGGGATGTTGGTTTTCCTTTGTATTTTTTTGTCCATGCATTTCACTGGTATATTTGGGCGTCATGGTTGGATTTTCTTTCATAGAAACTTGGCTGTTTTCATTTCTTTTCACAAGGTTTCATTTGCATTCCATTACTATTGTTGTTATTATTGTTGTTGTTGTTGTTGTTGTTGTTATCATTATTATTTTTATTAACGACTGTTATCAATTATTATTAAGGATAAATTTTTTTGAATGGGGTACACTTGTTTGCGATCGGAACTGTTAATATGCTGGGACACACTATGGATTGGTCTTACGCTAAACATACATTGGTGAGATGGTCTCTGTCTAGCTATTTGATGAGATGATGGGTTTTTTTTTAATAATTTTTTTATGATTGCTGAATGATGGTTTGAGAAAGTTTAACCGACTGATGACATTCATTGGATAAAGGTCCTTCAATCAGTAGCTGTGATCATTGTATTGAATGTGATTTTTTTTGCACATATGCCATCCATGGTTGGAAGTTGGCATGAGTAGATAAATGATCAAGATCACATATGCAGTTTCCATCTTTACAAATCACTTATGGAACTCTGGATAGTTTCCCTTGTATTTGTACAAAATTACAACTAAAACAAAACTGCCATTATTACTGTTCTGCCACTACTACATTTGGGTACGCCTCGAATCTAGTTTCTGTCAGGAAACATGTTTAAGTTTTTGAGCATTGGATGAAAAATGAGAAAATACTACAATTTTACATGATGCACATATTCATTTGGAAGACCCTTCTATGGAAGGCTAATGGTAGACAAATCTATTTGATTATATGATTATATAAGTGTCTTATTTTTGACCTTCTCATCATCTTCATCATCTTCATTGAAGCATTATACCATCTATGTGGGGCTGATTCTGTGATATCTAATATTCCTCACCGTAGCTTTGTTCTTTGTCCCTCCATAATCTAACATGTCATTCTTGACTAAGTTCCAAGTCTTTCCCGGTCTTCCCCTTCTCGGAGTTCCTTAATTTTATCAGTTGGGTGACGTTATTGTTCTTAAATCTTCATGCACAAACAATCTTAAACAGCACTCATTGATATATATATTTTTAATATTAGTCACCCTTATATTATCTTTGTGCATGTAATTCTAATCTAAGATTGGACCACATTACATACAATTCTTTTTCCATTTTTAGCTTTGATCTCCTCTTATCTTATTTCTGCATGCTACTTATATTTGATTGGAAAGAATTGGTAGTGAATTTCTTCCTTGGGCTTGTTGATAAATGCATCTTGTGCATGAATATCGTAATTATTTGACCATTTAAACAAGAATCACTTTTTACTATCGTGGTTCAGCATAACTTGATGTGTGCCATGGTTCAACTTTTGAGTTAGTAAGGCCTGGTTTTTCTCTTTCATAGCATCTAGTCCTGAAACAGTGCCAGAGCAACCGGAATGGTTACCCTTAGTTTCTTCAAACTATTTGTGATACTAAATTACTGCTTATTAGAGTTGAAAGGATGCTAAGATGGTTTAAACTTTAGCGTCGACCCAATCTGCCTAGTGTCCCACCTGTCATTTTCTTTTTGGTGGTGGTTCTTTTCCCTCGGTGGAATGTATTAATTGTCTATTTCGTTAGAATTTTTCAATCAATTCTTAAAAAAAAAAAAATGAAATGAAAATCTGATAAAATTAGAAACAAATGCCAAAAGCAAGAAACTCTAATTCATATGATTTCACATGTTTTTTTTTTTTATCACTACACATGATTGCACATCAACAGTACCTTCCATCAATATTGCTTCTACCAGAACCAAAATATGCCCTGTAATGACCAGTATGACTCTACCTTGTTCAAATTCCATATTTCCATTTCACTAGATAATTTTTCACATGCATTTAAATTTGATCAGCATAAATATATTTATCTTTTGATCAACAAATAAAGTGTGAAAGGTAAATAATAGAACTATACACTTCCTTTAAAATTCAGTATCTTTCCCTGGTCCTTTTTACCTTCTTGACATTCAATTCCATTTGACTTAGGTCTGCATATGAGCAATTAATCTTCTGCGACAAGTTTCACTTGAATGAATCTGGTTGGAGGGAATGCAATTCTTGTGGAAAGGTATTCTGCTGGTTGTCACTTTTTCTAGTTTTCTTTCAGGTTTCCCCCCTTAGATTTGTTGTATACTTAATCTAATTTAACTGGTAATGACAGCGTGCCCATTGTGGTTGTATTGCCTCGAAGTCATCACTTGAGCTCCTGGATAGTGGAGGAGTAGAATGCCTTCGTTGTGCAAAGAACTCAGAACCTTCTTCTGTAAGATCAATGAACTCATAAATGTTTGCAATACATCCTGGGGGTTAAAGTTAAGAAGTGATATAAAGAAAAACAATCTGCATTTGCTCCATTTCTCTTTTTTCTGATGTGCTAGCTGTTTGCAACTTCTGGCTTTAGGACTGCCAGGTGTAGGCTGAGAGTTTAGGCCAAATTAGTAGGATGATTCCCATATTTTTAAGCCCGACCACTCTTGGTCTATAGAGATGGACCATTCTAGGTTGGGTTTGGGGGGTGATAATTGATGCTACTAATAAGCATACATATTTATGGATTAGTAATTAATATAGTTGATGATTATAACTTAGGAACTAGACTTAGCTAATTATTTTTATATCAGGTTAAGCCTAAGCTTGAATGGATGGCTTAATCTGGGGTTACTTGGACTTAGAGAGACCTTGGCCTGGCCCTTTGTTTTTGTTTTCCAGACTTATGAAATGCTAGCTACGTGATATGCCCTATAAGATTGGGTCAACGAGATAGGGTTCCACATCTATCACATATAAGCCCCATGGGAAATATAGAGTCCATCTAGATAATTCCTGATCATGACCTGCATTCAAACAGGCCGTAAGTGCAGTAGGTCAAGTCCATTGCCAAGCCTATGGCCCTACATGGCACGCCTATGGACCAATTGGCCTCAGTCCCATGGCCCAAATTACACACATGTTCGTATGAGGAGAAACCCAATGTTGTTCTATGATTCTGGTCTCCTCTTTGGTGCGAACATCAGTATCAGTCCACATGGTTGGCAAATTTTAATAGTCCGATTAACAGAGTTAGTCTAAGAGCCTTAGTTTAATGCAAGTTTTATTTTTATCAAGAGCATGAGTAGTGATTGTTGAGAAAAAAAGGTTTATATGTAATTATGGCTTAATGGATTTATTTGTAATCGTGATAATAAGTTTGTCTTTTTTTTTTTTTTTTTTGAATGGTTACTTTCATTAAAATGAGCAAACAGTACAAGAGAAAAGTACTGAAAGAAAAAGAAGACTAAACAGAAAAAATAGAAGAACCCTAAAAGCTGCTAGCTAAGGCCCTGTCAAAGCGAAGGCCACCTCTTTCCAGTGATATACAATTTGATCTAAAGAGTATCCCCTAAAAGAAGGGAGAATAGACACCCAAAAAACTACTAAAAATTTCGATTTCTCCACCAATTTGCTCTCATTACATGCGATTCCTTCAAAACATCTTGTGTTTCTTTCCTTCCAAATTGTCCAGATCACCGCTATGGGATCTTCCAAGCTTGGAAAAGCTCAGGGAGAGAATTTGGAAGGGCCCAGCAGTAGCCAAACCCTCCTGTTATAGCCATCCAGATAATCTGAGCTGATTTACAATTTAGCAAGAGACGGTCCACAGATTCTTCGACTCTCAAGCACATAGGGCAGCCATTCACTATCTGCATCCCTCTCCTCCCCAAAAGGTCCTTAGCAGGGATCCTTTTCCTAAGAGCAAGCCACCCGAACACAAGCACCCTAGGTGGAGCTGCCAAATGCCATACAACCCGCTCCTTTCCCTAGGATTGTTTAGGATTGTCTTAAAGAGAGAAAACACTAAAAATGATCCATTCGTAGAGGCAATTCACACCCTAGCATTTGCTCTGCTGTGATAATAAGTTTGTCTTAGATTAGGATTTGGATTTAGGAGTTTGTATTATGTTAGGAGAGTGTTATTATGTGATTAAAGTTTTACTATCATTATGGGATTGGATTTCCTAATCTAAGTTGATACCTTTGGTTGTATTTATAAATAGCCATTGGCTATTCATAGTAATACAGATCAAAGAATTCAATCAAGATGCAGGCCAAAACTTCAGCTCAGTTTAAGAGCAAGGTTTAGGGCTAGTGTTAGGTTCTTTTTAATTTTTTCTTTCCTTTTCTTTTGATCTCCAAATCCCAAAAGCCCCATCAACAGTTTGCAACACTATGGGATAGTTTGTAGATCTGCGAAAGTCATCTGCTCGCTTCGAGTTGTGCAGGTGATGGGCTCTTTTCATAGTGGAGAGGCGAAACCCTGGGCCTATTTGTGTAATCAGTCCAAGTCACTCAGCTATTAAGAAACTCTCTGTGTCATACGTCCTTAGCCAAGTGGTAGAAGTTTGTTTGGGTTCTTCGGTCAAAGTGTTTGTAACGTTGTGTAGAGACCATTCAACAGACTTGTTTAGGACTTGGAATCTGTTCATGTGGAGAATTTGTAGATTTCAGAGTCTATAAGGCGGTTCAAGTTGTTATAAGTCAGAAAGGCTTATTCGTAGAATTAGTCACGGACTTTGATGTAAATATAATAACACACAGGGACTTTTTTGTAATTCCAGAAATTAATAAAATAATGCTATAAAGGTGGTCGTCCAACCCAGTAGGGGTGATCATCCTTCTATAAATTTTCGAAAATCCTTCTCTCCTTTTTTAATTTTTACTTATTTTTCATTCTTACGACACATTTACGGAGAAACCTTAGATCCCATCGAATCTAGGTTTCAACTTGGTACTAGAGCATCTATTCCTAAGGTAGATATGCAGATTAATCCAGTTACTGGTCTAGATCTGAAAACCATGTCATCTTGAAGGGTTTTCCACCTTAGCCGAACCACACATAGGTTCTGCTGGGCTATGACAATGTCGTTTGGTGTCTGTTGTGTGCCTGACTGGCTGGCATGTTTGGTGATTGTTGGATTTGGGCCATAAAATCCCTAGATTAGTATTCCTTGAAGAGTTTGGAGTATTGTTTGAAGGATTTCCAGACCACATGGTGACTAGGCGTCTGTGGAGATTTCGACTTGATGTGGAAGGCCTACCAGCGATATTGCAGTTCTGGTTGGTGTTTTGTAATGTCTTTCAAACTCTAGTGTCTAGTTATACAATTGGTTGTTATTCTTTCTGACATTCAAGAGTGGTTTTGGTGTTTTTTTTTTTTGGTGAGTTCCATGCCATTGTTTGGTGTGTTACTGTTTGGAAATTTCTGTTTGGTGTACTTTTTTTTTTTTTTTTTTTGATTCATCAAATTTATTATTAGATGGAGTCAAAAGGTGAAAGTTCCCCAAGATCCAATCAACTACTTCTTCCTAATGTTTCAAATCCTAGCAAGGATAACACCTAGGGCTTGTTTGGCAAATCTTATCTGTTTGAAATGGATCTTATTCGGACAGATCTATTTGAAATGGATCTATAAAAAATAGACCATTTTGCAAATAGACCGTTTGGTAAGACATGTTGTATATGTCATTCAATTAGATCTGTTTAAAAAAAACATGTTTGTTAAACATATAAATAAGAGCTTATTAGAAGGCATTTGCTGTCTTTTTAAAAAATAATGTATCATAAAGTGTGTTCTAGATTAACTCCAATGCTTGTATGATTGAAGCATTACCCACATAAAGAATGTTTCTAGATGAGGTTTAGGTTAAACTAGCAACAAATGCCCGTGCTGAGCCCCGGCCAAAAAAATATATAGTAAATTATTATAATAATTAAAACTATAAAAGAAGAATCCACTATTATTATTTAAGAATTTTTAGAAGAAAATAAAGTGGAAAGAGATCTTAAGTTTTTTTGGTACAAGGAAGAAATTATCGTGAAAAAATAATAATGACAATCTTGTAATATCGCACCTATAAAATCTTTGTAAATTGAAAAAATGCATGGATTGAAAGTCCTACTAAAAAGAGAAAACTCTCGATGAAAGCAAAAAGAAAAATATGATACCATTCAAAGAAGGAAAAAAATGAGAAAAAGAAAAAAAATGAGAAAAGAAAAAACAAATGCGTCCATTTTCATAATCAATACCCAGCTGGGGCTCAGTTTGTTAGGTACATCGTGTGGAGTGTGAGTGTGGCTAACATGAGTCCCACGCCAATGCCCCAAAACATTACGCACTCGTTTTGAGCCTGCTTACCATTAGAACAACACCTGCTTGAATCTGCAAATTCAATCCACAATCCCAACCAAACACCTTAGAGGAGAGAGAGAGAGAGAGAGAGAGAGAGAGAGAAGAGAGAGAGAGAGAGAGAGAGACGTGTAGAATCGCTTTTTTATCTACATCAATGGTCCTATATTTATTAATGGGAGGTGCTCTTGTGAGAGACACTCCTCACCTTACCTATGAGAGATTAAAGGTGGGGCCATCATATTTTAAGGTTGTTGAACATTGGATATGGATGTGAGGGCCCCACCTTATCTCTCATAGTAAGGTGAGTGCTTACAAGAGCAACTCCCATATTTTTAATATATATATATATATAAAAAAAAAAAAATGTCTAAGGAAAAGGTCTCCTCGCCAATGGGATCTATCTAGTGCAATAACGATAGAGAAAGCAATTTAATTACTTTCAGAACATTGATGCTCTGGATTTTACATGAATGTTGAAGCATCAAAACTAAATCATTGCAAGCATGTGCAGTAAGTTTTATAATTTAGAAGTCCATTAAATTAACGGCTGTTGTA
>QPKB01000008.1:24235637-24373533 GCA_003546025.1 Camphora micrantha | reverse complement strand
TCTACGACATCTCCTGCAGCTTCAGCATCTGCACGGTTGAGGTTGAATAGACGACCTTGTTGCTGAGGCCTGTTCTGATTCTGATTCTGCCTGCCCTGGACGTTTCTATTCTGCGGAGGTGGACGCACATTCTGATTCTGCCTTGCTTGCTGCTGTTGCTGAGGTGGCCTGATGATTCTGATGTGGTGCCTGATTCTGAGGAGGTGCTGGCCTCTGTTGCTGGTTTCTGTACTGCTGATTTTGAAGCTGTGGGCAATCTTTAATGGCATGGTTCATTGCCCCACACTTGAAGCAAGCTCCCGTGGCCTTACGACATTCATGTGTCGGGTGGTTCTTGCCACAATGAGCACAACCTTGGGCCACTATATTCTGCTCTTGCTTTGGCTTCTTGCTATGGTGCTGAGATCTCTGATTGTGCTGCTGGTAGTGCTGCTTCCTATCTTGAACGATCATGTTATTGATATCTTCAAACTGGTATGCCCTCTTTACAGCCTCATCAAAAGTAGCTGGTGGAACTACCCCAATGGTATCCTTCATGATAATGGGATTTAGTCCCTCCAAGAACTTGTTGATCTTTTTCTGCTCCGTATCAATAAGCTCGGTGGCATACCTAGCCAACCTCTCAAACTTTGTAACATACTCCAACACTGACATACTGCCCTGCCTGAGTTGCTGGAACTCAATGGCTTTCTGTCTCTTGATGTGTGATGGAATATATTTATCCTGAAACTGGGTTTTGAAGGCTGCCCATGCCTCCTCATTTGCCATGGCCATATAGGGCTCTTTGACAGTTTGCCACCATTGGTCTGCTAGCCCATAAAACAGAGAAGCTGTAAGGTTCACCTTCTGCCTGCCAGTGCAAGTGAAAACATCGAAGATCTTCTCTGTATTGGCTAACCAGTTATCAGCCACTAGAGGATTCTCATTGCCCGAGAACTCCTTGGGTGCCCTTTTTCTAAACCTCTCAAACAATAGGTTGGGATCATGCTCCCTATTGTTTATGACGATATTCGGAGCTACAGGTGGAGCCTCATTCCTGTTCTGAAGAACCTCTAACAGTTGCCTCTGGACCTGTTGCATCTCAGCATCCTTTTTGGCCATTTGTTCCTGAAATCTGGTTTGGGCTTCATTTGCTTGTCTCTGTTGGTTCAACATAGCTTGCATCAGCTCTTGAAACTGATTTGCTGTTGGTATAGCAGCCTGATCATTCTCATTTTGGTTATTAGCTGAAGCATTGTTTGGTAGAACTCTTCTTGGAGGCATTGCTGCAAAACAAAATGTTAGTACACAATAAATATAGTCACATGGTTTCCTAGACGTCACACTAAACAATTCTAACGAATTCACGAACTCTCACCACGATCCTAAGATCTTTCTAGTTTCTTTTAAGTGCCTGAAACAAGTCCCGCTCTGATACCAGTCCTGTCGCGACCCCGGACCGAGGCCGCGGCGGTTAGTTAAAAAAATTTGAAAGATTAAAAGACCTCCCACAGGTTTCCGCGGTGAGGGTTCCAAACAAACACGCATGGAACAACCCACTCACACGATCAAGTATGCGGAAGCGCGTGGCAAATCACATCTTATCATATCATGTCACAATAGGAAACATAATGACATCGAGACATAATATCAGAATGAAACATAACAAGGCATTCCCATAATTCAAGTTGTAAAGTTAACAAAATAAGTTAAGTTATTACACTTCCCAATAAGAGGCCAACATAGGCCAATACAATACCAAAAGTATATCAAAAATCCCAAAAAGTGATCCAACGGAACTCATGCACCACCCCAACGTCTAGATGACGTCATCGGGTTGCCACTCACGGGCTAGGTTGGGCCCAACGGCCGCCTCCTGGCACTCCTCCTCAAAGGGAGGGTCTCCTGCACCTGGACACCATAATACAAGCATCAAACACAACGGTTTGGCAAGAAATCACTTAAGTGAAAGCATGTAAAACATTGTTAAATCGAAATATCAAGAAAATACTTTACTTGTGGAACACTTTTCTAAATCAAAGACAAAACTAACATGAATGCATAACATATATATATCATGAATAGCAAATCCACATAGAGCCCATCCTTTCTCTATCATTTATAATGAAAAGAGCAAGCACGCACGACAAGCACGAATATACATAATATAGCACGACACGATTCCCACAAAAACGGGATTTCCGGCCGCGGAACCGGACACGCACGATGTGTAATAAATACACTACTAATCTGCAGTTAGTTCACATGTTTAAGGACCCCCAGACAGTGGATCAGACTGAAAGGGCAGTCCAAGCTCTGTGGTGTTCACTAGAATTCATGAATGCACAAAACACGCGAAACACGATTCAAACATATCGAAAATAGAGGGGGAAATCACTTGTCACGACAAGACAAGGCACGACTAGCACAATGCATAATATATATGCTCACAACTTATAGAAGTGATCCCCATTTGATACTTGAAACACATCTTGAAACATATCTTGTAAATACTTGAAACACATCTTGAAACATATCTTGGAAATACTTGATTTCAAAACGAGTACACTATATTACTTGAAGTATCAAAACAGAGTTCAAAACGCGATAATTTTGTCAAGTACGTACTTAGGCTATTCAATGACTCTTGGGTGATTGGAACTCTGTTGTTAAAATCTAATAATTGGTGTCCCCGAAGTTGCTTCGTATCTTGGAGTTCCAATCACGCAATGTCAGGTTAAAGTCCACAACATAGCCTAGTTTTTCTTTTCCAATCCTTAAAGGTGCATGAATGGGTTAAAATTTCTAAACAGGCTCTTTCCCAAAAAAATTCAGGCAGCAGGCAGTTCGCTCGAGCGAACCAGGGGTCGCTCGAGCGGACAGCTTGCTGTCTGTGCCCGGACCAGGCAGTGGCCTGGTCGCTCGAGCGGACCCATGGTTCGCTCGAGCGAACAGGCTTCTGCCTGCGCTCATGCCAGGCAGGGGCCTGGTCGCTCGAGCGGACCCATGGTTCGCTCGAGCGAACAGGCTTCTGCCTGTGCTCGCTGAGTGCAGATATTGCACTCCTACTACATGGTCCACATGTCCATTCTTTTCTTCCTTTCTTTTCAACAATCTTTCCACTCTAATTAGCAAACTAAATACATGATTAACCATGCTATCAAGGCTCACATTGGGCATTCATTTCAAACTTAATCAAAGCATTAACAAAGAACCCATTTCACAATACTTGAAACCCATTCATCTCTAAACAAATCCAAACTTCAACAAAACAAGACCCATTTCAAAGATATGAAATTCTGAAAGTGTGGAAGGACATTAGATATGCTTGCATTGTCTAAAACAAGATCATAACATGAAAACCTAATAAATCAAAACATTAATACCAAATGCAAATCCAAGACACACATGTACACCCACTTAAATGAATCACTTGCCTTAGCCAAATAAACACAAGATCTTTCTTCAAGCACTCCCAACCAAAAAGCCAATCCAAGAACTACAAAAGCCCATGAAATCCATTCAAAAACTCACCCAAAAACACAACCCAACAACCCATTTCGAAATGGTTGCTACAAGTTAGAAAAACAAGATCTTTGGAGGTAGAAGAAACTCCATTAAAGAGATGGGTTGAAGCCCTTACCTAGAGGTGCCCAAACAAGAAATGAGGAAGAAAATGGAGATCCTTCCCACCAAGAAACTTCAAGAAAATTGTATCAATGGCAAGCTTGAGATGAGAGGAAGAAGATGATGGTTTTAGAATTTCATTTGGAGTCTCCTAGCTCAAGCATTCAAGGGAAGAAGAAGAGGGGAAAAGAGGGGTTTTTTCCCAGCCCTAAGTTTTGAAAAATTGCAGAGATTTGTAGAATGGAGAGGAAGAGAAGGGAAAGGAGGTTAAGTGATTGCAAGATGGGACCCATTAGAACTAATTCTTGTATCAAGGAAAACATGAACTTGCGGGCCTCGGATGAAGTCGACGAAGAAGGATAAAACGATCCTCGAAATATCTAGTTTTCAAAAAGTATATTTTTGACATGGTTTTGGGACCTCGAAAATCGTGTCCAGATTTGAGTGTGAAAAGGCTATTTTACCCTTTTTGGCCAAAACTTGATTTTTCTAGGCTTCAAACACAAATGAGCTAAACATGAAACTTGCACATAATCATAAAACCAATCAAATGAGATGAAAATCACGATTAACACACAACCAAACACAATCTTCCCACGCTTGCACGTACACCCAGGCCTTCCTGAGTGAGCCTAATAAACACTAAACGTTCTCGAACTCCCCCAAAGCTAAAAACCATGACTAAACTAATCACATTCTAACCCACGATAACTAAACTCAAACAAGACTAAGTACACACTAAGCAAACACTATTGGGTTAATCCTGGGTTGGGGTTTGACAAAACATATGCTAGCATTTAAATAAATGCACAAGTAGTTTGAGTTGCAAGAATCTCAAATTAATTTACACATATTTGCTCATGTCAGAACTTGTTTTTAATTAATTGTAGAATATTTTATTGGAAAAATCTCCTAATGTGATGACCAAAAAGGCCCTTAAGTTTTAATATAGACCATAAACGTCCTCTTGCCACTTTTTTTTTTTGTTTGTTTTTTGTTTTGCCGAGTAGAGATATCAAACTCACCTATATACACGAGTGGCGATATCGTCGCTCGTTTTTTCTGTCTTTCACACACCATGTTCGCAATCTCCTCTCCAATCCCATCTCTCCATCTTCACCACTCCAACCTCTCTCCTTCTTTCCTCCCGCCATTTCCAATTCCTCTAAACCTCCTCATCTCTCTCTCTTTCGATCCAAACATCATTTCAAATCCCTCTCCTAAAACTCAAAGGAGTTGAGTTCTTCACGAAAACATTCAAGGATGGAAGAGCATGGACAACTTGAGCTTGGAAGAGATTGAGAAGTCATTGTGAGAGGCAATTTGGAGAGAGTGGAGATAGAGCGGTCATGACTTCGATGGCGTCAGTGGCTGTTTAAAGGGGATATGTGGTGAGCATGACGGGATTATTGCTGGAGTAAGGGGAGCATAGGACGAAGGCAGAAAGGGTGCATAAGTTGATGGATATATATAGGAAAAGGAAGATACAGGTGAGCAACAATTTGTTAATATGAAGGAGGAGGAGGATGAGAAAGAAGGAGAATAAGAAGGTATATATGTGCGGCAATATCCCCGCCTAATGCAAAAAAAGATAAAAAAGAAAAAGAAAAAAGAAATGAGAGATAATATCGTTGTTCAAGGCGATGTTGGTCAATATTAAATTTGAGGGCCTATTTTGGTCTTCACTAAATTTAAGGGGATGGGAAAAAGGTAGCCAGTAAGATAAGAAAGAGGAAGAAGAGACATGAGACAAAGGAGAGAATTATAGAAGAGAAACATGGTAGAGAGATGAGGGAGGAGGGTGGCGGAAAGAGGAGAGAAGAGATGAGGGAAAGGTATGAAATCAGAGAGATGACAGAGGGAGCGAAATATGAGGAGATGGAAGTGGGAGGGAATTGAAGAGACTCGGGACTCATGTTATTTAGGTGGGCTGGACACTTATAGCCCAAGTTAGGCTTAGGCCGGGCTTTGACTCATTCTGTAAAGTCGGGATGGCCTGGATGTGAACACCCCCTATATAGTTGATGAGGGTCCCAAAAACAGAAAAAGAAAAATAGCCCACAAGATAATCCTAATTCCCATTCTTGATTTGACGGCCTTAAGTTTCAAAGTGTCATCTATATCTATAAATATTTTGATGACGATGATGTTGGATCCCTTGGTCAATACTGGCCTGACGAGTGTCAAAATGGACCTAGCCACCTAGGGCAGGTTAATTGTGAGATTGGGTGAAAGTAGGATCGAGACTGTGAATGAGGAACACTAATCAAATGTAGGGCCCCAAGTGTTCCCCGTGGATGTGGACTTCGACCTTCTCAATAATTACAAACTTTCTCAGACACTTCCAAAAGAAAACTCAGAGAAAGAGAAAGGCCTTGCACTAAACCAAAGTGGGAAGGGCCAGCCAGACGACATCCCCTGCTGCCTCTTCAGTCACTCATTTACTCCAGTGAGTTACTGTACTTAAAAATATCTAACGCTTCCTTGTTTTCAGAACAAGAAATCTATAGCTGGCAGAGAAACCCTTCATTTTTATATCTGGAATTTGACAGTTTGAAGACCCATTTTCCCATATCCATCCCCTTCAACTTCTGAAATTTGCAGCGATGGATAAAAAGAACAAAGATGTCATACGTTTGGAGCGTGAATCTGTCATTCCAATTATGAAGCCGAAGCTTATTATGAAATTGGCCTACCTTATAGGTATACGGGGACTCAAATTTTCTTGACTATTTGTCATCTATATCTGTATCTTTATATGGGTTTGTGATTTTTGATGTTTTTTCTTCTTGGGTGATGCGGATTCCTGTGATTTTGATGAAATTGTGAGATGGGTCGTGTTTGGTTTTTGGGTCTTTAGATTTGTTTGATTTTGGTATGCTGTGTGATTTTACCGTACCTATTCGGAATGGAGCTTAGGTTTTTCATGCATTTTCAGTTGGACATGTGTTTTTTTCTCTCCCCCATTTTTTTTTTTTTTTTTTTGTTTGTGTGATTTTATTTATTTTCTTTTCATGTGGTTGTTAGTGATTACTTGAAACTCGAAATGCATTATGCAAGTTTTTGTCTAGGAGTAGATTTGGGCTTCTGCTCTGTGTCTGGCTTTGGTGTTTTGCTTGCTTTTGGGATGTAAATTCGAGATGTGGAGTTCCATTTCTTCAGATTTAAGGCATTTGAATATTTTTTGTTTAAGTTGTGCATAAATATTTGAGCCCCTGTGTTCAACCTTTCAAACCCCTAAACCCCCACGAATGTCATGATTTCAGGTGAGCCCCATATGCTGAAACATTCCTTGCGAAGGAAAGACCACAACGTTCCTGTAGTACACTGAATTTGAGTGTTTGTGTGCATGTGTATTTTCTTTTCTTTTTATGTCTTTCTTAAGTGGATCAACTTCATCACTTAGTTCTATCCCATAAATATAGGGTTGGCATTAGAGTTCTGCTATAAAATTGTAACTATATCATTTTATTATTTTTAACTCACTCAATGTTTTAAATTACTAAAGTGCGAGGCATGGTGTTCCAATTGACCAAAGCATGAGGCTCAAGCAGCTTGAGCACACTTTTTTTTTTTTTTCTTCTTCTTCCTCTTCCTTTTTTTCTTTTTATTTAATAGAAGGTAAGTCATTCTGGCTATTTTAAGCCTTTTAATGAGTTAACTAGGATTAACTTAAGTTACTCATAGTTAGTAGTTACAATACCTTTATATTAAAAAAAAAAAAAAAAAGAACCTGTTAACTTCTTAAAATTAAAGTTTGTTCCTCACTTTTTCTTAACACCGGGATGTGTTAGTGAGATTAGCCACCAGATATGGAGTGTATTTGAAGTGCATGTGAGGCTACCCTCATGGTAGCATCATATTGAAAGGCATTCCAAATGTCCCTCCCAAACCCTGTTAAACACTTAAAATTATAGCCTTTTCCTTTCTACGCCCCATACTGTAAGGCATTCCAAATGTAAGCTACGCCTCAGACTGAGCCTTGGGGCATTTGAAACACTTGTGCCATGGGGCATTTGAAATACTTGTGCATTTGATTCCAAATGCTTCTAAAAGCCTCATACTTGAGGCTGAGGCGTTTTGGGAACCTTGTAACCGTCCTCCCACCCTCTAATATGTCATGGACGTTTGTCATTTTGCTAATGTCCTCTAATATGAGATTAATATAGTGTGCCTCACATGATACCCAAACAATTTGTGACAGGGGCGGACCCATGTAGTCACCATATGGGGTGGCCGCCCCAGGTGAAATTTAGAAACTCTCAAAAATATGAAATGGGCCCTGGCCCAGGGGTGGACCCACGTTGTCACCATATGGCGGTCGCCTTAGGTGAAATTTAGAAATTCTCAA
This sequence comes from Camphora micrantha, assembly GCA_003546025.1. NCBI lineage: Eukaryota > Viridiplantae > Streptophyta > Magnoliopsida > Laurales > Lauraceae > Camphora > Camphora micrantha. Next base: position 24,365,576 of record QPKB01000008.1, on the reverse strand, counting down.
AAACATGTAATGGGCCCTGGCCCATGCCCTACTTATCTCAAAAGTACCGCCCCACACCCAAAAACACTCTTTCTGCCAACGATCCTTATTGGCCAAATTCATCTATTGTGTTTGGTTTGCTACCATTTTCTTATAACCATCCATTAGTTGGCCAAATATTGATTAGTGCATGTTTCTGGATATTCTCATCTGAAATGGTCCTTGTTCCTCCTACCTAAAGCCAAGCCCATCGGTGTTGGAAGTGGAACACCAAGACATGGACCAATCATTGTCATCGTTCATCATCATCACCATAAAGGGCCACATGTATACAGTAATGTTTCCATTTGACCACATCCCTTTGCATTTCTTGATCGTGTGACCGTAGAGTGCCTCCATGGAATTGGTAATCCTACTCAAATAAATTACAAGGGTTTATTTTCTTCTTGTAAACAAAAGTAGATAGCGACAAAATTATAAGATTGAGCTAAACTACTTATTTCTTCTTCTTTTGAAATGTTTTTCTTGGACTATAATATGATGTTTTCCTAGGGTTGATTTGATTCGTCCAATCCTAAAACTCCAAAACTGGATTCGGCTAACTCCAATCTCCAAGATTGGAGTTCGGCTGGCTGGACAAACTCCATATTGGATTTCAGCCAAAATCTAACCCCTTCTTAATGATTCCAACATGATCCCAGACCCTTCAACATGAATTCATATATCAAACCCTTAAAAATCTACACTGTAGGGATCATAGGCGACATCCGTCAAGCAATACCAAAAAGTTCTTAGTGGTTCAACCAAGATGGTTTGACCATGATTGGAAGCTCCAAGTCATGGTCCTCATATCATATTCTATCAACATTCACCCCTCACGACTGAAATTCATATAGATATAGCAATAAAACAAAACAAACTTCAAATATGAGGGAGTATGAGCCGTACTCTAGATGGGGTTAGGCCATTGCTAACACCCTAGATTAGGGCTCCTAATGACCCTAGATTAGAGGAAACCTCAAGATACAGAAAAAAGAGTTGCATGCTTACTCACCTTGTGTAGAACATCATTGCTTGATTCACTTGAGGAAGTGAATATACCATCAGTCATGCGTAACCCTGCCGATCCTCTTCTTAATCTTCTTATTCTCCTTGATTCTCCTCAAGACTTTACTACTCTGTGTCTAGAAGCTAGGTTTAGGGTTTAAAGATGGTAGGAAGGAAAAAGGAAGCAAAATAGAGGGAGAAGGTTGCTCTAGGGCTGCCGAATGGAGAATAACCCAAAGATGGGTGTTGACATTCTTAAATAAGTCTAGAGAGAGGGGCGCACAAAGTCTCCTTGCATAGGAAAGAATTTTAGGGCTGCCAAAGTGTTGGAATAGGGTTTTAGCAAGAGGTGAGGAAAGGGTTGGCAATGGGGTTTCTGTCTCATGGTGGGGTTTTCCTCTTTTAAACATGGTGAGCACTTTGTTGAGTTGAAAAAGGTTTTGAAAACTCCTTTCCTAATTTGGGACATCTGTGCAATACATAATAGGGGTTGATACTCCTTTCCTTGTACTAATATAATAGTTATTGGTATAGCCGGCTAAATGTGACCCAACTCGCTAGCCCGACCCTGACCCGACCCAGTTTTGATTTGTCAAACTCGACCTGCAAAATATATGGGTTGGTCACTGGTTCGGATTTTCTAGCTCGCATAGAAACGGGTCGGTTTAGGGTTGACCCCCTAATCTGGTTGATGTAGAACAGGCCATACATACCATAAGTGGTCCTGCCCAATTAGTGATATTTTTATTTTGTTTCCTTTTATTTTTCCTAATTATTAGTTAGCATATTTCTAATTGTAATTAGGGTAGTTTCCATTATTGCTTAGGCCCTAAGTTTACTTTTCTCATATATATTACATTGTAGAGATGAGAATCTCAGAATTTGAATATTGAATAGAATTGTGGGTTTTCCCTCGGAGAGGTGCGTCCTCGTGTTGAAGTCTCTGTGGAGACAATTTGAGGTGTCTTTTGACACGTGCTTCGGCACCCACGCAAACCCTAACCCTAGTGCATACATAAGTTGGTATTAGAGATAAGATCCACGTCGCTCCGATCACCCTCCGAACACCGATTGGAGCCTATCCATCACTGTTCACAAAACCCATTCTAGAACCCACTGCTCCTAATCCAACAAACCGAACTCGATTCCAAACCCTTTTGAACGAACCCAAGTCCCATAATCCCTCCCCACGCTGAAATCCCAGCCCACCCGTCCCCCATCGTCCAAGCCTTCCCATTGAAACCCTTCGTCAAGCATCCCACAGAACCCCATTCCCCCTTCGCCTTCATCACCCAGACCGAGAGAAAAAAAGATAAAAAAAAGAAAAATAGCAGAAAGGAAGGAGAATAAGAAAGTGCGTACCTGGTAACCAAGGTCTGACCGTACTGCATCCCCGTGAGCCGCCATTGTTGCCAGCTGACTGCACCACATACCTACAGCCAACATTGCTTCAGCTTCGCAACTCCAGCGTCATCTACATCTCCTGCCTCTTCGTCCTCGGAGAATAGTAGGAGAAAAGGGTCGAACACCCCTTTCCCCTCCGTTTTCTTTCCTCTGTGCACAAAACACGAGGCAACCCTAGTAAAATAAAGGTCGCCCATTATCGGGCTTGACCCAATTCAGGTTCTGAACCTATTATCAAGTTCATGTCAGCTCGGGAGGCCCAACAACAGGAGATTTTCAGAGAAAGCCTATTGATTCCAAAAGCTTGCATTGTACTGACATCAGCTAGGATCTAGTCAAGAGTAGATTTTGACTAGATTAACCGCCACAGTTTGTTTTTGCGATATTGGGCTCATACATAGTTGAATTTTAGATCCGTTTTCACTTGCACTTTTGTGGCGAGCAGATCTACCCATCAGGTTAGTCAATTTTTTGATTGCATGAAAAAAAAAAAAAAAAAAAAAAAAAAACCACGATGGTGGTTCATAAGAAGGCAGAAGTGGAGTCTTCCTCCACAAATGAGGAGGATTTGAAGGGAACTGTGGCGGAGTTATTGGAGAATGTTAATCAACTCTCTACAATGATGGTTTAAATCCAAGAGACTCTTGCTAGGATGGAAACTCGATTAGCCTGTTTGGAAAATAATCAGCATGATGATAATCACAGAGATGATGGAGGACATAATCATAATCAACGAGATCCATAGACAACTAATGTTGATCGAGATTTAGGAATTAAAATCGTGATTTCTAAATATGACGGAAAATTAAAGCCAGATGAATTAATGGATTGGTTAGTGTGTGTGGAAAATATTTTTGCACACAAGCCAATGACTGATGGCCATAAAGTTACTCTGGTGGCAACTTGAATTATGGTACAATTTGGTGGGCTAAGTTGCAAAATAAGAGAATTTATCAAAATATTGACCCCATTGACACATGGGATAAAATGAAAAATCTTTTGAAACAATAGTTCCTTCTGGTCAATTACTCCAACGATCTCCGTTCAAGTTTTCAAGATTTGAAACAAGGTTCCAAGATAGTTGTTGAGTATTTCGAGGAGTTTATGACCATGCAAGCTCGTTGTGGCTTGAATGAGGATGATGATGTGTTGGTTGACTGATATTTTCATGGGCTGAGAATTGAAATACAGCATACACTTGCATTAAAAAACTTTGACAATGTTGATGAGATCATCCAGCATGCCATCAAGTCTGAAGATATTGCAAATTATCAGGCCTGGAAATTTTGGTGTCTAAATGGCTTGTACAAAAAGCCTAATCAAAGCCAGATTCTAATCCAAGTGCTAGTTCTTAAGAAAAGTTTTCCTCCAAATTTGAAGATCAGAATAGGTTCACATGTTTTCATTGTAGACAAAAGGGGCACCGTTTGTTTGAATGTCCAAAACGAATAAACTTAATGGAAGGTGCATATGATGAACCGGAAACACAAGATGATCCTAAAGATAAAGATTTGGAGGAAGTGGAAGACATAGAAGCCAAAAAGGATTATGAAGCTCTCTTGGTCCTCTAGAAGTCTACACCCACTGTTGAGAAGAGATGTTTGCGGAAAAATATTTTTCTTTCCACAAGTACAATACATGGGCAGAAATGTAGATTGATGGAGGAAGTTGTGAAAATATCATCTCCCAAACTCTTGTTGATCACTTGAAGCTGAAGGTCTATAAGCACAATCATCCCTCTACTTTGTCAAGTGGCTAATGACAGGTGATGAAGTACAAGTGTGACATACTTGCCAAGTCAGTTTTGCAGTTTGTGATGATTATAAAGATACAGTTTGGTGTGATGTGCTACCAATGGGTGGTGGAGATATCTTATTGGGTCGCCCATGGATGTATATCAAGAATGGCACTCATGGGATGCCCGACAACACGTACACATTCATGCACGGTGAAAAGGAAGTTACACCCTATCCAAAGAAACCAGAATCGCCGATGAAGAGATCAATGGCTTATGCCACAAAGGAAGTGCTTCATTTATACCATGTCTATAGAGGCAACATGAAGAAGACCCAAGGAAGAAAAAAATGAAGGAAATGAAGGAAGAAGATCCAGCTCTGCAAACTATTGTAGAGGAAGAAAGAATAGAAGAAGATGTAGGAAGAAGAAAAAAAATCCAGCTATGCTGACTATTGCGAAGGAAGAAAGAAGAGAGAGTGATATAAAGGAAATAGAAAATGTTCCGGCTTATGAAATTTCCCATCTGTGCTATTGCCCATTTCTACCTCTCTCTGCAATCCAACCCAACCCAAACCCTAACCCCTCTTATGTTTCTTTGGCCCTTTGCCCCACTATGCAATGCTACCCAATCTCTCATTTTCTCTCTTGGCCACAACTTTCTTTCTCTCTTTGCTACCCACACGAAAGCACATCTTTGGCTCTTGCTGCCCAACCTGGACCCACCTTTTGGCACCCATATCCTAAATCGTCCTCTCTCTACCCACGCTCGCTCGGTACCCAAACCCCATATCCTAAACCCCCTTCTCTCTGTCTCTCTCTCGGCACCGAAGCCCTCAAAACCAAATTTGATTATGGGGCATACAGATCGGGTCGGGTTGACCTGCTGCGGTTGTGGGTCTAGAAAATCTGACCCATTCTGAAAATGGGTTGGGTGTGGGTTATAGTATAAATTGCAAATTCCACCTTTGATCCGACCCGTTTAGGCCCGACCGGGCCCGTTTGCTAGCCCTAGTTATGGGTCCCATCACTTACTGATTCTATTTCTACTAACTCTTCCTCAGGGGTCCTACTAAATTTTATAACCCCATGTTTAAAGGCCAACTAATTAGAAATAACTCATACAACAATTATGGGTGCCAGAATAATATTTACTTATGTTACTCACACTAATTAAATAAATTCGCAAGAGTTTAATCATCCTAAAAAGATCACATATTTTAATATTTAATTATATATACATAATCGTATATTCTAGCCCCTATGTTTTTATGTTTTTTTTTTCCTTTATTTTTCTCCATTGTTTGGTTTTCTGCAACTTTCTAAATCATGCCATAAGTGGTTGTTTGGAATTCAACTAATGTTGTGTATGTTTGTGGTTTATTTTTTATTTTTATAATTTGTTATTGCTCATTTTGATTTTATGTTTTGGAATTTATTTGGGTTTGTGGGTTGTGTTTATTTTGATGTTGGATTTTCGTTGTTTTTCTTTTTCCTTTTCTTTTTCTTTATTGTTTATTATTATTATTTTTTTGGGCATATTCATGCTTTTGCATAGTAAGGCAATTATATTTTTCCTGGATGCTACGTAGTAACTTTGTCAACTTGTATTATATTGTTGCTTTAATACCCTGTACATGAAACAACCAAGTTTCTGATAAGGCCATCTGAATTTCTTTACTTATTAAGACAACTTTATAGTTTTCTTTTCTAGGTGTTTGAATGATGAAGAGTCTTTTCCATGTGTTCTCCATATTTAGAAATTTAGTTTTCGTTTTCTTTCAGAATTCCGGAAAGGGCAAGGCTCAAGAGAATCGTGTAAAAAGAACATGAACATGCAAAAGAAAGGTGTTTTACTTCTATGTTTCTTCAAAGAAATGACCAAAAAAAAAAAAAAAAAAAAAGTAAAAAAAATTGGAACTTGTGTTCGCTTTAGGTTCCAAGCACCAAACATATATACATTTTTCCAACCTGTGTTTTCTCCTTTCTTAATTTCTTTCTTGAAAACCCATCTATCCCATTAGTCCACATCATAAGGATTATATTTAATGCAGAGACCTAATTTGTTCATGTTCATAATGCTGCTTTTCATATGCTCCCATGGAATGTAGGTATGTGTCAGGCACTACTGTTTTGTGTTAGGGTGATTCATAATTTGGGACTTACCCAGGCAAATCACATGAAAAATCTGACTATGCAGTCTTTGGATGCTAAAAGAGAACATTGACATGAGTCTGTATTCAATGTGAAAATGTCGACAACTTGAATTACTAAGAATCCCATTCATGCAAAATCTGGACTGTAGTCTATTCATGATGGATCCAGTAATTGAGTAGTGAACCACGGGTCTCTTGTGCCAAGTCTGATTTTTAGAAAGAGTATATGACACTCCCATTTTGCATGATTCTATTTATTAGTGTTCGAATTGTTTCTTGTTCTTAATATTTCCTTTCTGCAGCTGTTCAGTCTAAGTGATATTCATCAAATTGAAATTGTCATTCATTTGTGTTTCTTTATACTGATTCTGGTTTGTGGATGATGCGAGATTAAATCATGTTTAATCTCCTTTCATATGAATGCTTCTTCGACATTTGGCCTGGGCCTTGTGCATTCTTCAGTATCTGTTGATTCACATGGGTTCACAAGTTTTCCATTTTGGTGTTTTTTGATTCATATCTTTAATATATAATTTGGAATTACAGAACTTTTTCTCCTACTGCAGCTGTGGATTGACTGGAATTTATTGATTATTTATCTTGGCATCTTTTTCTGAATCATTCACTGGTTATTCTTTGTTTTGTTGCTCACTTATTATTATTATTCACTTCTTTGAAAGGTGGTGTTGCTCTGGAGCATGATTTCGTTGAATTTAAATGTGTTTTTAAAATTCTTATTTGATTTTTAAATGACGAAAGTACTTGCTTTACATTTAATTCTTTACCAGATCCAGAAAATTCTATTTTTAATTATTTAATATAATTTTGTAGAGCTTAGTTCCGACCGGACTGAGTTTTTGAAGCTCTGCAAGCGAGTTGAGTATACAGTCCGTGCTTGGTATCTTCTACAATTTGAGGATCTCATGGTATGTTGATTTTATGGTCTAGTGACTATTTTATATTAATTTATATTTGTGGTGTTGCTTTATTAATGCAAATTAAACCCTCGGGGGCTTCTGTGTTCTGACTGAGCCAGGCATGAGCTGAGCCCAGTTTCAGATTCAAAATCAGGTCCGCATAGACCAATCAGTTTTGTGCTTTGGACATGAATTCTGCTCACTAAATCTTTTCTTGCACTTGCAATACAGTATCTCTGTCGAACAGCTAAATTTTGCTGCCCAAAAGCCGATCTACCGTCAACTTTTGGATTCTAGAAGAAGATTTAGAATTTAGAATAGGCTCTTAATCTCTTTTTGCCAATTGATTAAAAATTGGGTTTTGTTTTGAAACCCAAACATTTTTCAAAATCTGAAGTTTGTTTAGTATTTACAGTTATGAAACTCTCACTGCTTGGAGATAGTGCCATTATTTTTTTATTTTCGTCCTCCAAATATTCCTATTTGGATGGTTTTTTTACTAATTGTTCTAGAAAGGAGATATATATATATATATATATGGGAAATGCTTCTATGAGAGTTACTCTTACAAAATAGGGGAACCCATTGGATACATATCCAATGCCAACCACCTAAATATGGGTCCCCCCTACTCTCATAGTAGTGTGAGAGCTACTCTCATGGGAGAATTTCCTTATATATATATATATATAAAACAACGCCCGAGCGTTCTTTAGGAGAAAACGCCCTCTCCTAGTTCGGCCCACTGGGATGCATGATGGTTATGGAAGTCCATTGGATGGAAAGATCCATGTGAGGCCTACCTATATGCAAAATCTTGAGTGCATAAGATCATCCTAACCTTTGATCCATGACCCTAATATTTAATGGTTTTGAGACGTCATTTTATCATGATTTCTATGCAATGGTGATGAAACGTTTGATAAGTGTCTAACTTGGACTTATGACTATTCTTTTTTTTTTTGGGGGGGTGGGGGTGGGGGGGTTGTGAAAAAGGCTAGATTGACTCAACATAGGCTTGGACCATGGTTTGTTCCCAGAGGTTGATGTTCAAAATTACGCCACCACATTGGGGCCACAGGAGATTTACCCGGCTTCTTCTGGGCCCGTAGGGATTAGTCTGGCTCAAAGGCCTGGGACACCCTTCGCTATAAAAAAAAAAAAAGGGGGCGGAAAAGGGGGCTTTTTTTAGAATTTCCCATATATATCTATATATATGGAACGATGACATTTTATGGTTTTTAGAAATCACAGATACAATCAAGATACACCAAAAAATAAAAAAAGGACCTAGGTTTAAGAGCACTATACCCAAGGATAGATAACAAAGAAACGACCAACCAAGGAGAAACCCTATCCACCCCTTTTCTGGCTAAAACATCCGCCATACAATTAGCTGATCTAAACACATTACAAAACTCAACCTGCAACTGGAAAAAAGAAACTTGGTCTTGTTAAACGAGAATTGAAACTTCCAAGGCTTAGGATTAGAGACGGAAACCCATGAGATTGGATTCAAAGAATCGCTTTCGATCACCAGTCTCCTTGAGATCCGTAATGCTTCAGAATCGGCAGTAGCTCCTCTTCATTTGAATCTTAACAACCCTAGTCTTACAAAACATGGCCAAATATCACCTCTTATTATCCCAAAGGACCCCTCCTATACCAGCCTGCCTTGGTTTCCCTCTGGTACAATGTTGTCAATTCCCTCTCGTTTTAGTCATTCCGCCGAAATGAAATAGGCCTTAAAGCTTTTGTTCCAAATTTCGCCTCATTTCAGTCGAAATTTGTGATTTCGGCCGCAATAAATGAATTTCACCTGAAACAAATGAAATGGACGAGACTCGGGAAATGCAGACCCCTTTTTTTTTTTTCAAATAAAAGGAGCTTTAAGCCGACTCTTCAAAAACTCCAGCCCCTTTTCTTTGCCATCTAGGGGGGGGGGGGGGGGGGGGGGGGGGGGGGGGGGGAGCACCTGCATGTTTCCGTGAATGCTCGCCTTGCCATTACTCCTCCTTCCCCACTTTGTCACGCCCCTAAAATCCGGCTGGATCCTAACCGCATCCTTAGGGAGTGAGAATTGGGGCCAATTAAAAATTTTCCCTTAATTACATTTATAGCCCCAATTCCAGGTGGATCAAAGTCCGTAGTGAGGTTATGAGTGATGATTAATCACTATAAATAAACACGGAAGCAGCGATTTATACAATCTGTGCAAATGGTAAAACAATACAACGAATCATGATAACAGAGTTGGTACTAGTAACATAAGACATATACTTAAAGTTCAATTGCAAAATGCATTGTAGTTTTAATGAAGGTTCAATACTACAACAATGATCAGTAAGAGATGCACCTATGCTCATATAACGGGGATTAATGTGAGGCACTCACTCACTAGCCCAACAACACCACACTTATGCTATGCTCCACTATTGGTAACCCTTGATCGTCGAATCATGTGGGACCGCCTCAGCCACCTACACAATTGGGCTTCACTACCTAAGCACCAAATGAAACATATTAGAATATTTAACCTGGCAAATAAATAAATGTAAATAAATAGATACTATACACCAAAACCGAGTAAAGACAATCATAGATTATGTGAGTAACACTAAGCGAAAACTAGGCATAAAGGATGAATAAATAACAAACCATACGAATCATGCGAAGAGAGGATCCTAACTACACACTCTAAACAATGTGCATACCATATAGGCCTAAAACAAATGTAACACGGGCAAACCCGCTATAACAAATGGAACGCAGGGCGAACCTGGTTAGAACCAGCTGCACATCACATCCTGTGATACACGTTGATGAGACCGATGGCGTACGCCCACCTCCCGATCTGTAGACGGTAACAAAAATGCATGCAAATACCCCTACTTATGAGCGGCCACCCTAAACCGTGGGAGGCTAACCAGGCTAGTGGTGCCTGACTCGAAGAATCAAATATCATGCACCCCTAGACATCGTTCCCGGCTAGCATCTTGTTGTAGGGGCGTTCATGGGCCGGGCTAAGCAATATCCAGGCCTGGCTAGGATTTTAAATAACAGGTTCGAGCTCGGGCATAAGAACTTGGCTGGAGCCCATCCCACCTAGAATATGTTAAGCCCGAACCCAGGTCTATTATATTTTATAAATAGAAACGGAAGGCATTTTCTAAGCCAACTTGTAGCTTGTCTGGTTAGGAACTCCTCTCTTCCATAAAAAAATATGCGTTTTCCTTAAGCAGTGCCTCTGATTCGGGCCTGGCCAGGCTTCAGGCTTCCTAACACTTAATCCGAGCCTGACCCATATATAAAACGGGCTCAGAATTTATATCCAGGCCCAGCCTGAGTACTAAAAGCTAGGGCTCTTGGGCTGGCCGGGTCCATGAGCACCCTATCTCGTTAGGTATCATCACCTAACATACAAATAGAGCAAACAAATAGGGACTACTCTACATGTGTTTTGTATCCAAACATATCCATAATCACAAACCGAGCAGTCCCTGATTCCCATCATTTAGCCCGGGTGACCTCCTAACGGACCACACAATACTACAAATCCTCATAGTAGAACAATCCATCTTAATCCATGTTTTGTCTATTACATATTTAAACAAAACAAAAAAAGACTGATGAACGGAGCATCTACATGCGCATGTTATGTAATGTACGGAAGCATTAACCTGTTACTAACCTATCTGGAATGCATGATTAAGGGATCAAAAGCGGGTAGACACTAAACCAACCTATGGCCTTGGTTGTCAAACACCTGTGGGGTTTATACTATCTAACACAGTCGTTACACGGGCACAGGATGCTGGGTATAATCATTTGGTGCTTTTGATGTTAATGTCATCCTGAACGGCTACGCCACTCATAGTTCAATATGGTTCTCACATGCGTAATCGGACAACCCGTAAGGAGATGTCAGCTCACACATCCCCTCGCCATTGGTCCAACTCCTATTTATTAATTACCTAAGCTAGGGGTCATGGATCTAGGGGTACCCAAATTCCCAAAATACCGAATTCTGGAAATGTAACCGCGCTTGATTGTAAGCCACTACACGGTCGACTGTGAGCTCACCGTGCATAGGCCCTGACACAAGACCCCCCTCAGGTGCTATAGTACTCCTGAGACAGAGATCTCACAGTTAGCCGTAGGCTAATCGTAGTGTAATTAACGGTTGGCTACCTAAAGCTCCACGGTCGACTGTGGCCCTTTAGAAACTGAACTTGTAATGGGTTTGGGGTGGATTTCGGGGAAGCCTTCTTCCCTACCTCAAATGGGCTTCCTAACACACTTTAAGGGCAGTTTAAGGCACCTATTCAACACATCAATCCATCCATTTAGGGGCCATTAAATCCATTCACCATTAATCACATAAACCTCATTAAAAAAAAATCACATAAACCTTACCTACTCAACCGTAACATCATAAATGAGCTCAAGATGGGTAGCTAACATGAATAACATGTGGAATCAAACAAACAAAGCATAAATATCATATTAAATACATTTATTTGCTTGCCTTTAGTAGCTTTTCACAAAAACCCTCTTTTTGGTGCCTAGGGTTTCCAAGATCTTGCCCTCCACGACATCCCAATTTAATCCAAGGCTACAACTGTTATAAGTTAGAGAATATGACGTATTTATAATATGAAATATGTTAGGGACCTTGGTGTAAATATCAGAGTGTTGGGGGGCTTTTTTATAATTTATAGAAGCTAAAATGTAATAATATTGGAATGGTCGAAAGCCATATGGGTATTGACTATTCTCCTGCTTCCCTTTCTAAATCATCCTCTTTCTCTTTCTTTTTCCTTTTCTTCCCTTTTTCTTTTTCCGAGAGATCCAACGTTAGAACCCTAGATCTAATCCAATCTAGGGTTTCAACTTGTTATCAGTGACAAGCAACAAGGAGGAGACTTGCATAAGAAGAGATCTAGTGGCCTAGATCTAGATATATATTTTTTTCAGCAGGTTCGGACTGATTCAGCCCCAGCCAAACGCACATACATGTTCGGCCGGGAGTCAGCTGGTTGGTTCTGAACTTGGTGTTCATTGACTTGCTAGGTGTTCGATAGTTGGCTGGAATGGTGCTCGATGGTGGCTGGAACATTCTGATTCAAGTCTGATACATGTTTGAAGGTTGGTTCTGCCCTCTAGGTGTTTGATAGTGGGCTGGAATGGTGCTCGATAGTGGCTGCATCATTCTGATTCAAGTCTGACACATGTTTGAAGGTTGGTTCTGCCCTCTAGGTGTTTGATATTGGGCTGGAACATTCTGATTCAAGTCTGATACATGTTTGAAGGTTGGATTAAGGGTAGAATGATGAAGATTGCTGTGTATCGTTGTTAGTTGATGAATGGCTGCTGTTCGTCAGTTTTGTTTGGTCATTTGGTGTATGCTTACTCCAGACATGTGTCGTTTGTGTTTGGCAGACATGTGCTGGTAATCAATTGATGTGTGCTGCAGTCAAACAAGTGATTGTCTGATAGTGTGATATTGTCTGCAGTTGTCCGTCTCACAGGTGGGTGATTTCTTTTCTACTTTTTTGGATTCATCAAATTGATAATTAAGTAGAACCTCAGTTTAAATGGAGTCCAAGGGTGAAAGCTCCACGGGATCCAGCCAACAACTCCTCACTAATGCTAGTAATCCTAATGTAATGATAACACCAAGTCTTTTCAATGGTACAAACTATAGGGATTGGGCATATTCAGCCAGAATGGCCATCGGAGGTTTGAAGCAACTTGGTTATATTAATGGAAGTATCAAGGAACCAGAAAAAGACGATCCTAAATATTCAGACTGGATATCGGAAAGTATGTTGGTCATGAACTGGATTCTTAATTCGATGGAAGAAGGAATTGCGAAAAGTTTTAAGTACTCTGAAACTGCAAAAGAACTTTGGGAGTCAATTGAAGCAGCCTATGCTCAAAAGCGAAATAATGCCTGAATTCTAGAATTGAAAATGGAGATTGCTAGTTTTAAACAAGGAACTCTATTAATTGGAGACTACTATTCTTGATTCAGGGCATTGTGGATAGAGTTGGAGTCCAATATGAGCCCTGAACCTTGTTGTGTTAAGAAACAAGCAAAATTGTTGGAGGATCAACATATATTTGAACTCTTGGGAGGTGTTAACCTAGAGTATGAACCCATTCGCACACAAGTAACAAGTCAGGATCCACTGCCCCACATTGGTACAGTAATTTACCTACTATAAGGAGAGGAAAGTTGTTGGATGGTTATGAATCCCAAACCTGAGAGATCTGCTCTTGTAAACAACAATGTGGGCAACACATTGTCAAATACAGGTTATGGTGGATATGGTGGAGGTAGAGGATGTGGCCATGAAAATAATTATGGAGGTGGAAGTAATGGTGGAAGTGGTGGTCGTGGTCGAGGTCGTGACAATCGTGACATTTTTTTGTACTCACCTGAAACTCGAATGTTAGGCTAGGAAATATTTCTGCAACACCGGCAGAGGCAAAACATCCAGGTGGTTCTAATGAACGAGAGACAAGTTTCAAGGTTGACTCACAAAACTGGAAGGATGAGCCCACAGTTCTTCGTCAAAGATTGGCTGCATTAGAAGGTGTCACTCAGGATCCTTCCATTGGTATGGCTTCTTCCCATAATCCTATTGCATTTGCATCGTTTGCTTCTCCTTCTACTTGGGTGATTAATTCAAGGGCGACAGACCATGTGACATGTATACGTTCTGAGTTTCAATCCTACACTTCTACTATTGATGGAAGGGTGAGAATTGCTGATGGTTCCTATACCCACATAGTTGGGAAAGGGACTGTCCACATCTTACCTTACCTATCCTTGTCATATGTTCTTCATCATGTTCCAAGTTTTTCATTCAATATTTGTTCTGTTAGTGCACTAACCAAGAACCTTAACTATTACGTTACCTTTTATCCTTATTAGTGTGTTTTTCAGGATTTGAGGACGGAGCCGAAGATTGGTGGTGGTAGTGAGAGTAATGGTCTTTGTACCTTGGACTAAAAGAAAATAGAGTCAAAAGCATTATAGATTGAAGTTGTTGATGAAAATAAAGTGTCTTTGTGGCATCGTTGTCTTGGTCATGTGCCACTGCTGTGTCTTAGGAGTATATCTTTTCTGAATTTTGCAAATAAACGTGGTAGTATTTTGAGATGTGATGTTCGTCAATGAATAAGAGATCAGTGTACTCAGTTAATATCAATAAAAGAAGTACCAGTCCATTTGATTTAATTCATTCTAATGTCTGGTATGCTCCTGTTACATCTATTTATGGTCATCGGTATTTTGTGACTTTTATTGATGATGCAACTTGGGTGACTTGGGTATATCTTTTGAAATCTAAAGATGAGGTCCTAGCTATTTTTAAAACATATCATAAAATGATTAAAGTTAAGTTTGAACAAAGAATTAAGGCGTTTTGATCTGACAATGGAGGAGAGTACACATCCAATGATTTTCAGAGCTATCTTGTTGAAAACGGGATTGAAGCACGGACCTCATGTGCATATACACCAGAGCAAAATGGTGTTGCGGAACATAAGAATAGACATCTGTTGGAAGTAACCAGGGCACTTTGTTTTTCTTTTGTAGATGAAAGTTCCAAAGTCAGTTTGGCCGGATGCAGTTCTGATAGCATCGTACTTAATAAATAGATGCCTTCAAAGACGTTAGGAGGAAGAAGTCCCGTAGAAGTGTTATGCCTTAGTATAATGTTTTTCCAAGTTCGACCAAAAGTGTAGGATGTACTTGCCTAGTTCACATTCCAGAGCATCAACGGGATAAATTGGATCCAAAGGCAGTCAAATGCATGTTTGTGGGATATCTTAGTTCTCAAAAGGGATACTGATTTAGATCTTCCTGTTGCTCTACACAGAGCAAAAAAAAATCTTGTACTACTCGACATCGTATTCATAATGTTGTTTCTTATAACCATTTGTCACCTATATATCGAACTTTTATTTCCAATCTAGCCACTGAATGTATACCTAAGCATGTGTCAGAGGCCTTGACTCATCCTAAGTGGAGAGAGGCAATGGTGGAAGCAATGACTGCTTTGGAGAAAAACCATACGTGGGATCTAACTACTCTTCCAGCGGGGGATACATACTGCTGTTGGGTGCAAATGGGTGTTCAGATTAAAGTACAATCCTGATGGTACAATCAGTAGATATAAAGAAAAACTTGTTGCTAAGGGATTTACTGAGTCATATGGGGTTGATTATTTTGAAACATTTTCACCTATAGCTAAACTAACTTCAATTCGGGTGCTATTATCCCTCGCAGCAAATTCTAATTGGCCATTATACCAACTAGATGTGAAAAATGCATTTCTTCATGGAAATTTGAATAAAGAGGTTTATATGGATCCCCTACCTGGATTTAGTGCTCAGGGACAAGAAGGAAAAGTATTTTTTCTCAAAAAGTCCTTACATGGACTTAAAACAATCCCCCCAAGCTTGGTTTGAAAGACACTCAGTAGAGCTGTGCTTAAGTATGGGTTCTGAAGGGTTATGCAGATCACACTGTCTTCGTGCGAAGAAGGAATACGAAGGTGATCATGCTTGTAGTGTATGTTGATGACATAGTTGTCACTGGAAATGACGATGATGAAATATCTAGGCTAAAAGATTTCTTGAAGAAAGAGTTTGAGATCAAGGACCTACGTGTGTTGAAATATTTCCTAGGAATTGAAGTTGAAATGGTTGGAATTGTTATATTACAAAGAAAATATTCTTTTGATCTTGTCGAAATTGGGAAGCTTGGTGCAAAGCTAGCAGACACCCCAATCGAGCAGAATCATGGCCTCCATATTGATAGTGGAGAGCCACTTCAAGATAAGAGGATGTATTAAAGGTTGGTTGGGAGGCTGATTTATCTGACAATCACTAGACCTGGCATTTCCTATGCTGTCAGTTTGGTTAGTCAATTTATGCATGCCCCAAGAACTGATCGTCTTGGTGCAGTGCATTGGATTCTGAGATATTTCTCATGGGCATGCTAAAGTCATGGCATATACAGATGTTGATTAGGTTGGATCCTTGACATATAGAAAGTTCACAGGATATTGTACAATGGTTGGAGAAAATCTAGTCTCTTGGAAAAGCAAGAAACAAGTTGTTTCCGCTAAATCAAGTGCAGAAGCCGAGTATAGAGCTGTGGCTCATGGATGTTGTGAATTGCTGTGGTTGAGGATGTTGTTGAAAGAGTTGAGTTTCAAGCAAGGTGGCCTGATGACTCTGTATATGGATAGCATCTCAGCAATTAAACTTGCTAACAATCCTGTCTACCATGATAAAACAAAGCATGTGGAAGTCGACTCTCATTTTATCCATGAAAAATTGAAAAGGAGGATGTGTTACCTCTCTAAGTTCATACTAAAAATCAATTAGCAGATTTTCTCACCAAGGCGTTAAATAAAGCTAAGTTACATCATGTTTTGTCAAAGCTGGGCATTGTAAATATCTATGCACCAGCTTTGGGGGTTAGGGTGTGTGGGTGTTATAAGTTAGAGAATAGGACTTATTTATAATATGAAATATGTTAGGGACCTTGGTGTAAATATTAGAATATTGGGGGGCTTTTTTATAATTTACAGAAGCTAAAATGTAATAATACAGGGATGGTCGAAAGCCATATGGGTATCGACTATTCTCTTGCTTCTCTCTCTAAATCCTCCCTTTTCTCTCTCTTTCTCTTTCTCTTTCTTCCCTCTTTCTTTTTTGAAGAGATACAACGTTAGAACCCTATATCTAATTTCTCTTTCTTTTTCTTCCCTCTTTCTTTTTCCAAGGGATACAACGTTAGAACCCTATATCTAATCCAATCCAGGGTTTCAACTACAACCCATCATCCTACTTGCCAAAGAGGAGAAAAACATCACTAACCTATGAATACATTATCCTAGAATGAATAATGAACTCTACATGAAGATTGGGGAAGATTGTCTTACCTAGAAAGTGAAAGGAAGAAGAAGATGATGGGGGAAGATGAAGATGAAGGCTTGGGGGCTTGGGGAAGCTTGAGCTTGTGGAAGGGAGGTGGTGAAGAGAAAGGGGAGAGTAGAGAAAAAGAGGAGATGGGGAAAATGGGGGAAAGGAGAGTTGAAAAAGATGATGATGGAGATCTTGGATGCTTGGGGGAATTTTGGTTGTGTTGGAAATCCTTGGGGATGTTGAGCTTAGTGAAGAGGGAAGAGGAGGAGAAGTAAAGAGTGGAGATGAAGAAGGGAGATGAGGTGAAAATGGGGAGAATGGAGGGGCTAGCCGGCTAGGGCTTTTGTAGAGATAGTTTAGGAAAATTACAAATAAGGGCCTTTTTCTTTGTAGAGAGAGTTTTGGGGAGTTACAAACAAGGGCTTGGGTAATGTGAGATGGGCTTTAGGGACTAAAATGAAAATGGGTTCCTAGGTGGGTTTTGGGCCAACGGGTCATGATGGGCCCAATATAGGGAATGTCATGCATGATGAGAACTACCCAATGCACCCAATTATACTACAAAGCTAGATTAATTAACCCTAATCTTAATTAATTATGCTAACCTGCCTAATTAAGGCCCAGGGCCTTACACCCTCACCGTTCGCTCTCCTCTCCTTTTCTTAGTCTCTCTCGAAAGAGCTCGGGACCGAAACCTCATCTCAAGTCTTGTAGCCATTTTGCTTGGTCTTTTGTGTTTTGTCAGGGATGAAACGAAAAGCGTTATAGGATTCTAAGGGAAAAAAAAAAGGAAAAGAAAAGCATTGGACAAGTCATTTCAAAAGGGCTTTTGTCCATTTTACAGTATGCCCCCTTTTTTGTTTTTGAAAAACACCTTCACTTTTGCGGTTCGCTCCTCTTTTTTAGAAAAAAAAAAAAAAATCATTTCGTCCTTTTGCCTTAACAATTTTTTAAAAAACCTCACATAATTGAGTGAAGTGAGATTCCTAGATCCCAATAAACCTTAGCCAAATTCCAAATTCCATACTAATAAAAAATAGGATCATAGCCAAATTTCAATGTAATAATAGGATTTTAGATTTTTTTTTTTTTTACATATAATATAAATATATAGGGATTATATTTTTTCTAAAATATTACTCCAAAATGTTTCTCTGAAATTCCAAGATGCCAAAACATTTAATTTTGGAGGCCAGAGGGAAATGGGGGCTCCGAAATGAAATTGACAAATATGCTCTTGTAGCACTATCAACATTGAACTTAAATAGCCCGGGGGAGGAGGAGACCACAATATGACTCTCCTCTTCCTGGCCATCCCTCGGTTTTTGAATTTTAAGCTTCACTGTCCAGACTTCAAAATGTCAATGTTTTCTAGCACTTCATTTTGAGGCTAAGATAACATCATATTTGTGTTGAGTATTTCGAGTTGCATTGGTGGTAACCACAAACCTGGACTTTGCCAATTGGTAGCAGAGCATATTGCATTTCATTGGTAGTAAACTGTAAACCAGCTTGCATTTGGAGCACTTGTCATTTTGTTTCTCTCTTGCTCAATCATTCCACGTGAATTGACATGGATCTTGTGCATGTAGCAATTATACTCCCTCTTTGACCCCATTCATGGAGAGCGGAGGTTGCAGCAGCAAAACTTATCTTCTGAGGAGATTGATGTTCTTGAACAAAATTTCCTAACATATCTGTTCCAGGTCATCATCTTAACTTTTATTCCTTGTGTTGTGTTCTATTTTTTCAGTTCCTAGTCAGGAATTCCTATAGTGACTCCATGTGTTGTTTCTACTTTTTCCAGGTTATGGAAAAGAGTAATTTTAAAATAGTGACTGATGATGAGATTGATGTTGCACACTCTGGGCAATATCTTCTAAATCTTCCCATTACAGTAGACGAATCAAAGGTTCATAATTGAGTTCTCTTATTTATAATACTATGATCATAATTTGTGAATTCCATCTGGTATCAGTTTAAAAAGAAAATCAGTTATTTTCATGTCTTTCTCTTGTGCATTTACTGACTCCTATCTTGCTTTGGTGGAATGCAGCTTGACAAGAAGGTCTTACGAAGCTATTTTGAAAGACATCCACATGACAATCTCCCAGAATTTCATGAAAAGGTATTGTTTAAAATTTAAATTTAGAAGTGGGGAAAATTTCAACAGACTTCATAGAGTCTTGTCAAATTTAGTATTTTTTCGATGCCTTATGCATAACTATTGCAGACTCCTTTTAAAGCAACGATAGATTTTATTAAAAAGTGGAAACTATAGAGAGGCGGGCAAAGCGACATCCCCAAAGGAACCGAAGCTATTGATAGAAGCAAGCTTAACAAAAAAGTTCAAAGTAGACTAACACCTAAAGGAGGAGGAAAAAAGGTCCAAGCCATCCTCAAGATGGAAGTCACGTAGGCTGAAACCTCATTAAGTGAAACTCTACCAGAATCTTATAGGCACAGGGCCCCGTAGGAACATTAACCTCAATGTTCTCTATCAAAGCAATCAATGTGAGGGTGTCACTTTTGGAAGACTTTTTAAATTTCCTGCCAGCTTCCCCATTTGATGACATTCGGGACGAGGAGCCCCATCACTTTTGCTTTACCTTTTTATTGATCATTTGACCTCCCATGCATATGCTGAACATGTATATTAGAGGAGAAGAAATACAACTCTACTAAAAATTAGGAAACGGGAAAAAGATAAAGAAATAATAACATATCTGGATGCATATTTGTAGTGTTCATCATTATTCCTACACATAGACGCATGTGGCCAATCATACTCAGTGTACCTTGGACTAGGCTATGATTCAGTTGCATCAAAGCTCAACCGATTCATAATTAAGGGTTTGAAAACCTATTTTCAGTTTGGGGAGGTACAGGCGGAATGGTGGGAGTGTGGGGCTGTTTTGATTTGATTTGAAACCATATTTTCAGTTTGGGGTTTGGGTTTGAGGTTGGAGTTGGGTTTGGGTGATGTAGGAGAGGGGATGTGGTGGTGGGGAGAGGAGGAGATGGTGTGGGAAGAGACATGAGGAGGGAGGAGTTTTTGTCATAAACTTGATCAATGATCCTTCCATTGTTATCAAAATCCTACGATTTGTATCCCGAATCCCGAGGAAAATGATTCGTATCTATGTAATGAATCTTATTTATGGATGAATCTTAGGATCGGGTGTGAATCTTATGATTCGATACTCGTTTCATTGAATCTTACGATTTAAGCGATTCATTTGAGTGAGGATACCTATAATCAATGATCCTGCCATTGTTATCAAAATCCTACGATTTGTATCTCGAATCCTGATTCGTATCCTGAATCCTGAGGAAAATGATTCGTATCTATGTAAGGAATCCCATTTACAAATGAATCTTTGGAGTCTTATGATTCGATACTCGTTTCATTGAATCTTACGGTTTAAGTGATTCATTTGAGTGAGGATAGCTATAATTAATGATCCTGCCATTGTTATCAAATCCTACAACTGGTATCTCGAATCCTGATTCGTATCCCGAATCTTGATGAAAATGATTCATATCTATGTAACGAATCCCATTTACAGATAAATCTTAGGAGTCTTATGATTCGATACACGTTTCATTGAATCGTACAATTCAAGCGATTCAATTGAATGATGATAGCTACAATCAATAACTTAATAGTAATAATATTTTACCTTTTTTCCTTCTTTAATAATATTTTACCTTTTTTCCTTCTTTCTTCTTTCTTCTTTCTTTCTTTTAGCATTTGTACCTTTAAAAGGTCATTTAGTAGCATGGTTCAAAATAACAGCCGCTACGTAGTGTAGCGCCTGCATTATCGGCCATAGCGGTTAAGGCCGCTACGCTATTTTGAAAATAGCGGCGCTATGGTCTAAAACCTAGTGTTGCCAAGTAATTTTAGTTTTAAATACTATTTTTGCTATTATTTCTCCTCAATAGCCTTTCTTAAAGTTGTCTATGTCCAATGATGAAAACAGCGGTAGCGGCGGGCCGACGTAGCGGCGCGATTTGAAAAAATCGCCAAAAAAATTTGAAAAAATTCCAGAGAATCCAGAAAATTGTAAAATGAAAGAAAATGTGGTTCTTTTGCAAAAGTAAGTAAGAAAAGGGGGCGTAGCGGTGCCCTCAATACATGAGGTCCTGTATCGCCGTATAAATAAAAAATAATAGTAATGATTTGTTTTTTCATATGTATTTATGTTTCTTAGTCATGCTAACTTATAAAGTAATGGAAAGCTCATAAAAAAAAAAAAAAAAAAAACAAAAAAAACTAGAACATGAAATAAAGGCATAAGAATTAAGAAGACTTAAGATTTAGAGTTAGGTTATTACTCATTACTCATTAGTGAACATTGAACAATCAAATATCAATTAGTGAACATTGTAGTTTTTTCCTTGGAATTTGATGTTGTGTCTTGTATGTTAGTTACTTAGTTACTTGTAATGTCTTGTTACTCTTGTAGTTGAAAATGGGTTGAAACTTGAAATTTTGGAGTTTGGAGGCAACCACAACAGTGATCTTGTGTCTTACAAATATTAGGGCCGGCTTTGGGGGGGGGGGGGGGGGGGGGTTGGTTGTGCTTTATAAAGGGCATGTAATGTAGCGGCCGCTGCATTAGTGTAGCGGTGCGATACGTACGTATCTCCGCTTTTTTCATTGCGAGTCCGCCATGCCCGATACCTTGTCTATGTCCTTATATGTTTTCAAATCTCTAAAAATACACAATCTTGGTTACCATACAAGATTCAAAAAACTTAGGCTATTTAAGAAATTCACATTGCTACACCGCTACGTATCGCCTGCTACGTACCATTTTGGCCACTGACCGCTACGCCTGTTGCAACCACTATTTTGATCCTTGTTTAGTAGTTAATGAAACTTTTTAAGAATTTTTGCTACTTTGAGGAGTTTTTAGTGATTAATAAAGAACATGCATTTAATTAAAGTAGTTGATTGCACGTAATGGGCTTGTCTATATCTTATTTTTTTTTTTCTTTTATATCTTTTTTGATTTTCTTCTTTTATAAACACTTTCTTAACTTCGAGAGATATCCTACATGTAAGATTGATAGTTTGAATATTATTTTTACTATTATATCTTGATTTAAGGATAAGAAAAAATAATTATATGTAGATACCTTAAACATAGTTAACTGTTTTCACATATCATTTATTCTATATTTATATATGACATGATGTTCTTGAAATGAATGTATGATAGACTTAGTTTTCATTTTATTTTTATTGCTATGAATGAGAAGATGGATGGATTATGAATAACATCTTTTTTTTTTCTTTTTTTCTTTTTCATTATTTGTATTTTATTATAATAATAAAAAATCCTATGATTCGCGATATGATTTACTATTCGATTTTATTCATGGGTATGAATAATTTGTGATAGAATTCCGATTTTTCAAAACTATGGGTCTTGCAGGCAATGAACATTTACTTTTACTTTGAAGGTTAGAACTAGTTGAGTATAAAACACTCCAACCCACATTCCACATCACGAAGTAAGGATGTTGTCTCCAGGTGGGTCATCATGGAAGAGTCATTTGAGATTTGACTCATCTATCCCTCTTCAATCTCTTTTGTAGAAGAAAATAGACCATCTTGTAAGAACTAAGAAGGGCATATGAATCTTTTTACAAAGACACCACAAAGTAAGGGCGTCAGCACTTGTCAGTTGTCACATGTTTGTGGGTCATCTTGGAAGACCCATTTGGCTCATCTACCCGTCTTCAATCCCTCTTGTGGAAGAAACTAGCCCATCTTGTAAGAAGGGCAAATGAATTTTTTTACCAAGATGACATATTGATGCCACGCGGGAATGAGAGAATAGCCAACTGGCTAATCTCCAAGCCAACGGCTTAGAGTAAATTGTCTAGGCCTCACACCAAAGACAAGAAACTCACGATAGAGAGGAAAATCAGATTCTATTCAATTGCAATGTGTCCATTAAAGAGCATCACAATCCTTATAAAGACTCATACTCTAATCTATTCTTGGAAACAATTCTAATTAAAATAAACTTTAAATCAAATAAAATAAAACTTTCTAATTACTCTCATAACTATCCTTAACATTTAGCTACTACTAAAAATAAGAAATATAAACGCGGATGACAATCTTTCGAAAAGATCTGGAAATCTTCTTTAATGGGTTGGCCTTAGGCCTAGTGATGTAGATGGGCCTCAGGCCACATGTGTAGGGCTCAAGTAGATTTAGAATATTTAATTAACTAATTATATGCCATTAGTTTCTAATTTTTTAAGGAATTGTAATTAGATTTAGGTTTCTAGTTTCATTAGGATTATGATTTTATTTCCTAAGTTAGGTTATTAGGTTTTCTTAGCCACCAAGTTTTCTTTCTTATTGATATGCATTGTAAGAGGAGACATTCTCAGAGTTGATTAATTGAATTTGGGTTTTCCCATTGAGGTGCGTCCTCGTTATCATCTCTTTGGATACTCTTGAAGTGTCTTCAGACACGCGCTTCGGCGTCCATTGTTCTTTGGCACTTCTCATGTGAGCCCTAACCCCTAGGCCCTGCATCACCTAGTGGTTGGCTGAACTCAAGTCTTGCCTGCTTCAGTCCCTGTCTCCCCTCCCCCTGTAGAGGGAACTTGACATCGAGTTCAATAGGTGTCCTCTTGGGTCGAACATTAATTGCACAAACTTTTGATTCTCTTGTTGATCTTCCTTCTCTTGACCTATGATGTCCAGATACGGCATGGATACGACAAGGATACACCATAGACACGGCAAGGACATTGATTTTATACATAAAAAGTGAAGTATCGGATACGATACGACACGATACGTTGTCCATTTTGAAGTATCCATGCATCATAGCTCTTGACATGGTTTGGAAGCTTGATTTGATCTTTTCCTCCATTTAGAAGTAGATTGGAGGTGTTGGTTCTTTTGACTTTTGAATTCAACTTTGATGTGTGGACTTTGTACGAGTAGATCACAATCTTCTGATATCAATGGTTGGTCCCTGAAGATGAAATCAATATGAGGAACCTCAATGGTTTGTTCTTCGTTCGCAACCTCTTGGGTAATAGCTTTGTCATATGATGAACAAATTGGCCGTTCAGGAAATGGGCTTGTGAGTAGAACCATCGGATCATTAGGGCCCATTTGGCATCATTCTCATGTTGTTTCCAATTTTGTGCTTAGATCAGGTTTTGCTGAGGTTAGGTTGTTTCGAGACTATACTCGATAGAACTTGTTTGAGAACATTATATTAATTTACTCTGCTGAGAATATGTTTTATGGAACTTGTTTGGTAACATAATAAAAGTTTTGCTTTAAGGAATGAAGCAAGAAATTTATAGGATTTACAAGGTGGGACCCACCTTTTATTGTTTTGGGCACTCTCTTATTGTCGTACATGTGACCCAACCGTAAAAATTACAATGTGTACCCACCTTTAATCTTAAGAACATTGGGCCCATATTCATAGGATTTACAATGTGGGCCCACCTTTATAGGAATTATAACATGAGGTCACCTTTTGTAAATGTAAATATGGGACCTACTACCATTAGAAATTACAATGTGGTACACACCATTAGAAATTAGAATAGGGGGCCCACATTCATAACATTTACAATGTGGGTCCATTTTTTGTGATCGTAACCATGTGATCCGCATTTAGAAATTACAAAGTGGAGTTACAGTTTTTGTGATTGTGGACACAAGACCCAACTTTATAAATTACATTGTGGCTCCCACTTTTAGAAATTAGAACATTGGGCCACATTCATAGGATTTACAATGTGGGCCCACTTTATAGGAATTATAATGTGTGGCTATCTTTTTGTTGATTGTGAACACGGGGCCCACCTTTAAAAATTACAATGTGACAGCCACCTTTAGAAATGAGAACATGGGGCCACATTCATAGGATTTACAATATGGGCCGACATTCATAGGATTTACAATGTGGCTCTACTTTTTGTTATTGTGACTATATGACTCACCTTTAAGAATTATAAAGTAGGGCCACCTTTTCTGTGATTGTGGACACAAGACCCACCTTTAGAAATTTGAAAGTGATGCTCACCTTTAGAAATTTGAACATGGGGCCCACATTCATAGGATTTATAATGTGGTCCCACCATTAAGAGAATTATAATATGGGTCCACCTTTTGTGATTGTGACCATGTGACCCACCTTTAGGAATTACGAAGTGGGGCCACCTTTTTTGAGATTGTAAACATAAGGCCTACCTTTAAGATAAGTGAGAAGATTTGGAGTCTTTAAATAGCCTTTTTAATAAGGCAAGAGATAAGTAGGAAACAACTTTGCCAGCAAGTTGTTTCTTAAAAAAAAAGTTGTTCTCGTTCCAACTTTATTATGCCAGCGGGTCAAGATTTTGAGATTCCTTCCAGTGAGATCAAAACTTGGAACATTCATTTACACATACCAAACATGTTTGCCATAGCCTCATTTCGTGGGAACATCTGTATGGCACGATGCCAAACACACCCTTAGCGTCCTTGCTAACCATATCTATATCTTCGGTGCTTGGGTCGTCTTCTTTTGATGCTTGTGTCTTTTGATCAACACCATCAGCTTCTTTGTCTCCTAGATATTCTGAAATCAGTTCTTCTTTAGATGTTGAGATTGTCGTGGAATTCTCTAGCTTTTGTTCTTGTATATCAATGTTAGTCTTGTTCTTGTTATAGCCAGGGGTCCCACAACATTGGATTTTTTTGTTTGTGGAGACTTTTCTTTTTGACACTTAGCTTTTTGCAAGCGAGACCGTTTAAGCATGTGCTCAACACGAATTGCTTCCCAATTTGCTTAATGAATGGTCCTGCAATCATTCATTTTTGTTATAGATTTGGTCTCTAACCTTTGATAAAGCTATTCAAATCATGTGGCTCACTGTTTTAGTTCACATACATGTTGTATCCTTCAAAATTACTCAGAATATTCATCAACTGTTGAATCTCCTTGTCTCGGATTAAGAAACTGCTCAAAGTAGACCTTGCTCTCATAATACCAATCTCCATATTCTTGCTCATATAAATTCTTTGAACTTCATTTGAATGTCCAAAATTCCTCATGATGATTTGAATGCAAGGGCCTAAAAATTTAACTCCCTTTGAAGAACCGTATGGATCTCATTATCAAGAGTTTGTCGACAAAAATGGATTGCTGATCAGATTCTAGATGGTCAAGATATCATCAAATATATATGGACCACCCAATTTGGTTAAATATCTTTGCCTATTCATTTGGATTGGTTCCTTGCTTCTGGGTCAAATTAGATTAGAACTAACCCAACATGTGACTTATGGGCTTTGGGCTTTCTAATTGGGCCAGGTTTGACCTGTAATGGATCCGGGCCTCAGTTGATTTGATTGTCTGGCCCACATATTGCTGGAGATGAGTGTGGCACATGTCAATGGGCACGTGTTCCTTCCTCTTGCCTTCCACGCCCAAATGAAGAAGAAAGCGAGCTTATCCAGGAATTTTATTCTCCTCTGTACTCTACCCTTCGACTCGGTGAGGGAGATGATGGCTATGTCAATGATGGTGAAGGTAGGAGTTGGGACAAAGATGACGATAATGATGTGGCTAGGCTTCGAGCAATGGTGGCTGTCGTTCGGCCGAAGCCTCTAGTAATTAGATGATTGAAGACCAACAAACCTGAAGAATCTAGGTATGCTTCCTCTACTTTTTTTTTTTTTTTTTTTTGCTCTTTTTCTTTTTCCTTTTTATTTTCTTCTTTTCTTGGGTTTGGGTTGAGGAATGTCGACGAGGGGGTTTGAGGTTTTGTTGGTTGGGTTGTGAGGTTGGAGATGGATTAGGGTTGTTAGGGCTTTTGAAGGTTGGGATTGGGTTTGGCTGATATGGGTCTTAGGGGTTTCTTTGGGGTTCAAGATGAAGATGGGTTCCGAGGTTTAGGGAAATTGGGGAATCTAGGGTTTGGTTGAAGATGGGTTTGGCTAATAGGGATTTCGGT
Source organism: Camphora micrantha (assembly GCA_003546025.1). NCBI lineage: Eukaryota > Viridiplantae > Streptophyta > Magnoliopsida > Laurales > Lauraceae > Camphora > Camphora micrantha. Next base: position 24,338,389 of record QPKB01000008.1, on the reverse strand, counting down.
TGTAATGGTGAGGGATTAGGGAAATTTTGGGTTTGGGAATTGGGGATTTAGTTTTGGGCCTTGGGTAATTGGGGGATTTTGGAGAATATTGGGTCAATTGGGTTTTGGAAATTGTTGATTAGGTAGGAAACTAGGCTAGGGCGTTGAAGGATTTGGGGTTTTAGGGTTCTGGGTTGGATTCGATTGTTGGGGATTTGAGGATTTTGTGTTTTGGGGTTTTAGATTAGGTCTGAGAATGGTTTGAAAGGTATGGATTGGGGCTCTGTTTGTGATTTGGATTTATGGAAATCCTGGGAAAGTTCGGGTTTTGGTAAATTTTGGTTTCAGTGGTTAGGGATTAGGGTGGATGGGACTTTGGCAATAAGGTATGGCTGGGTTAATGGTGCGGTTTTGCGAAGACGATGACGGAAAGGTGGTTGGATATAGAGACAGGGATTGGGTGATGGGGTTGTTGTGATGGGCCGAATGGTCTGCAACTAAGATTGTAAGTTTGGGGGCTCGGATGATGGAACGGATGGATGGGGTGGGCTAGATGATGATAATGGATTGAAATAAATTTAAACAAAGGGATAGGATAGATTACCGGGTTACCTCGATCGGCGGTCGAAACGACAATATGAGATGGATCTTCTCTTTGATACCAATTGACGGGGCACGGGAAGGGGAGAATAGCCAATGGGCTAATCTCCAAGCCAATGGGTTGGGGTAAATTGTCTAGGTCTCACACCAAAGACGAGACTCACAGGTCACAACGGAGAGGAAAATCAGTTTCTATTCAATTGCAATGTGTTGATTGAAGAGCTTTACAATCCTTATAAAGACTAATATTGTAATCTATTCTTGGAATCAATTCTAATTAAAATAAACTTTAAATCAATTAAGATAAACTTTCTAATTACTCATAACTATCCCTAAAATTTAGCTATTACTAGAAAATAGGAAATATATACTTGGATGAAAATCTGCTGGAAAGATCTGGAAATCTTCTTTAATGGGCTTTAGTGGGCTTGGGCCCAGCGGCTGGCCGACCTCATGTCTGTCCTGCATCAGCATTACTGACCTGCATCAATATTACTATCATTTTCTAGAAATTAATTTGTCCTTTTTTCCTTCTCTAATGGGCCTTTTTACAATGGCTACTCCTAGGCATTTACCCTAACGTAGTTGGTCTACATCCTGTGGCAAGGAACTGAAATTGTTGGACCCCACCCCCAACCCCCCACCCCACACCCCAAAAAAAAAAAAAAAAGGAAAAAAAAAAAAAAAGAAAGAAAAAAATATCCCCAACCCACCCCAGGCCAGCATTTAAGACCAAAAGACATTGGCACGGAATAGCCAAGACCACTTCATTCTCTCTCTCTCTCTCTCTCTCTTTCTATATATATATATATATCCCCAACTGGCAAGGAAGCAAAACTAGAGGGCCATTTCTGTTCAAGTCTATCCTTTTTTCTCATTTGAGTCCTTTCATTTTTTTTTTATGATTCTTTGGTTTGGAAGGGAAGAGAAATGGGATTTGATTCTTAATATTTGAGTGTGTTCTTTACTATGAGAATTCCTTTTAACCTGAAAGGGTTTTACAGTTTTAGTCAGAAAGAAAATGGTGGATTGGGGTTATACAGATGAGAGTAGGATTTGAAGGGAAGAGGAGGGCGATGGTGAGGTTCCGAAGTCCAAAGTCAATGACACAATCGGAGTCTCCTGCGAAGGGTAGTGTTAGGATCCCATTCTTCTGATTTAGTCATCTATTGCTGCTCATCATTGGTATTTCTTCACTTGTTCTTTATTTGGACTTCCAGCTTGAAGACCCGAGTGTCTCATAATGGGCTTCAAATTGACTTCTAGGGCTTGTTTGTGACTTTGTGTCAAGCCACAAAAGAGGAAACCACATTTCCTCTACCTTGGGGACGCAAAGCCAAATTCCCATAGCGGAAAGCCATATCCTCGCTATTGAAGAATAAGGGTTTTGGGTGACATTTCCTCGACTAATCAATCCTATTGCACTGAACACTAGAAAAAGGCAGATGTAGAAATGCAAGATATTTTGCACTGGACTTCTGCGGAAATGCTCTTGCACAAATGCACCCCTTGTGGCATGGAGAATGGATCCTCTCCATGCACATATTTGTCCTCCATTAGTAACTTTATTTCATTATTTGTTGGCACAGTCAGTCCTAAGGATTAATATGAGAGTTTTTTTAATAGAAAAAAGCTTTAAAAAGGCCCTTGTATTTTGTGTTTCTACTAAAACCACCCTTGAATGACGATGAAACTTTGAAAAATAACCTCAACCAACTCGACTCCAATTTTCTGTTTTTGACCGATTTACCCCTTCTTTTAAATGAAAATAAGGAAAGACATTTGCCTTTAGTCTCTCTCTCTCTCTCTTTCTAAAATCTCGTAAAGAATGCTTGCTTTTAGTGTGACACATGATTGCATGATGACTGAGGGAGGCATGGTGACGGAAAGGTTTGGATGTCGATTGGGAATATGTAATATCAAGCCGATCAAATGATCCTTGCCTTTATTTATAAATTCAATGGTGAATGATATCCAAAATAGTGTGAAATGGAATCAAGTCCAATCAAGGGCCCCGGTGTGCTCAAATGGGTTGGATTGATCAAAAGTTGGCCCCCTATATGAAAGCCCATGTTCTAGGCAAGTGAATGCCAATCATTGTTTTAAATTATGATGTCTGTTTTTGTGCCATAATTGGGATGAGTACATGCTGCCTGTGCTGGTCCGTGCCATTTGGGTTTGACCTGGCACGGCCTTAGAAAGTGTTAAAAACAATTCTAAAAAATTCAGAAAAATTGAAAATAATATAAAACTAATTCTAATGTGAAAGTTATGCTATTTAAGTGGTTTTTATTATCTCAAATATATTTATGTTTAGTGTTGGTGAGCATTGAGTTGTTGATGGTGTAACACGACTGGTAGCTTTTCTGGATAAATGATATAAATGGCTGTTATTTAATCTTAGCAGATTTCACTAACTCAAGTTCCTTTAGTGGGTCCACGTAGATGCACAAAGAATTAGAGAGCATGTCGATTGAAAGGCTTGGATTTAGATTGTGAAACATGTAATCAATCCATTCAAATGTTCCTATTCTGCAATTTTTAGTTCTCTAAGGTTAAGGGGCAAAACTATCTTTTCAACTAAAAGGATAAGTCATTTGAGTTTTTGTTTTAAGGATACATTGAATAAAAAATTAGAGGGTCTCATTATTTAATAAAAGCACAAAATATAAAGGCCTTTTGAGATTGTGTGAGAAACTGGAAATACAGGGTTCTATTTGTAAAAAAAAAAAAAAAAAAAAAAAAAAAAAGGACTCCTAGAGCAGTGTGTGAAAATACATGGTTCTATTTTGAAAAAAAAAAAAAAAAGAAAAAAACGAAAAAAAAAAATCTTTTAGTGCGAAGAATTTTTTTACTGCCAGAGGGATTCAAACTCATGCATACTGGCACATATGCCCACGTCCCTACTAGCTGTACTAGAACTTTCTTGTTATTCATTTTGCACTATGTGCAATATAAAACCCCATTTTACCGGAACATGCGTTTACCGGTGCGGTGGTGCCAATACTTGACCTGACTCAGACCTGGCCAGCACTGAGTCAACTCGAATGACTTGACCTCGTGCCGACTGGGATTTTAAACCATGATGCTAATCCTTGATAATAAAAGGGGAAGGGATAAATTTGTCAAATAGATAAAGTTGGAGAGTGGGAAGGATAAAAGATACCTTTTCGAACTTTGAACATTAGTCAAGGGAAGCTTTAGTAAAAACACAAAATACATGGGCTTCTTTGTAAAAACTCTCAATCTAATTGATATTTTACTACTTCTCATAATACTTGTGCATCTTCTTGGAGTTTTCTTTCTGTATGATCATCACATGAAGTTGCTTTGTTTATGCCACTTAAATAAATGTTCTATCACTTTTAACTTGTTCAAGAAGATGTATGGCATCTCTTTCCATAAAAATATGCAACTTCTAGAGCTTCTCAATGAAACAATATTTACGCTTGTGTTGAATTGGGTGTGAAATTTTGGTATTTAGATCGAAATTAAATTAGGATATTCAGAATAAGCAATTGGGTGTTCATGGGCTGGGCGTGGCCAAAGCTTATGTGAGCCTGACCTGTTTTGTAATCGTGCGGAATTTTCTGGCCCGCATCCATCTCATCTCTTAAAGGTTGCTTTCATGACCAGTCCATGTGTAAAATGTATATGCCCCTTTTATGTTAAAAATGTCAGCTTGGGTCGGGCCTTTGAGCTTACATAGGCCCATCCTGTTTTACTATCAGGCCAGAAAATCAGGCCTGATTCCAGTCAGTGGGCCTAAACATGCAGCATAGATCCATCCAAATTTGTGCCAGGCTGGGTCAGGTTTTTCAGTATATGAAAAAACTAAAATCTGTGAAAGGTGGAAAACTGCATGCGCAACAGGGCTCACTTCTTTTATAGTATTCATCATTCTAAATGCAGTATGTCCAATTCCCTTAATTTGGGTGATTTACAGAATATTACATGTTGATTGCCTAACCTGGAAGATTACAAGTCATCCATGAGTTGTATGCAGGTCAATAAGATGCAATGTGGGCCAAGTCAATCTCAGATGTGCCACTTGCATGATCCACTTTAACACTAGCCTGCTCTGAGATTGTCTGGATCCGACGATTACTTGCTGAACTTGGTTTTTCTCAACCCACTGCCACACCTTTACATGCTGATAACACCAGCGCTATCCAAATTGCAGCCAATCCTGTGTTCTATAAGTCAATTGTCACTACATCAGAGCAGCCTATGATGATAAGCTCCTTACTCTTCCTCATGTTACCACTGATCTTCAAGTTGGAGATATCTTCACAAAAGCTATTTTAACCGTAAAACGTCAGTTCTTTATAGACAAATTGATGTTGGTTGATTCCCAAGTTGACTTTGTCCACATTGATATCTTATTGATTGGCATAAAACTCATGGATGAATTGTAATCTTCCAGATTAGGCAATACATGTGTAATATTCTGTAAGTCACCCCAATTAATGGGATTGGACATACTCTAATTAGAATGGTGAATACTGTAAAAGAAGTGAGCCATGTCGTAAGGAGGGCATGCATGCCTCTCATAGATTTTAGTTTCTTCTTATATTGAGAAGATTGGGCTGGCCATACCCATTCACCCCTACGTTAAGAGTGATTGACTATGCTGGCTTGCCAATTGCTTAGACAATACACTGATTAGATTTCAAGACCTCATTATATTTGCCAACATATGAAGAAAACTGATCTTACACAGAAGCTTCTAAACTCAATTTCCCCTTGAGGTAAGTATTGTAAAGTGTTGAAAGCCCTTTTATTTCAGTTTAGTAATCAGAAAGGAAAATGAAGAAAAATAAAAATTTGAATGACAGAAATGGAAGCCACTGCTTCACGATTCGAGTTGTATGACTCGTGAGAGATCTATAGTCATGACTAAGTTAATTATGATATTTTCACACAAACTTACTGAACCATTCATGATTTTAGAACAATGCTACCCACTATCGTTCTTATGTCCTTTTCCTTTTCTTGCGATTTCCTGAAAACCTTGGACTAATCTGGGAACACATTCTTGTGAAGTATGTAATTTTCCGTCGGGGCATTGGCATTGATCGGACAACTGATTACTTTATCATGGAGAAGCTGGATATGATCATATCACGCATTTGGGGGTGGTTTCTTAATTTCACCAGGTAATTTACTACTTGGCTAATGGTTGGGGTTTGGTAATGAGCAGCTGCGTTTGGGCTGGATACAGCTTAAACATTAAACACATTGTACCTGTCTGTTAATCAGGTGTGGAGTCAGGACCTGGGCTCAAACATGATGGTCATAAAAGGAGCTTGACTGAGACAAGTTGCTATTTGTTAATTGAACCAATAATTAACTATGTCCATCTACGATTTCAAGCTCTAGAAGGAGCCCAAGCCTGTTTCATATTGGGTCTGTCTGAAATCCTATTGGGCTAGCTATGTCAAGGGCCACCCCCATCCATGGTGAATCCTATGAGAATTAACAACGCATATTGTTGTCAACATATTATTAATTTTTTCTTGTGAAGGTTGAAAACCCTTTTTCTTTGGGTTATGATGCTTTCAGACTGCAAAATATCCTGTCTAGGAGGCCAAGCAGACGAAGTGAGAGAGATCCAAGGGAAACAGATGAAGTAAATGCTGAAACAGTGCAGGACATGTTTGTTGAGCGAATTCGAATTGAAAACATGGAGCTAAGGTTCAAATTGATATCTATGACCAGATTCTGAATAGCTATGTTTGTGTTGACTTGCATCCGTACCTGTTTTGAGTTTTAAACCATTTTCATAATTCTTACTCGGATATTATATCATCTTCATTGTATATTTATCGGTTAATTGACATTTTCCCTTCCTGTGTTTGTCCAGCTTGAGAAATCTTTTTGGCCAGATCATGATCCAAGAACCAACTTTTGACAGGATGATTGTTGTCTACAGGTAATGCCCCTTGATCCTTATTTCTATTTGATTATCGGGAATTCTATTAGTAATTAGATTGAAATGTAACATTTTTTTGGAATGTTGTTTGAAAGCCTGGAGCACAAATTAGACACACATACACACAAGTCATCTAGTGAGCGACTCGCGCACTGGAGCTACTTGCACACCCCATCTCCCTGGGCCCTTTATCTCTGCAAAAAGTCAGCCCCAACCAATCATCCTATCATCTTCATCTTGGCCCAACAAGTTTAATGGTGTACAGTCCATTTAGATTGGTGTGCGGTCGATCCAACGGTGTGCAATCCTTTTGGATGGGTGCAAACTCGATGGGACCCATGGACTTCTTTTTTTGGGTGGGGGGAGGGGAGGGGAAGCGATTTTGGTCCACTCAGATGGACCCCCAGGTTGGCCTCACACCTGGTGCACAAGTTGTGCAGTGAGTGCACCTGATATATAGAGTTGTAGTCCAATCAAATAGAGAACTTACCATTTTGTTTTTTTTTTTGGAAAAGGGTTGATGTGATCATTAGTTTGTTGTTTTGTAACGAATCTGACCATGAACGTGGTCATAGGGAGCTTGGGCAGGCCAAGTTGAATCGGCCCAATTCCAGGACCGTTCTCGTGGTCTTTTCTCTTTACGTGGCGACAGAATTATGTGACATCAGTGGACCATATAAAAGAAAGGTAAGTCAACCAAATTCCAAGTGTTAGCGTGTGGGTCCTGATGTGAGTAGTCCTCACCATCATACGTGCCGGCCTACTCATGCATGGGCTCACCGTGCAATATGGTTCAAAATAGTGGCCGTTACGTAACGTAGCGGCTGCATTATCAGCCGCAACGGTTGAGGCTGCTATGCTATTTTGAAAGCAGCAGTGCTATGATCTAAAATCTAGTAATGCCAAGTAATTTGAATTTAAAACACCGCTTTTCCGATTTCTTTTCCTCAATAACCTTCTTAAAGTTGTTTATAGCCTTATATGGTTTCAAATCACTAAACAAATATAAAATTGGTTGCTACACATGATTGAAAATTTTTTTTTGTCACTTAAAAATTTGCACTACTATGTTGCTACATATTACCACAACCACTACATATTGCCTGTCACATAGCATTTTGGGCATGGGCCGTTGCGCCTGCTGCAACCACTTTTTAGATCATTGTTACGCACCTTTATTTCTTTAGTGTCCTAATGTTATGGTTTTCTTGGTGTTCATATGGGACGGTTAATGCTTTGGGAAAAGGTCTCCTTGATGGATTAGGAGTCCAATAAAGATTTCTAAAGTTTTTGGCTTCTCTCCTAGTTATGAATTTGCATCTCAAGAGCCATTACTCCAGCATGTCTGGGGCTTGGGAGTAGAATTGCCAATCCCAAGCTAGGGTAATGAGCGGATGAAGCCAATAGTCATATATATATATATCAAGCTTTTGAAATTAGCTTCACGTGCATAGTTAGTTTTTGTGCCTTTTGTATGTTCTTAGCCTAGATTATGATATTGATGATTGGACTCTGATAGACAACCCTAAGTGTAGGGCCGTGATGCAATATAATCCTGGTGAGTACAGGGTCGAATCCACAGGGAGCAATACGTTTGAGCACTTACAACTTTAACCCGTCCTAATTTAGAAACTAAATCTAACCTAAAAGGAAACTAATCAAATTACACAAAACTTGTCCAAAGACTTAAAATTTATTATTACAACTTTCCAAAAAGGAAAATAAACCTAAACTAAGGAAAGAAACCCATGCTATTCAACCCTATTCTAACTAGAACCTACAAAAATAACAAACTCATCAAAACAACCAATTTAACATAATAAATAAAGTAAAAATCGAAATCTAGTCTCCAAACATCAATTTATGCAAATATGGATGAATTATGCAACCCTAAAAAGCGACAATGCAATTCTAAGCAAGTTTCTAACTATATGATGCATGCTGTAAAAACTTCTATGAAAACTGTTGTGCAGGCCCAACTTTGCTGGACTGCACGACCTGCCTAGGATGCTCTAAACCTAAATCTAATGGTTGGAAGTTAAACTTGGATGATGCATGAATAAAACAAAAAAGACACAGATGGAAAATCTTTTGAAATGAAGAAGTTATGACTATTTAAAGATGTCCAGTTGAACAAGTATTCTGCAGGAATTCTGATTGCACTCAACTCGGGTACCCTGTTCGTGCTGTTGTTTGACCCCACTTCCCAAGGGAGATTTTGGCTGAAATTTGGGGGTCTCAGGGAAAAGAAACCACGTTTGCCTGGTTTTCAATTTGCGTATTTTTGGACGAAAACCAGCCTGAAACTGTTGAACTTTGCTGCCTCTTTTTTTTTTTTTTTTTTCATTGTCACATGGCCCACCTTAGGTCCGAATTTAACTTTACTAATCAGTTTTTAATCTGTGACTTTCAGCAACAAGCATCATGTTCAATCATGAAACCTAATGCAATGCATGTGCACTTTCTAACCATAGATTATGCAAAAATAAACATCGAAAGTTGTAAATATGAAGTAATTCTTACAAAAGCTACAAGAAGATGACAATATTGATGAATGGATTCGATGATCAAAATGTTAGCATCGGCTTGTCTTAAATTTGTATTATGCTGTGTAATTTACAGTTAGTATATGCCTTGATTAGGGTGATATTCCGATATTAAGGAAACTAATATAAAGATTACAATGAAGCTAGCTGTACATAGGCTGTCCAATGACTAAGTCATTTGGGCCTAGTGTTTTGGGTTTGGACTGACCCAATAGGCTGAGTTGACCCATGTGGGTTACTTCTGCCTTTAGCCCCCCCCCCCCCCCCTCAAGCGCTGGATGAGAGAATGTGAGCATCGAGAGCTTGTGAACCAGATTTTGGAACCTTGATGATGGTTGAGTTTTGGTGAAGAAATTTGCAATTTGTTCAGTGGAAGGGATGAAAGAGAGCTGGATTGTGCCATCTCGAACATGTTGGCGAATGAACTGACAACCAACTTCAACATGTTTTGTTCGTTCATGAAACACCTCATTCAAGGCTAATTTCCTAGCACTTTCACTATCAGTATAAAGAGGTGTGAATTTGGTAATAGGAACTCCTAAATCTTCAAGTAACCACCGAAGCCAGATGATCTCAGTAGTGGTGTGTCCAATCATGGATGAAAATATCGCATAGCGGCCAATATATCGGTAGTGGTGGCCATGGCCGCCATGCTTTTTTGAAAAAAATGGGTAGCGCACCATATTGGCCACTACACATGCATAGTGGCTGATACATTCCGCCACGTAGCCGCAAACCAACACACCACCCCCCCCCCCCCCCCCCCCCGACCCCGAAGCCGCCTTTTGTACTTTCATTTTACTTTTCATCTCTTTCACTCATTCTTCTTGTTGTGAAACCTCCCAAGTGCTGTAAATCAAGATTTTACCACAAGATCTATCACAACAAACTCTCTACTTGGTGTTCCTATTTCCTTCACTAACTCTCTACTCTTTGTCATTTCTAAATTGGTGTTGATTGTTGTTTTTTTTTTTTTTTTTTTTTGAAGTGGTAACTTGTATTGATAGAAAAAAAAAAAAAAAGCTTTACAGAAGAGCTTTACAGTATAAAAGAGTTATACTGAGAAGCGGCCGGGGAAAAGCCCCAAAAAATAGCCACCTCCCAAAAGGAGGGGAAACAAAAACAAGGAGAGGGAAAATGATAACCAAATCAAATTGAAGTGATTTCATTCCAATTGAACATAATAGCATTAATAGATAAGCCCCAAAAATCTGGAAGATAGGAGACCCATGAGACAACGCGGAATTTCAATATTGGGATTAAGTCTTCTTGGGAGGAAGATGATGTTGATTGTTGATCACTTCATAGTTCATTCACTTGATTGAATTTGAACCTTGAATGTTGAAGTATTGATATTTGATTGTTCAATGTTCACTAATGACCTAACTCTTAAGTCTTCTTATGCCTTTATTTCAATTTTTTTTTTAAAGTTAGTATGACTAAGAAACATGAATACATGTGAAAAAACTATTCATTACTATTATTTTCTATTTATACAGCGATACAGGACTCATATATTGAGGGCACCGCTACGCCCCCTTTTCTTTCTTACTTTTGCAAAAGAACCACATTTTCTTTCATTTTACAATTTTCTGGATTTTTTGAAAATTTTTCATATTTTTTTAGTGATTTTTTCAAATCGCACCGCTACGCTGCTACATAGCGCCTACTTCGTAGCGGTTACCGCTATTTTCATCCTTGTGTCCAATAGCTCGATATTTAGATTCTGATGACGATCTAGAAACCACTTATTGTTTCTTGCTTTTCCAGGAAATCAACGAAGAACCAAGGATGATAGCAAAGCCAGTTGTTGAGTGCCTATCATTCACATCTCCTGCCCAATCAGAATCAGTTAAACCATGCAAGTGAAGACTTGAACGGGAGGACATAAGGAGGGCTTTGTTCGTTGTCCCTTGTAAATAGCGTAGAATCTGAAGTACAGCAGCCCAATGAACAGATGTAGGATGAGCAATGAATTGACTAACAATATGAATTGAGTGAGCAATGTCACGCTTGGTTGTAGTCAAGTATACGAAATTGCCTACTATCTCACGTGGCCCGCCGCCAAACCGCTACGAAGCGGGCAATAAGTAGCATAGCGGGGATACACAGCGGCGTCGCGGTGTGATTTGAAAATATCGCCAAAAAGATCTGAAAAATTTTTAGAAAATCTAAAAAATTATAAAATGAAAGAATATGTGGTTCTTTTGTAAAAGTAAGAAAAGGGGGCGTAGCGGTGCCCTCAATATATGACGTTTTTTATCACTGTATAAATAGAAAATAATAGTAATGATTAGTATTTTCACATGTATTCATGTTTCTTAGTCATGATAACTTAAAAAGTAATGGAAAGCTCATTAAAAAAGAAAAAGAAAAAACTAGAACATGAAATAAAGGCATAAGAATTAAGAAGACTTAAGAGGAGTTAGGTCATTACTCATTAATGAACATTGAACAATCAAATGTCAATACTTCAACATTCAAGGTTCAAATTCAATCAAGTGAATGAACTATGAAGTGATCGGTAAGATCCCGGCCCCGCTTATAATATTTAATTATATTTTAATTAGAATATTACTATTATTTTAATTAAATGTATTTTAGTTATTTAAGTGGATAGGATCAAGTGGGGCACACGTTAGATTAGATGTGTGGATCGGTGAGTTGGGCTAATGGGTAGATGATCTGACCCGTAGTTTGACCCAATAACTTAAGCCCAGAGAATATTCCCTTTTAACATAATCTCTAGTTTTAATAACCGCATGACTTATCTCTCCTCACTTTCGTCTGCAATTCCTCCCGTTAGTTTTCGTCTTCTTCCTCTTTCAGCTTCCCAAGCCATTGCAGCTTTTGGATCCGGCCACCAGAATCTAGATCGGATGATACTATCATTCTTCTCTCAACTTTCTTATCCCAGGTAACCCTTTTCACAAACCATTAGGAGTAGATCTATATTCTTGGGTTATCTCCTTTTTCTTTCCAATGGTAGATTTGGATAGGAATGCCATAGATCTGCTCATCTGAGCATTTGTTTTTCATCATCTTTGTCAGATCGGTGATAGGATTATCCTTGAATGCTGTGGGAATCTCGGTTTAGGCATTGGTTATGATCTGTGCATTTTCTTCAACCCCGATAAAAAGGCAAATACCTAAACATAATTTGTGAATTTAATGTGTTTTTCGTTGATTCCAGTGTAGTGCATGTAGAAGCCTTTGATGCCCTAGTTTTTTTTTTTTTTTTTAATAATATTGTGATGCTATTTTGCGTTGTGATGAGATCGAAGATTGGGGGTGATTGGTTTATTTTGTTAATGCGTTACTGTTGCATAACCTGTGTCCGTTTCGTGATTTTGACCATGGGACTCATGTGGGCCACCGCTTGCAGATCGGGTCCCCACATTTGATAGGGGCCCCAGGGGCGAACCTAATGGTGGTAGACCCGTGGGGATTGGGTCCCATTTGGCCCCTCATCTAATGGTATACACGGTTTGGGGCGTCAATCATCAAAGGGGTTTTATTTTGGATGTTAGGCAGTGGTGGGGTCCACTGGGTGATTGGATCACAAATCTAGTCCGCTTATCCAGCCATATAGCCTTGGGCGACCATGTTAATGGGGGCTGATCGTGGGCTTTTGATCAGTGGGCCACTAACCGTTTTGTGACAATAAGAACTCGTTGAGCACATTACAGAACTCGTTCTGTGTTCTGTGACAAGAAGAAGAGAATGGAGATGACGATGATGTCATCCCATGTCACTCTCATGTGACTTTAGTGCAGAATTGATGGGATGAATGGAAAGGTGGAATTTGGTAGTTTGAGAGTGCATGGGAAAAAAATGTATGCGAATGTTAAAACATAGATACGAATCGATCCTAAGGTCAAACATAAGGTTTTGTACCCAACAACCACAGGAATCTCTAATAGATAAAAGATCAACGCATCCCTTCTCCATCAATGGTGCATAGACTCAGTTAAGGGTTTTCTAGTAGAGATGAGTTGAACTCGAATTCATTAGGATTTCCCCGAGGTCATACAAAGTACTAAATCCTATGTTAGTAATATACCGTGTTCCCAGACGGTATTTACTCAGGTCCAAAAATCCAATTAATAAGGTACAAAAACATAATTTTAACACATTAAAAATCAAAGATACCATTAAAAATTAATTTGCAAATAATAATAAAAAGTAACAATCCTTAATTTATGATTTTAGAAAACCTAAGAACCCATCCAAAAATATTGTCCACATTTAAAATAAGCCAAAGGGTCTAATTTGAGTTTATAACACCACCAGGGTCTTTTTCCTAATTTCCATAAACTAAAAGGGCAAGGTACACAATTTAACATAACTTAAAAATCAATTCTGTAACATGGGTAAAGGCTAATTTTTCCCATGTACTCTCAAACCACCAAATTCCACCTTTCCATTCATCCCATCAATTCTGCACTAAAGTCACATGGGATGACGACATCGGCATCTCCATTCTCTTCTTCTTGTCACAGAACACAGAACGAGTTCTGTAATGTGCTCAACGAGTTGTTCTTGTCACAGAACGGTTAGTGGCCCACTGATCAAAAGCCCACAATCAGCCCCCATTAACATGGTCGCCCAAGGCTATATGGCCGAATGAGCGGACTAGATTTGTGATCAAATCACCCAGTGGACCCCACCACTGCCTAACATCCAAAATAAAACCCCTTTGATGATTGACGCCCCAAACCGTGTAAACCATTTGATGAGGGGCCAGATGGGACCCAATCCCAACGGGTCTACCACCATCAGGTTCGCCCCTGGGTCCCCTATCAGATGTGGGGACCCGATTTGCAAGCGGTGGCCCACCTGGGTCCCATGGTCAAAATCACGAAACGGACACATGTTATGCAACAGTAACGCATTAACAAAATAAACCAGTCATCCCTAATCTCCGATCTCATCACAACGCAAAATAGCATCACAATATTATTAAAAAAAAAAAAAAAAACCTAGGGCATCAGAGGCTTCTACATGCACTACACTGGAATCAACGAAAAACACATTAAATTCACAAATTATGTTTAGGTATTTGCCTTTTTATCGGGGTTGAAGAAAATGCACAGATCCTAACCAATGTCTAAACCGAGATTCCCACAGCGTTCAAGGATAATCCTATCACCGATCTGACAAAGATGATGAAAAACAAATGCTCAGATGAGCAGATCTATGGTATTTCTATCCAAATCTACCATTGGAAAGAAAAAGGAGATAACCTAAAAATATAAATCTACTCCTAATGGTTTGAGGAGAGAGTTACTTGAGATAAGAAAGTTGAGCGAAGAATGATAGTATCATCCGATCTAGATTCTGGTGGCCAGATCCAAAAGTTGCAATGGCTTGGGAAGTTGAAAGAGGAAGAAGACGAAAACTAACGGGAGGAATTGCAGACGAAAGTAGGGAGAGATAAGTCATGCGGTTATTAAAATTAGGGATTAGGTTAAAAGGGAATATTCTCTAGGCTTAAGTTATTGGGTCAAACTACGGATCAAGTCATCTAACCATTAGCCCAACTCACCGATCCACACATCTAATCTAACGTGTGCCCCACTTAATCCTACCCACTTAAATAACTAAAATACATTTAATTAAAATAATAGTAATATTCTAATTAAAATATAATTAAATATTATAAGCGGGGCCGGGATCTTACATGATCAACATTCAACACCAATTTAGAAATGAGTAAATGACAAAGAGTAGAGACTAGAGAGTTAGTGAAGGAAGTATGAATACCTTAATCACCACCAAAAGGTATGTCTACCAAGATTCAAGGGGCTATGGTTATCCTCATCCCCATTAGTGTTATAATTTCTATTGGCACCATATTGAATTTGATATTGATGAGCATTGGGATCTACAAATCCAAAGAAGGCAGTTGCTCCTGCATCATAGGAATTTGGAGGAGGTGGAGGTGGATATCTACCATATTGCGTTTCACCATAGTCACCATATGAGTAGGACCTCGAAGCTGAAGACTATTCTTCTCCTTGTTGTACTTGACCATATGGAAAATAGTCAAAATACTGTGAGGGTCCTTGTCCACTGTAACTAGGGTTCAGGAATCAGTCCATGATGCAGCTTCTTGTCCTCCATCATCTCCACCCATATTTCCTTTGCTCATTACCACCTCCAGCCCCAGGTGGTGAATTTATTCGGCGCCGTTGATAACCACGGCTTGGATCAAATCTTCCAGATGGAAGTAACTCTTGTACTTCCTCTACAGGAACGGCATCGTCTTGATCATGTTGATAGTATTCACTAATACACCTGTCCCACTGTCTCCTCCATCTCCTCCACCATGGCTACTTGAAGAGACGGTGGTGGAACTAGCTTTTTCAGAAGCAAGTTCTTTTCCACTCCTCCTAGTCCTACTGGACCTGGTACCTTCTCCCTGAGGTGGCTGACCTTTTGCAGGTGCGTCACCCATATCCTCATCTATCAACTCTTGAACTGTTTCCTAAAACTCCGGATCTGAATCTAGCAGTGGATCCTGTATCTCGGCTAGCTATGCGAGTAAGGGATCGTCCTTTCTGAATATGTTATCCAAATTAATAGGACAATAAGCATGATCATCCCTTGTCCTTCTCTCCCTAATTCTGTTTCTCAACGTCAGATTATAATGACAATATACAAGCTTGTTGAGTTTCTGCATGGTAAGCCGATTCCTGGCATTCGTGTGGATCAAAGAGAAAGTGTTCGAATTTCTTTCAAAGTTGGAAGATGTAGTAGTTTGACTAAGGATGCGAACAGCCGCGCTCCTTAGATGTGGAGCACTCTCTCCAAAATTCATCCACCAATAAGCTGAAATGCAAAAAATAATTAAAGAAAATTAGAGATTCAGAACCCTAAGTCCTTCTAATCAATTAATATAAATAAATCAAGATTCAAGACTATTGGGTGGGGTCTTTTGTTGATAGTCATACCAGGTGATATCCTTTCAATCGATCGTATCACAAGAGTGTCAGCAAAGGTTCCTTTCCTTTGTGTATACATAGATATCTATAATGTGAAGATTAAATATAAGTCAGTAAACCTCTACAGCATGTATGGCAATTGGCACTTGGCAGCATAATTAAATTCTCTTGAGTAACCACCCACTCACCTCTTGTATGGCATCAATTTGATCATCTTCATTTAACAATCTCTTCAATACCTCTCGTAATCCTACCCGCAAGTCCGTATCTATTGCTTCGGTGTGTAGTTCGACAATGCGGTAATATAATTCGGGATTCAAAAAATAACCTACATTATAAATATGTAGAATGTAGTGTGAGCAAACAAGATAATAAATACATTAGTTAGGAAAAAAAAAGAGTATCAAATTCAAAGATATATATTAATTACCTGCAGCATGCAATGGATGGTACAACTGATCGTTCCAACGGGCATCAATAATCTTTATATATTTCTCGTGGTATCTAACATTTTCCATAATGGATTGCTTTGCCTGATCCATTGCTTCATATATAAAGCCCATTGTTGGCTTGTCATCACCATCTATAAGCCGCAACACTTTAACTAAAGGCTCAAAAACCTTTAATACCTTCCTCTTTTTCTTCCAAAATTTATTGTCCCTCATCAGGTTTGGGACTTCTAACTCCGGACCGCTAATTGCATTGCCCCATTTCGAACGAAGCCATTCTTCTGATGCAAACATCTGAATGAGCTCCGTTTTAAACCTTACAAGGCTTTCCATAACCAGAAAATGGGTTGCAAACCTATTTAATCCTGGACGCAGCAAGGCATGGTTATTTGTGTATCTTTTCATCAAGCTTAACACCCATGAATGATCATATATAAATCTTGTAATTCCTCTACATGCCTTGATCAATGAAGCCACTTTTGTCTTCCTTCCAATCTTTTCTAAGATGAGATCTATGCAGTGTGCTGCACATGGGGTCCAGAATAAATGGGTCCTCTTGTCTATTAATTTCAAACTTGCTGCCTTGAAATTGGCGCCATTATATGTAACAATCTGTACAATATACTCCTCTCCCACACTCTCTACAACTTTATCCATAAGAGTGTATATATATGTGGCTGTCCGTCTATATTCAGTTGCATCAATGGACTTCACAAAGACGGTCCCAGCGACTGAATACACCAAAAAGTTTATTAATTGTGTTTGGGTGCCGCTGGTCCACCCGTCACGCATGATGATAACACCATTCTCTTGCCACATGGGCTTAAACTTTTCCACCCAAGCCTTTATTTCTGTATATTCTTCTTCAAGATATTTAGTGCCCATATCATATACGGAGGGCGCCTGTATACCCCGCCAAGCTTCGGCGGCAACATTAAGAATAGTCTGGAAATATGGGAAATCTATTGCTGTAGGTGGTATGTTCTTGTGAATTAGCCATTTTGCTGTAGCTTTGGCCAATCTATCTCTTGCAGCCTTCATTACTCCTTTCATAACACTAGATATTTTTTGTTGTTTATCTCCCTCTTTTCTATGTGCTAGAGGATCAATAGGGGGAGGAACTGCTCTTCTCGTAGAAATAATTTCTACATCAACATTCCGTTCCCGGGTGCTAAATGCCCTACGCATGGAACCCGCAATGCCTTTACCCCTGTTTGGCACAATAGAAGATGAGCCCCCTGCATCATAATATTTGCTTCCAGCAAATATGCGCGACGTTCATGTTCTTGTTGTTGACTCATTAAAGACTCGGCGTGCAGCCTCCATCTGTGCGTCTTCCTCCTTATCAAAGTATTCATCCCCAAATACATCATCACGGGCAGCATCAACATCTTGCCGCCTTTTTTCTTTTATCTCTACTTTTCTAGCTTTATTTTGGCTAATCAAAGCTTTTATTTGTTCCCTGACTTCCCTTGGTACTTCGATATCGCCAGCAACATTGCCAAATATGTGGCCCCAGTGGTGCTTGAATCTTGTAATGCCCCCATTGGTCACTTTCCCACAGAACTTGCATTTGATTTTCAACCTATTATTCTCAACTGCCTCACCAAAGCTCCAAGCGGGATCAATATCACGAGGTATTTTAATTTATCAATTGGCAAAGACAGATAGACTGAATACCCGGCTGGCTATAAATATAAACAAGTAGTATGTTAAAAATTAAAAAAAACAAAGAAACATGCAGAGGAAACATATATCTAACGCGTAGGAATAATTCTCTTGGCATTTAATTGGTATTTTATTACTTAAAAGTATAATTTTTTTTCAAAAATTTAAAAAATCGAAAATAAGAAAATAAAATAGAATTAGGAAAAGACGAGGATATGTTGGATTGATCTATGCCAAACATAGATATAACATTTAGGAGCATTTTTCAATACATTTGATTGGCATTCCATTATTAAAAATATATTTTTTTTCCAAAAAATAACAAAAATCCAAAATTAAATAATTAAACAAGTGAAAAAAAAAATCAATATATGTTGGAATGATCTGTATAAAACATAAATATCAAATCTAAGAACCATTTTCAAGACATTTGATTAGTATTCAAATATTAAAAATTATTATTTTTTCAAAAAATAAACAAATCTGAAAATAAAAAGTAGAGAAAAATCAATAAACATTCAAAATGTGATGGATTGATCTGTGAGAAACATAGATCTATCATTTACAAGCAATTTTCAAGTGGTTTCATGGGTTGTCCATGAGTATTCACATTTTTTTTTCAAAAAATAAATAAATCCGAAAATAAAAAATCGAGAAAAATCAATAAACATTCAAAATGTGATGGATTGATCTATGGGAAACATAGATCTATCATTTACAAGCAATTTCCAAGTGGTTTCATGGGTTGTCAGTGAGTATTCACATTTTTTTTTCAAAAAATAAATAAAACCTAAAACTAATCTAGACAATCCAAATATATTGATGGTCAGGATTAAAACATCCAACATGAACCATAAAATAGCATAAAATAAAACCCTAATAAGTTAAAACATGAAAATAGATGGGCTGGGCTTGAAGAACTTGGTTGAGGTCAATGGGCGCCTATTGGCGGGTCGACCCACCACGGTTCTTTCCTGTATCAACTGGTTCGATCGTACATCCAACCAAAATCCAAAGATAAAAAGAAGTGATGAGTCAAGCTATATCATGTTGGAGAAAGAGATCAAATAAAGTTTCCATGTCTTACACAAAAGTAGTTCAACCAACGGTTCGAAAGTTCGCCCGATGGATCTTCAATCCAGGGGAGCATTTTCTGAACTTGAGATCGAGTTCTCTCCACGGGGGACCCATGACCTCACGTGAAAATATAGTGTTTCTTATTAAACTTTTCCATGCAAGCCCTAGCCTAAGGACCTACATCAAGTAAGCATTTAGGCAGTCATAAACCATTATAGCCCTCATGCAATGTTGATGAAAGTACTTCTCTTCCAGTAGTGGGGAGCGTCTAACCATTTCGTCAGTCACTGGGAGTCTAAGGGCCTGTTTGCCATCATTCTCATGTTGTTCACAATGCT
Source organism: Camphora micrantha (assembly GCA_003546025.1). Classification (NCBI taxonomy): domain Eukaryota; kingdom Viridiplantae; phylum Streptophyta; class Magnoliopsida; order Laurales; family Lauraceae; genus Camphora; species Camphora micrantha. The sequence goes on along the minus strand of QPKB01000008.1, from coordinate 24,318,850 downwards.
GTGCTCAAATCATGTTGTGCCGAGGCTATGCCGTGCAAAACTTGTTTGGCAACATTATGTTAGTTTGATTTGTTGAGAATGTATTGTACGGAACTTGTTTGATAACATTATAAATATTTTATTCTAAGAACTTAAGCAAGAGAAATAGAGAATTATAAGACTTACAATGTGGGACCCACCTTTTTATTGTTTGCAACACTATTATTATCATACAGGGGACCCACCTTTAGAAAGTATAATGTAGTACCCACATTTATAAATTAGAACACATGGCCTACATCCATAGGATTTACAATGTGGGCCCACCTTTTATGATTGTGACCATATCACCCACCTTTAAGAGTTACAAAGTGGGGCCACCTTTTTTGTGTTTGTGAACACGTAACCTACCTTTGGAAATTACAGCATAACATGGTATCCACCTTTAAAAATTAGAACATGGGGCCCAGTGGTGGTCCTAGGATTTTTATTTAGGTGGGGCTAAACTTTTGTTAGACTTTTTTCTCATTAACCATAGCAAAAGAAAAAATATATTCTATTTAAATAGACACAAATTATTTACCTGCATCAACTAACATACATTTCTCTCATCAAAAGTCATCTCAACTCACATAAACAATACATAAGGGTGCTTTATTGAAAAGAGCTTGATGCCCCATCTTTCTACAACTAGTTTTTAAATAAAAAGATTCTAATACCTAGACCGAACCCAATGGGTTGTTACCTACTTTTCTTTATGGATTAAATTTTTAATAAATAATTTGGTTTTCTATAGTAATAGTATCGACACATTTTTCTTTAGAAAATGTCCTAACTTATGTGAAACTCAACTAGATGCACAACAGTTATTGGAGATAGGGCAATGAAGAGGTATGGATATTAATCACAAGTACCAAAAGGTATTAGATGGATTAAAAATGATTCTAGCCTTAATTTTAGATATTCAAACTTACATTATAGTGTGGGTAAAATGACATAATAACTTAGAACATCAACTTTAAGATACCTTTCTAAGACTAGCCATTCATCATTCCCTTCAGTTTTCTATTTGTGACCTACCAGTCATGAGTCAACCAAGACTAAGACCCTCTCTCCCTTCAGTTCTCACTTCTCTTCACAAATGAAAGGACAAAAGTTCTTTTGTAGAATAGACTAAACGCACCTCTTTCTTGTTTCTATTCCAAGAAATAGAGCATGCCATTGTTCTCTCTTTTCCTATCTTCTATTGAGTTCAAGAGAATGACAAGATCCACCAAGCTCTCGCCCCTTGTTGCTTGGAGAGCAGAAGCGTTCCTAAGGCCAGATCTATGCCTCTCAACTAAAGCACAGCGCCCTGTTACTAGCACTCTTATCCTTAGATTGAGTGAACCTAGAGATATATTGTTTTTTGATATGATCTGTGTAGCAGATCGATGCATGACCCAGACTGAGAGCCCTTCTTCCTCTTATATATAAAGCTTGATTTGAGGCGTGATTTCTAAAGAAAAATTTGAGAGGGATCTCTTGGACTGTTTAGACGTGGGGCGACTCTTTACACATATATGGGGCATGGTTCAAGGCCCATTCGAACCTCTGGGGATTTCAAGATTGACTTGGGGTGACTGCCCCAGGTCATCATAAGCTGAGTCCGCCCTTGATGGAGCTCATGTTCTAGGGGTGTAACGGTTCGGTTAACCGGTTTTTTTTGGAAAACCGTTAACCGAACCGTAACCGCGGTTTTCTGTATTTGAAAACCGTAACCGTAGCCGTGCAGACAAAAACCGTAGAAAACCGAACCGCGGTTAACCGTATAAGACGGTTCGGTTACGGTTAATAACCGTGGAAAAATTTGAATATTAATTTCTCAATTTGCATCTTCTTTTTTGGTTTAATATACAATAACTTCTTAAGTCCAGTTAATTTTGTGAAAATTTTTACTTATGTATTGCGAAAATTTTCATTCAGCCCCCCTTTTTTTTTCCTTTATTTTATAACGGTACGGTTAACCGTGTGCGGTTAACCAAACCGTATTTTACGGTTCGGTTCGGTTAACCGCAGTGAATTTTTATGAAAAACCGTAACCGAACCGAACCATGCGGTTTTTGGATTTCATTAACCGTAACCGAACCGTGGAATACGGTTATTAACCGCGGTTCGGTTCGGTTCGGTTCGGTTAGACGGTTTCTCGGTTTTTTTTTTACACCCCTATCACATTCATATGATTTACAATGTGGTCCTACCTTTATAGGAATTGTAATGTGGGGCCACCTTTTTTGTGATTGTGAATGTGGGACCCACTTTTAGAAATTGCAACATGGTGCCTACCTTTTCAAATTAGATTTTGGGGCCCACATTCATAAGATTTACAATGTGGTTCCCCCTCTTGTGCTTGAGACCATGTGACCCACCTCTAGGATTTACAAATCGCGGTCACCTTTTTTTTTATTGTGGGCATAATACCCATCTTTAGAAATTACGTGGTGCCCGCTTTTAGAAATTAGAACATAGGGCCTACATTCATAGGATTTATAATGTGGGCCATCCTTTTGTGGTTGTGATCTTATGACCAACCTTTAGAAATTACAAAGTGGGGCAACCTTCCTTGAGATTGTGAACACTAGGCCTACCTTTAGGATGAGTGACAAGATCTGAAGTCCTCTCTAAATGGGCTTCTTTAGATGGCAGGAGATTAGTAAGAAATAATTGTACCAACAAGTTTCTTAAAAAAAAACAGTTTTTTTTTTTTTTTTTTTTGTTCCAACTTTCCTATGCCTGCAGGTTAAGAAAATGGAATTCCTTCCAGCAAGATTAAAATTCAGAACAGTGATTAAAACCTACCAAACATGTTTTCCGCGATCTCATAACGTGGAAACAAGAAAACATCCAAATGGCACGATGCCAAACACACCCTAAGCTACTTGCTGGACCTCATTGTGGGGCATTTGGAATTTTGTTTTGGCTGTGCTAGAGGTGGCAAAACCCAACCCGACCCTAATCTGACCCGCTTAACCGACCTGCAAAAAATATGGGTCGGTATCGGCGCCAAGTTTATTTGACCGGATATACATTGGTTGGATTAGGGTTAAGCCTACTTAACCCGCACCTTTGTCCCACTCTCCAAAACTTTCAATGAAAATATATGATTTTATAATTTTTGGAAATTTTAGATTCTGGTTTCACAATTTTAGGAGATTTTAGATTAGGTTCTCTCCAATTCCAGTCTCCATGATTCCAATAAATCTCTCCAGTCTGGCAGGCTCTGCCCTCCACTGAATGCTTCTTGGAAACCACTGAGTTCTTACAACTGTAATTCTGCAAATTATATGTCTTCACTGTATTTTTTACAGTAAGCTATCTTACCCACCAACAGAAAAGATGAGGTAGGTCAGTTTTACTTTTTCTTTCATTCCATGTATGTTTTCTGTTTGAAGATGGATTTTGTTATAAAGAACAAAATGTAAAATTATACATCAAGAAAAGGCAAAACACAAGACAAAGTAACTCCCTTCACACCCTTTAAAATGAAAAGAACCATCTGAGGTTCCTTGGTACTTGTCATCCGTGAAGAGTTATGTTGCAACCCTATTATTGAACTAGTTACCTGCAAGATCTAGGTTCTCCATAACCATGGATAGGAAGTGTGATTGTCGGTATGAGGTTCTTTTTTGTAGGCATTTACTCCACTCTCTTGCTGATATTTTAACTTGATGATAGGAGGAAGGTAGCATCTCAAACACTGTAGAGTTTGCAGGTTATATGGGTCAGGTTGTGTCAAGCCACATGAATTGTGGGTCAGGTTTGGTTGACCTGCAGTGGGTGCAGTTGGTCTTCAAAATGTGAAGTCCAATGTTGACCTGACCTGTTTGCTAGCACTAGGCTGTGCTCTAATACTCCCTTTATTGGCTGGTCCACGATATCCTACTGGTGGCTTGTAAGTGAACTAATGCAGGTGATGGTCACACACAATTAGCAGACCATCTGATGTGTTTTTCTCCTACGCAAGGCCCGCTGAAGAAATTTTCTGGCTTGTGCCGGATCAAGCTTTATCAATTTCCTCTTGGAAAACAATGTGGATGGTTTTTTTTTTTTTTTTTTTTTTTTTTTTTTTTTTTTTTTTTTTTTTTTTTTTTTTGCTGAAAAAACAATTTGGATATTTGGCTGACTAAGAATGGTAGCTTTTCAGGCGGGCAAGTACCAAGAACAAATCAGAGCGAGGTATTTACGTAAAGCATTTCAAAAACATCCCCATGGCTGACATGGAGTTAGTTCTGGTGAGTCATTTTGCAACATTACCAACTTGATGGAGTACTTCTATTGACTTTATTGGCTGATGTCAGGGTTGTAATTGTTGCAGCCAGAGAAGAAAAATCCGGGTTTAACACCAATGGATTGGGTTAAGTTCCTCGTTTCTGCAGTTCTTGGGCTGGTCGGTCTTTGATTTACTTAATGTCCTTTAGTCCTTTCTTTATGAACCAAATTTTTTTTTTTTAACCTATCATTGCCTTCTTTCCAGGCCGCCCTTGTTGGTTCGCTTGAAATGCCTAAAGCCGATATTTGGGTTATTGTTGCTATTCTTTCTGGATTGGTTGGCTACTGTGCTAAAGTCTACTTCACGTAAGTTTACACTGCATTGTGTTTTGATTTATCTAATTATTCTTATGCTTGCATTAAGTCCTTTGGAACCTTTGTTCAGGTGTGAGATGTGGCTAATAACACTGCTATTGAAGGTTTTTGTCGTAGCTATGGGGTTGGAGATGAGCTCGGGCCCAAAGAAGCTATTTACTAATTGACCTTAAAATCAGGCCCATGCCAGAGTATCAGCTTGGACTCAGGAGTCTATTGTGTTGTGTTTTGTGTGTGTGTGTGTCTCTCTCTCTCTCTCTCTCTATATATATATATATATATATATGGGAAACATTCATGTGCATCTATCCCTCATCATAGGGTGGGGGACACTTCCATAAATGAGGATTTGCAAGTACAAAAGTGAATTTTCAAGTACATAGGGTGAGGTATACTTGTCTTCATGTGTGAAAAGGGAAAGTGCCTCCTCACCCTATGGTGAGGGATAGATGCACATGAATATTCCCATATATATATATATATATATGGGGAGCGCTACACAGCGCCCGAGCGTTTTTTAGGAGAAAACACCCCTCCTAGTTGGGCCCACTGGGATGCATGATGATAATGGAAGTCCATTGGATGAAAAGATCTATATGAGGCCCACTTATATGCAAATTCTTGAGTCCATAAGATCATGCTAACCCTTTGATCCATGACCCTAAAATTAAATGGTTTAGAGGCATCATTTTATCATGATTTCAATCCAGCAGTGAGGAAAAGTTGAATGAGTGTAAAACTTGGACTTGTGACTATTCATCAGGGCTGGGGTGTGAAAAGACTAGATTGACTCAACACGGGCCCCATGACAAAAAAAAAAAAGGGGCCGAAAAAGGGGCGTTTTTGAGAATTTCCATATGGGAGATGCTATCTGTGTGTGTATTCAAGCCTTTGGTGTGCCCTTGCTGCTTACTAAATTGTGTCTGAAGCTATGATTCACGGATACGGCATGGATATGGCAAGGACACACCATAGACACGGCAGGGGCACGGATTTTACACGTAAAAGGTGAAGTATCGGATACGATACGACACGATACGATACGTTGCCCCGTTTTGAAGTATCCGTGCATCATAGGTCTGAAGTTAAGGCCAAGGTCTGATCCAAATATCATTTATTTATTTTGGCTTTAAAAAACTGCCCAATTTGAGCTCATTTGCAGCTTCAATGGCTGATGAGAAGATCCATATTTATGTAAATTTCCATTCATTGCCATGTAGGTTTCAGCAAAACATGGCAACGTACCAGAACTTAATCACGCAGTCGATGTATGACAAACAGTTGGATAGTGGCAGAGGCACACTTCTTCACTTGTGCGATGATGTTATTCAACAGGAAGTGGGTACCGAGTGATGTAATATTTTGGGAATATTTATGATGTTTGCCACGTTTTCCTTTCACTTATTGTATTTATTCTCACACACATGGCCTGTATATGTGAGATCCAAACTATTCATGTCTTGGGTCCTATTGTGATGGTTCATAGCCCAAAAGTTGATTCATTGGACAATTCCTACACTTAAAAGCTGGAGGATTGTTTCAGAAGAAAGAAATAATTAGGTTAATGGTTATTTGGTAGGCATTTTTATCTGACATCCATTTTCTTTTGTCAAAATCCACTAATCAAATGGTTAGAATTTCCTTGTTACTTCTTTTCTTTTTTGGGCTATGGCCCACACATGGTAGGACCTATAGGATTATCATCGGTGCAGTATCTTCTCCATTTATACTGCATATATAAAACTAGTCACTGATGCTTCTTACATTTTCTGGAAATGCCGATTGAGCCACATTGTTCAACTGGACACATTAATAATAGAAGATACAGCTGTGTTCAACCTAAACAAGGTTTACAATCTTAAAAGTGCAATTATTCTCATTTAGGAGATGATTCTAATTTAACTTAAAACTAAGTAAAATTGTGATGCAATTTTTTTTTTTCTTTATTCTGATTCTGCAAATATTCACTGGGTTTTCAAATTTTTAGAAAGGTAAGTTTACCCTTGCCTCAAGCCTGGATCGAACTGAGTCTGCCCAGCTTCTTTCTTGAGAACTTAACTGAGAGTATTAATACTATTTATGCACCAGTTAACTGGTCTAATTTCTTACGGCATATTTCAAATGTGCAGGTCAAAGAGGTCATTATTTCGTTCTTTATTTTGATGGAACAGGGTAAACTTACGGTAGAGGTAAGAGATCTCCATAGCCATAATATTTACTCTTTTACATGTGAAGTTCAAATTTACGGTTTAAGATTAATAAAGAATGTTGTGCATGGTATCTTACCATCACTTTACTAATATTTATAGGAGCTTGACTTGCGGTGTGAAGAACTGATTAAAGATGAGTTTGGTGAGGCATGCAATTTTGATGTGGTGGATGCAGTCCAGAAGTTAGAGAAGCTAGGCATTGTATCGAGAGTAAGTTATATTTTCATCACGGCTTCACTTAATTCTGGACCTGTCCCCATTTTTTGATTTATTTGGGCATCAATTTCTTGCACAAACTGGTAAAAATGATTTCTGCATTTTGTTTTTAGTCTTTCAAAGAAAGGAAAAATAGAGGAGGCTTTCTCCATCCTAATTTTTTTATGTCAGATAAAGATATTGCACTGCGAAAGTTATTTCGCTATATTGAAGAAATAATCTGCCTTTGGCATTTAAGATGATTATCCTAACAAAGATGTTACATTTCACAGATAAATGAATTGCACTGTTATCCATGACACTGCATGAGCTCTTTTAGAGCCTGTTCGCTGCAGATGTAGATTTTGTCTAGGATTAAGCCCTCTGAAAAGGCTATATTTGTGGGTTAAGGAATCAGTTAGTACACTGGAAACCAAAATATTGGTCCCCCTAAGTCACAACATCCCGTATTGCTGTCTTGTCAGAAACTATTCAATGTTTGTACAAATTTATTTTTTAAATGGATTCAAATTAAATGATAGATTACATATATTTTACGAGTACTTGAAATATTATAAATTATCATTAAACTAAAGTATAAAGTAGTTAAGCAGTCAAGTATCAAGTAAGTTATGACTTACAAACGTGTTACAGCCTACAAGTTACAACATTAACATTTTCAAGAAAAAATCACAATCAATTCACAAGTAAGTTATGACTTACAAACATGCATTTTGACTGACTTGAAAAAATCTACTAGATTTCAATAAAAGCCCCAAGTTTTCAAAAACAAAATTTCTAGATCTAGGCTCAAAATCACTTGAAACTAAGAGCCTACAACCAAATTTAGCTCCATGTGAGGCCTTGGTTAGTTGGTTGCAAGTATTACACTTTTATTTTATTTTATTTATTTTTTTCAAAATCTGGGTAAAAATAATAAAAAAATTGAAAAAAAAAAAATACAAAAAAGTGTTCAAATCTTCAAACTTCCATTGAAACTCTAGATCTAACATGTTTCCATTATTTATATGTTTTATGAGAAAGAATCTTGAAACAAATATGAAAAATAAGTCCAAAATGCTTACCTTAAGTCACTTGGTTGGGCTCTTCGGCTGCGTCGTGAAGAAATCCGCTCAAATCTTGAGATTTGGATGAGCTTTGGCGGAAAGTATGGTTGAAGAAGTTGAAACAGGCCCTCTGCTCGTTGGAAATGAGCTGAGAGAGAGAGAGAGAGAGAGAGAGAGAGAGACAGGGTTTTTAAGAAAGGATGGATGGTCGTCGGCCAATATATTGGCCATGACTGAGATTTTGAAGATATCAGCTGATATCTCCTGCTATTTTGGCGATATATTCCTTTCCAGGATAGTGGACCGAAACGTATGAATTTCTAGTTAAGGTGATGGCTGATATTGGCACATATTTTATGCTATCAGGGATTCTATAAAAAAAAACCTCCTTTCTTCTGTAGACAAAATAACTGATCCCCCCCCTCCCCCCCCCCCCCGCCACCAAATCCCCACACCAACTGATCATATATCGGCAAAGAGAATGATGAAATCATAACACATCACTATAGCATGTACCCAATTTATGATAAATGTTCAGTTCAGCAAAAGGGAGTGTTTCACCTCTCGAAGAAGCGAAACAGGGAACCATCCTTTTCAAATGAGGAAAAGAATGATATGACTTGGGCTTCAATTAGGAGTGGATGGTGAAAGTTCATGGCTTTTGAATTTGCTATGTAACTGCTGTAAACAGTCGTCCAAATTGTAGATTTCAGGTCACCAATTGGAGAAATTTTTTTTACATCACCAATTGGAGAAATTCTTTTGACATTTATTATCACTTTAAGGAACCAAATATTGATTTACAAGGCTGCACAAAAAAAACCTTTTCTTTCAAGCAACATATAATTAGTGTCACAATGATCAGCGACATTTTGAAAATATCACGATATAATTGAAATATTAAGTCCCTAATCATATCAAGATATTTTCTAACATCTTGAAAATGGGAATTTCATGGAAAAGATGCTAGAAAGTATTAATATCATATAAAAATGATAAAGAATAATTAAATTGTATTAATCTTATTTCTCAATCATTACTTATGTTTGGTTTCTATAGTTTGTATTTTAATTGTTTATAATTATTTATTTTCTGCATCATTTTTCTATAATTTCCATTAAAATACCCCAAATTTGAAAATATCCCACATTTGCACAGGTTTTTATTTTCTCGAGAATGATATTTGTGACACTGCATATTTTCTCTATGCATCTTCTCTAGAAAACTTTGTGAAAACTTCTATGAAATGCAGCCATTGATTAACTGACTTGTGAAGTTAGTGCACAGATCCCGTGTTCATTTCCTATCTTCAACATAGTCTTGTGTTTTTCTTCTCAACTCAAAATGGATTTACTTTCTAAATCAGGACTCCCTTGGAAGAGTATACTGTGTGGGCTTGAAGCGTGCCAATGAGATCATAGGCACCACCACTGAAGAATTGGTATTGAAAGCAAAACAGGGCACTGCTGCTTGATACCTGTAATCAAAGTGTAAGTTTTCGCCAGTGCTAATTGATTCATCCAATTGATTCAAAGGGTCTATAGAGTATCTATTATTGCTAGCTATAATACAAGTGGGTCTCATGGCTAGGTTATCTAGTTGACCAAAGGTCGGGGTTTTCATGGATCTGGCAGGGCTTGCTTTGGTCTTAGGTTTTAGCACTCTGTTCTCTGGCCAGGCTTCGAATCTTTTTATTTGGGCCTGTTTAATAGATGCTTAGATTCGGTGGTAGAGAGCCAGAAGCCTGGCCTAGCCCAACTGTAAAAATGGTAATAGGGAGAAATGAAGATAGGACTCTGAACACTGACAAACTCACGATTGAAAGAGTTCTGAATATTCTTGAGAAACTATTATTCTGTGTGTCTTTCTATGAAGACTGTACATCATTATATAGGTATTTACATGCCTTTAATTAAGGCTCTAAGAAAGGAAAACAATCTAATTATATCAATCATCAACCTAAGTTAGGAAATCAACTAATTACAACAATTGCTATTCTAAGTTAGGAAAGCTACAGTTGTCTCAATATTGACCCAATCAATTCCACGTGAGATAAGGCATTTGACTACTAATGGCCTTTGGGCCTTGGGCCTGTTTAACACCCCCCCTCAAATTGATTCGGGAGAATCAACAAGCATCAATTTGTCAACCAAGAACTGATGGCGTGGTCGTGGAAGACCTTTGGTAAGAATATCAGCAATTTGAAGTTCAGTGGAGACATGCGGAAGGCTGATGACATCACGTTTAAACTCATCACGTATGAAGTGACAATCAACCTCAATATGTTTAGTGCGTTCATGAAAAATCGGATTTTCAGTAATCCGAATTGCACTTGTATTATCAGCATAGAGAGGGATAGCTCCTTCTGCTGGAAAACCAATGTCAGAGAGCAGACCACGGAGCCAAAGAATTTCGGAGCAGGCAGCAGACATGGCTCGGTACTCGGCCTCGGTAGAGGATTTGGAGACTTTTTCATGTTTCTTGCATTTCCAAGAAATGAGACTATCACCCAAAAACATGCACCATCCTGTCGTCGATCGACGAGTATCCGGACAACCAGCCCAATCAGCATCGGAATAAGCTTTGAGAGATAGAGGATTGTTGGATGGAAAGAACAACCCACGAGTCGGTGTGCGGATAAGATACCGAATGATGCGGCGAACAGCAGCCAGATGAAGGTGACGAGGAGCAGTCATAAACTGACTCATCAGGTTGACTGCATAAGATATATCAGGACGAGTGATCGTGAGGTAGATCAAGCTGCCAACTAATTGGCGATAGGCAGTAGGATCGGAAAGAAGATCGCCCTCCTCGCGACTGAGTTTGACATTCAATTCGACCGGCGTATCTACAGGAGCTGAAGCAGTAAGACCAGCCAAGGCAATGAGATCAACAGTGTATTTGTGTTGATTTAGAACTATACCCTGAGTCGATTGATGAACTTCAAGACCGAGAAAATAGTGTAGGGGGCCGAGATCCTTCATGTGAAAAGTCTGACGAAGAGACGCTTGAAGCTCCTGAATCATGGTTGCATTAGGACCAGTAATGACAATGTCATCCACATAGACAAGGAGTACGGTGATCCCGGATGGAGCACGATGTAAGAACATAGAAGGATCATATGGACTTGGATGAAACTCCAATCGTAGAAGAGCAGCCTGAAATTTCTCAAACCATGCGCGGGGAGCTTGTTTCAGACCATAGAGGGAGCGACGTAGTTTGGCAACCATACCAGCCCCGGATGAGCAGCCCGGAGGTAGGCGCATATAAACATCTTCTTTTAGATCACCATGGAGAAATGCATTTTTGACATCCATTTGATAGAGAGGCCAAGACTGAGATGCAGCAATAGCAAGAATAGTGCGGACGGTGGTCATCTTGGCAACCGGAGCAAAAGTCTCATCATAATCAATGCCATATTCCTGCCGATTTCCAAGAGCGACAAGACGCGCCTTATATCGATCTAAAGAGCCATCAGATTTTAACTTGAGAGAAAATACCCACTTACAGCCAATAGGTTTGACACCCACAGGAGATGGGACAATATCCCACGTATGATTTTGTGCTAACGCCTCCAATTCCTCTTGCATAGCCTTGTTCCAACATGGGTCCTGCACAGCCTGAGAATAGGATTGGGGAATGGAAGAGGAAGATAAAGTGGCCATTAAGGAAGTATGGGAGAACCCATAACGGGATGGTGGGACTGAAATCCGAGTGGAGCGACGCAATGAAGAATGGCCGGAAGGAGCAACTGCCGGTGTTGGATCAGATGCCGGAGGAAGAGCGGGAGGGGGATCCCTGGTAGGCGCTGTGCTGTTCCGTCTGTGATACACAAAATTGGGATTAAAACGAACAACTGACGTGTCGTCAGAAAAACCAGGTAAGGACACAAAAGAGAAGTCAGGAGGATCAATGTGTTTTTGAAAAAAATACTGATGTTCAAAGAAAACGACATTCCTAGAGGTACGGACACGACGAATGTGAGGATCATAACAAAGGAACCCTTTCTGGAAGGGTGCATAACCTAAAAACACACACTGAGCTGATTGTGCTGTGAGTTTTGTCCTCTCAGAAGGAGGCAAGTGCACAAAACAAGTGGAGCCAAAAACATGAAGATCCGCATAGGATGGATCGGTTTGGTACAAACGGTAATATGGGCTTTGATTCTCAATGGAGGGTGATGGCATGCGATTGATAAGATGAGCGGCTGTAGCCAGTGCCTCAACCCAAAAACGAGTAGGAACGGAGGACTCCAGAAGAAGGGAACGCGTGACATCAAGGAGATGTCGATTTTTCCTTTCAGCGATCCCATTTTGCTGGGGAGTATAAGGACAAGATTTTTGAGAAATAATGCCTTTTTGTTGCAAAAACTGTTGAAAATCAGAGGACATGTATTCCCCGCCAGAATCAGATCGTAAGATTTTAATGCAGGTGGAAAATTGATTTTCAACATAAGCCAAGAAAATTTTAAAAACAAAGAAAACATTAGATTTTGAATGGAGAAAGTAGACCCATGTAAACCGACTGAAGTCATCAATGAAAGTCACAAAATATTTGTAGTGGGCATGGGAAAGAGCTGGAGCAATCCCCCATACATCACTATGAACTAAATCAAAGCACTTAGAGGTGTGTGAAGTGGAATGAGGAAACGGAAGAGTTTTGCTCTTCCCCATTTTACAAGTAGCACAGTCAAAAGGCACACAAGAAGAGAAACCAGGAGATTTATTTAATAAACCAGAATTTAACATAAGAGAGAAAGCCTTTGAATTTGGATGTCCTAGACGATTATGCCACAATCGGCAATTATCTCTAAGAGAAAAACAAAATACATTATTGTCAAAAAGATTCCTAGAATTGTGAAAAAAATCCAGTGGAAACAAGCGCCCACACTTAGGTCCCCTCGCGATCTCCTTCCCGGACATCTGGTCCTGCACAACACAACCAGAAGAAGAGAAAGAGACATTGCAATTATTTTCAACAAGTTGTCCTACGGACAATAAGTTGGAAGTTAAATTAGGGCAAAGGTAAACATTTCTCAATGGGATGGGACCAGGGATATCACCAACAGCAGTAATGGGAACATGTTCACCGGCAGCAGTTTGAATTTGAAGAGGACCATTGTAACTTGTCATAGTGGAGAGAAGGGGGTGGTGGAATTTGTCATATGATTAGATGCCCCAGAATCAATGAACCAAGTAGAAGATGAAGGTAACTTACCTGAGAGACCAAAAGCAGATAGGGCATTGATAATCATTTGTTGAACTATTTCAGGAGAGAGATGAGGAGGGCCCAGGCTGTGAGACAGATGAAGGAGCAGGTATAACTGAGGAAGCCACATATGCGTGTGGAGTCGGAGACTGTGAAGTCTGATACTGCTGAGCCGGATACTGTGGAGTCTGAGACTGTGTTGACGGACGTGGTGGACGACGGCGACATTCAGAGATGATATGTCCCGACCGTTTACAGTAACTGCAGACTTTCTGTTTACACTGAGAGGCAAGGTGCCCAAATTTCTGACAGCTGTAGCATTGGGTTTTGCTCAAGTCTCGAGGCGGAGGCTGAGAAGTTTTATTGGCCGAGAACGCGAATGAATAGGTATCAGTCTTCTGTTGAGCAATATGAGCCGAGGTCATAAGACGCTGTTCTTCACGTAAAAGCTCATTCAAGCAGACATCTAATGAAGGTAGTGGTGTCCGATTCATCAGAGCAGACCGGACACTTTCAAATTCATTCCGCAGTTTCATCAAAAACTGATCTCGCTGACTAGAGGCCTGAAGGTCTTGAATAACGGTCAACACATCGTCAGCCACATCCGCATACTTAATACTATCGTATTCCGACCATAGTGTACGGAAACCAGAATAGTAGTCTTGTACGGACAAATTCCCTTGTGTATATTCAGCAATTGCACATTCAAGATGGAATTGTCTGGCAGAGTTATCTTGATGGTATATTTTCTTCAAATAGCCCCACATGGCTTTTGAAGTGGGGTAAGGCTTGAGATTCATTATCAGATGAGGCTCAACGGATCCCAGAATCCAGGATTTGATTTTGGCATCTTTAGTATACCAAGAGGAGATTTTCTTCTCATCCTCAGTGGGTTTAGGGTCCGTGCCAGAAACAAAACCCCATAATTCCTTTGCTTCGAGATATGTTTGAAATTGGAAAGACCAGGCAGGATAATTCTTTCCAGTAAATTTGATCAAAGTGATCTCAGATTTGTCCATCTCAGCTGTATATTGTGAAACAGTGAAACAACAAGTGATAACTTAGCAAAATCTGATGGTCCTGAGTCAATATCAGAGGACTGATAAAAGGCAGCCTTTTATTCTGTCTTCTACAGTAAACAAGATTAATCTCAGCAGCAGAAAAAACAGTACAGAACAACGGAACTATGAACAGGACAATAAGGGAGCAAAAACGGCCAAGTCGTCGGTGTGTAAAACTCCACGTGGGCCCCACCAGATGATCTATGGACAGATCAGATCCAAGGGATGATAGGAGGTCCAATTTCCGCAACTGATGGAGGAAGTGCTTCTCAAATCTGATCAAGATCAGAGATTCTGGACGGCTGAGATGGAATCTCGTGGACAAAAAGTGAAAAACCTTGAAAATAGAAGATGGCCAACTTCTGATGAGAGAAAAAATCTGGAAAAATCACTAGAATTCCTGATAAATACCTGCGACCAGTCTGGGCTGTTTCCGCAGATGAGTGGATGATAATCTGAAGTGGGCCACGATGGATCGGAGATGATCTGAGGTGAGCAGGGGTGATCTGCGATGGAGAAAAAGATCCTGGATCTATTTCTGTAGCACTAACTTATTCTCTCTATCCTTAATCCCTTGATACAATGAAGATCTCTAGAATCAAGACTGCCTTGAGCGTCGCTCTGATACCATGACAAACTCACGATTGAAAGAGTTCTGAATATTCTTGAGAAACTATTATTCTGTGTGTCTTTCTATGAAGACTGTACATCATTATATAGGTATTTACATGCCTTTAATTAAGGCTCTAAGAAAGGAAAACAATCTAATTATATCAATCATCAACCTAAGTTAAGAAATCAACTAATTACAACAATTGCTATTCTAAGTTAGGAAAGCTACAGTTGTCTCAATATTGACCCAATCAATTCCACGTGAGATAAGGCATTTGACTACTAATGGCCTTTGGGCCTTGGGCCTGTTTAACAAACACGACATCTCACATATGCACATGTAACTAGCCCAGTTGAGCTACAACTTAGGACGCTATAAGAACAACTCTATTTTCCCTATCATGCCAACTTGGTCCGGGTTCCTCAGACCAGCCAGTTATTTCCCGGCCGGGCTTGGGCCTAGAGATTAGAAGTTGGGCTGGGCTTGGATATTCCTTTGTTTGGCCCAATTAGGACCATGAACACCCCTATCCAAAAGTCCTCATCCTTTCTTCGGTCTTCAAATATACATTTTAGACAAAGATATAGCTTTAGTTCAGAGAATGACCAAAGACGGTCCACTTGTCCTTCTACTGTGGAAATTTTTGGAGGCATCCCAACATTCAGAATAAGGGACATCGCCTTGTGGCCATAATATCAGCCGTCAGGATCACCAAACTATGGGATCCAGTCATAAGATATAAAAATCTGGACGGAATGCCTATTCCGATGCTTGGGGCCTCTATAGTGTTGGAAATAGGTGGGCCTCGTGGATGTGATTTCAAAACTTTTGACCCACTTGACTCAGGGATCAAACTTCCACAAGGCCATTAACCATATCCAGGATGCAATCCCTCATACTCTTATACCATGTACAGCAATATTACAAACAAAACCATGCAAAATAATCTACAAAACGTTAGAGAAGCAGATTATACCTTTGCTGTCCGCTTGTACTTTGATGGAGAAGAAAACAACTTTGGATCTCCAAGCCCTCTTAGCCTTCCACGCTATGGCCCGTATCAGAACTCTTCTCTAAAGGAGATGGGTGGGATCTCCTAAAGAAAACTACTAGAAGCTCTCAAGGAAACTAGAAGAGAACTAGAAGGAGAAGAGAATATGTGCAACTATTGCACACTAAGGGGCTGCACGTTTTTCAAGAGTATGTTTATTCCAGCCCTTTGTTACTCCTTTTATAGCATTAAGCAACCTCCTTCTCTTGTACTAATTGAAATAGAAGTCTTACTTCTACACCAAATAGTAACCTTACTATTACCACTATTAGAAGTCCCACTTCAAATAGAAATAGTAACTTCCTAATTCCTTCATCTTAGAGTTCTAGTAGGATTAGTATCTTTCCAATAACTTGGGCTAGCGTGGGGACCACTAGGGATTCCATAGAAAGCTGGCTCCAACTGGGACACGTGACCCCACATCTCATGTGCAATCCGGGCCCACAGTTAATTGCAAATAACACCACTATATAAATGCAATTGCACTCCAGTCTTAGGAATAAATTACAATGAAGACCCTAAACTTCCCGATTACCACAATTAAGCCCCTCTATCAATATCCATGGATTAATTGGACTAAAAACTGTCCCACCAATTTAGATCCACATCTTATTATCCTTGAGCCCCAATTAATCACAGTGATCATCAGTACCATCCAATTAACTCTTAATCGAGATGGGTGCGCACTTACTAATGATAAATCCATTAATTGGCACAAGGGGATAATATAGATAGATTCCATCTTGACCATTGGATGTTCCCATAGTCCTACTACCACATACCCAAGACACCGAGGTGTTGACCTACAGTTGGCCTCACTCATTGGTGACTCAAAACAAATGAATAGATAGAAACTTGAGTTCATCAATGTCTCAGGATTGAGAGCCTATTGCTAGGGAATTATGAGAGCAAACCTTAAACTCGAGACAGTATTCCATAAGGTGCTTCTCATGGTCCTTCAATACATCCAATGTACCAGCACCGTGATCTAGAATCTTACATTCTTTTGATCGAGACAAATCACACTATTTTATAGTGATCAAAGCGCTGCAACCTTATCAGATGAGATGCCCAGTCTCATCACCGGTTGTGAAGATGTTTAAGTATAAGATTTGTGACAAATGTCTCCTGTGTGTGGATCTTATCCAGACACATATATCACATCTAATATACTAACGGGACCCGGTTCATCTCATGAACCATTTATGTCATTTGTATTAGTCAAGTGCATTAAGTAGTAAAACACCATTCATCTCATGAAAGGAAAGCATGATAGTATTGATAAATAAAGAAATTAATCAGTTTATTTACATCATATGATGGATTGAGTCCATACAATCTAACATATAGTTCCATTTTTATCAAACTGTTTTGTAAAACATCACTTATAATAATGTGGCAACCCTTCAATGGTGCATTTGCAGCTGGCTTGTGCTCATTAGTTCAACATGGACGTCTCTGTTGGAAGAATTTTTTTTCTTTTTTTTTCTCTGTCTTTTCTGGACAGTGTTCGTTTCTCCATCCTTTCAGTGTGGTAAATCCATGTAATCCAAATAAAAAAATCCATTCCATTCTTTTGTTTCCATTTATGTTATTTTTCAAGGTTTACAGTGTGCATGTAGGAGTTATAAATCTCGAAACTTATCATGTGGAATGATGTTGGAATTTTGGCTTCTACTCAAATATTTTAGTAAGAATATCTACTAGTAGGTTTTTATTGAGAGGAGAGTCGATAATGAGAACTTGTAATATATCAGATAATTCTGCTGCAACCCTTTTCTTGTGAGCCTTGAACTACTGTAGATAAATCTTTTTTTATTTACTTTTTTTATTTATTGTTTTTGTTCATAAATGGTGTTATGGATCAATGTTCAAGTATAGTGTAACATAATCACTATTATCGTCGTCATTATTTTAGCCTTTGTCCTCAAATTGTTGGACAATATGCTAATATAGCAAAGATCCTAACTGCTAGCTTGGGTACAAGTGATCTCTTGTGCTTGTTTACATGTATGAATGAGGGACAAGGTTGTGGCAATGAAGGAAAACGAGTGCTGAAAGGTAGCGCTCTACAAAGGAATTACCGATCGCCTGCAACACATACAATCAATGGTATCCAGTTGGATTAACATTAGTCAAAGCATTGGTTCAGCTGCTCTCAACCTTGTCGTTGTTTGATTTACAAGTCAACAGACTTTAGCATATATGTCCCATTGACTCAAGGTTACCTTTGCGGGTTCTATTTTTCCAGTCGCACCTATTCTGAGTCGTTCTCAGGCACACTCTAGTATCCAACTTGTCTTTCCTTGCAACTTGGTACATTGTCGTCTTCAGTCAGCCCTTTCTATGGTCAACCCCTTTCTATGCCCTTTCACTTGTAGCCTTGCTATAGGTCAGACAAGGGCTGTTTTTTTTTTTTTTTTATCATTTACATGTGTGTTTAAAGTTGAAACCATATCAAGTGACTACTCTTGATAATTCTTCTCGTTGATGTATTCATTTCTAATTCTATCTTGCTTGTAAATCTACTGTTGCAGGAAGAAGGAACATTGCGCAACGCGTGGGAGACTTTGTCTATTTCCGTACTTAAAATAAAATAAGCTTGTATGCATAGATAGCACGAAAACAAAGTCGATCGTTCAAGGATAGGTTTTTAATCCCCGTGTGACTAATCAAGATGAAATCTTCACATTAGCTTGTGTCACTGACCAAACTTTACAGAAAACTCAATTAAAATTGACAGTATTGCGGCATACTACTGCAAGGAAGATGCATCACCACTGTTCATGAGATTAGAGGGTCAGTTATTGGTAAGAGGAAGGTGTTAGCCACGTACGCAAAAAAGGGGGCAATTGGGCGGAGGTCCTTCAATTTTTGATTTTATGGCCTTACAACGACACTTTCTTTTCATAGTGTTGTAAGTCCTTTCAAATTTGAAGATCTAAAATATCCAAATTGCCCTCTCTCTAAAAGTCCTTATCTATTTAAAGATAAATCATATCCCATGATTAGTGGGATATGCCATTAATAATGGCCAGCTACTATTTAAGTGGACACGATTATTGAAAATATCATTAATGAGATTTTGAAATAAATTTAAGAAAAACACAATTAAAATTCAAAAGACACAAATAAATTTTAAAATAATGCAACTAAATTTCAAAAAATGCACATAAATCTCAAAAGAATGCAAATAAATTTAAAAAGACAAAAACAAATTTCAAAAGATTCAATTGAATTTTAAAAAAATATAAATAAATTTCAAAAGACATGAATAAAATTCATGTAACTTTGTTTTTAAGGTACATAAATTTTTTTTTTAACTGGTTATGATCTCGAACACAGATAAACTCATATAAACTCACATCAAAGTTCAAAAAAAGTGCAAATCAAATTAATATAAATACACAACAAGCTTAGATAAATTACTTTCAAATTCAGATAAATTGAAGTCACACTTAGATTAATTTACAGCAAATAGAGATTAATTAGGATAGAAGACAGATAAATTCATATAAATACAGATATAACTTTAATTTAAAGTTAGATAATTTCATGACAAAATTAGATAATATATACAAAAACTCAGATAAATTAATAGCAAACTCAGAAAAGCAGTAAATTTATCTGAGTTTTTTGATAATTTATCTTAACTTCTAGCAGAATTCAGACAAATTTATGTGAGTTTTGTGCAACTTTTCTGAGTTTCGAATAAATTTATTTTAATCTGGACCAACACAAATTTATCCGAGTAGATAAATTAACAGCAAACTCAGAAATACAGTAAATTTATCTGAGTTTTCTGAAAACTTATCTTAACTTCTGGCACAACTTAGATAATATATATAAGTTTTGAACAACTTTTCTGAGTTGCGAATAAATTTATCTGAGTCTGGACCATCACAAATTTATCCGAGCAGATAAATTAACAGCAAACTCAGAAAAATAGTAAATTTATCTGAGTTTTCTGAAAACTTATCTTAACTTCTTTCAAAACTCAGAAAAATTTATTTGAGTTTTGAACAACTTTTTTGGTTTACGAACAAATTTATCTGAGTCTGGACCAACACAAATTTGCTGGCATACTGACTGAGGGGATGCTGGGCATTATAGCCGATCATGTGCAAAAGCTCCGTCGTCCTCTTTCCCTTTTCTATCTTCTTCTTATAGCTTGGCTTGAATTAAGCCAACTTCTCTCCTATCTCTTTCCCTATATGCCACTTGTCAAGATCATGGGAGAAAAGGCCGTGTGCTTTTGATCATGCAAACCGAGACAAGAGATATGCAATTGAACGCTACAACCCTTGAGATCAATACTTGGAACTCTACGAAACAAAGAACCTAGACTACTTCTCTTTTATCTGACTCCAACGAGTCTATGTGGCCCATCAGAGATCTCCTCTACAACTCTTCTCATCTTCTCAGGAGAGTTATTGCACAAATCAAAACCGAGAAGCACCGAGTCGAACCAGTTTCTCTCCAATCGATCGAAGAAGACTTTAGGGTTTTACATAGCCCTAGATAGAGGGGGAGAATGAAAATTTTAAAATTTTGAAATTCAAATTTTTATGCCTAAAAAGCAAAAAGGGCAAATCAGTCATGAAAATGTCTGATGTGGTGTATATAGAGACTTCTCGTCAAACTATGTACAGTTGTATGAATCATAGACCTTAAAGGAAAAGTTGTTGGAATGGATGCCTTACAAGACCAATATAAGGGATATCTGGCTAATTTACCCAAAAAAAAAAAAAAGTTATTAAAACCAAATAAGTACTGCTAATAGAAGATAGGTTTAGGCATTTGTTAGCCTATGATGACAGCTTCTTTTTGCAATCCAGTCCATGCACGCTTCGATCTTACCTTGTTTGTTGTTGATGAACAAGGTCACATTGGTAGGCAAGACAGTGATATATAATAGACCAAATCAGTTCGTAATTTTTTTTTTTCCTTCCCAGAAGAAGTCGAATTGTCTGACTTCAATGGTTGAGTTTTGGACTTGAATGAAAGTGCCCTGGATCTTGGACACTGGTCCAAATCCTATGCAACCACGGATGAGTTGATGAGATGTGTAACTAAGATTTGATCCACATGGCGAAAGCAACCATAGCCATAGGATAGGTTTGGTGGACCTATAACCCAGGGCGTGAGTTGGGGTGACATCGTCTACAAGAGGGCGGGTGTGATACTCTGTCTCTCGCGTGGGCAAGTCCGGATCCTGTGAGTGACGGGTATTTATATTACAGGGGCCTTTAGAAAAGACAGAGAAAGAAAATGAATTTGAGTGTTTTTTGTACATACCTCTCTTAATGTTTTAGCAATTGTAAATAGGCTCGTCTAGTTTCAGTATACCTCATTGCTTTTTTGTTTTAATACCTCCCATAAGCCAAAAATGAGTAAGCATTGCAACCTCTTAAGTTTTTAAAGTGCAATGACACCTTTGTCCATCATTTTATCCCTATGTACTTTATTTAAAAAGCTTGGACTTATGTTTCTCCAAAGCTTGTAACATTGACATTTACTATATTACATTTAGGAGAAAGGAACCTACATAAAATCCATTTCTATCAATATGAGGCCCATTTCATTAAATCAAAATTGAACATAACAGCTATGAAGACCTGGACTTATAACTGGTTATAACTGCCCAACCCATGCATGACCCACCAAATGAAATCTAAAGTCAAGAATAGAACTTATCATGTCAAAAAATTATATCTTTTACCTTATTTGCTCTTAGAAGAGGTAAAATATCAGCCAACAAGAGATTTTATAAAATCTAAAAAGATTATGAGAATGACATTTGGTCAAAACAAACATGAATCATGAGCTTAAAGACTTCACCCTAATAGATTACTTTAATTTCTCCTTCACCACAATTCTCCTAGCCTACAAATTTATTAAAAATAAGTGACGTGCTTGCGGGAGGGCTGGGCATGTTTTGCCCATTCTCAGTCCTATTTTGGCCAGGCTTTAAGACCATTGTCTAAGTCCAGCCCACTAGGCTCAATTTTTTTAAAAGAAGCCTTGTATTGTTGAAACGGGCTGGGTATCCATTTTGACGGGCTCAGTTGACTGGCCTAAAATCATTCATTTGATAGACTGGGCTGTTTTGTTGAAATGGGCTCAATTGACAGGCCACGTCGATAGCACAATAATTCTCCTTTCAAAAAAATATGCACAAAAAACATACATTGCTTTAAGCTGCCATGACATTACAAGCCATGATTTTTTCTACAAAAATCTCTCCATCTATCTCCTCTATCTTCTAAAGTCTCTCAATCAATATCCCCTAAAATCTTTCTATTTTACTATACTCTCTCTCTCTCTCTCTCTCTCTCTCTCTCTCTCAATCTTATCTATCTTTCATCTTCTCAAAATTATAATATTTCTATTTTAATATTTGAATTCCTAATTGCATCAAGGTATCTTTCTCAAAATGGTGGATTACCTTAAGCACATCCAAACCAATCATTTAAATTGTCATCTCTTGTGTTGTTTGAGTCCCAAGATTTTCCTTCATCATCAGAAATACTAGACATTTAAATAAGGGGAGGGCTCTCCTCAACTGCAGTTGAGGAGAGCCTCAGCTGCAGGCGTGTGGATGCCTCGTGTGGATTAAAAACGGAAGACTAGTCATTTGGGTCAAAAGCATTTGACGCCCCAGCCCGCCAGAATTTTCATTTCCCCCCTTCCATTCCATCGTCCCTGATCCCAGCCATCAACGGAACTGCGGAACTGCTCTCGCCCATCAGCTGCTCTCTCCCTCCCATCGCTTCTCTCTCCCAGCGCATCTCCTCCCTGCTCTCTCCAAACCTAATCGCTCCCAGAGCCTGCGATCAGACATCGCTTCTCATCGGCATCGCCTCTCCAGCTGCTCATCTCCAGACCCAATCGCTCCCAGAGCCTGCGTTCTGCCGCGTCGCTCTTCCGCTGTTCTGTTGTGTCTCTGCTGCTGCGATATCTGCTTCTCTGCTTCGCGATCGTGATCTCCCACTGCTGCGGTGCCATCCTCTTTCCCTGTTTCTTTGGCGACCGTTGCCCTACTACAGTGGTTCCCTGTTTCTCTGGCGATCTCTCTCTCCCATCTTACTGCGATGTCTCTCTCCCATATCTCCTGCAATCTCTCTCTCCCATTGGCGATCTCTCTCTCTAGCATGCGATCTCTCTCACTGCAATGTTGTGTCCCTCTCGCCTGCGATCTCTCTGTCGCTGTTCTGCTGCGTCGTCTCTCTCTCTAGCTCCGCTGATCTCTCCTGCTCCGCTGATCTCTCCTACTTCGCCTCGCTCTCTGTTTCTCCAGCTCCTGATCTTTGTTTCTCCAGCAGCTGTTTCGATCCCTCTTTCTCTGGTTGCGCGATCCATCTCTCTCACTCTCTCCCCCTCTCTGCTGCAATATCTCCCTCATCTCGCTGCTCCTCTCCCCCTCTCTGCTGCGATATCTCCCTCATCTCGCTGCTCCTCTCCCCCTCTCTGCTGCGATTCTACCCATCTCTCCCTCTCTCGTTGTCGCAGATCAGCAAGGTAATTGTTCTGATTTTTTCCAAAAAAACAGAGATCATTGGCATGGTTGTAAACTGTAGCCTACCAACTAAAGGAGAGGAGCATCCTTGTGGAATTTTCATTCATGTATTTGCATAAGAGAATTTATACTTCAAGATAAAGGTGCTCCAAATGCCATCCGTTGATCCTGCATTATAACATGCACTCTCTACTTTTTTATGAGCCTTCTTAATGATAGTGATATCTCTAGCTATTAATGGAAATGACATGAGATTGATGCAGATAAAAAATTGTGTTTTGTTCAAAGTTATGGGCGTGAATGTAATAATTTCAATGAAGAAAATATGTAATTGTTTGAACAAGATTTGTATTCTGTTGTAGGAAATGGCTGTGGATGAACAATGTTGTAGTATACATAGACATGTGGTTGTGGAGAAACACGGATAGATGATGAATAAACTATACATGTGGTTGTGGATGCCATTGTATATTGTTTACTGTTATTAAACATTTCATGGACTTAATTTGATGAATGAAACAACTTTATGCCACTGTATGCCATTGTATGTTGGTTCGAGTTCCTTAAATTAGTAATCATTTTATAGCGAAGTTGGTTCCATCTTCAGACGGCGTTTTAAGCTCGCAGTTCTAAATCGATTAGTGCAAGACCACAAAACCACAACAAAATGTCGTCAGCATCGTCTTCGGTACGAAACTTAGAATGGGCTCCAAAGTGCCCATGTGGGTATGGGTATATGATCTTAAAAACATCTCGTACAGCCCATAATCCAGGACGAAGATTTTGGAAATGTCCAGATTTACAAGTAAGTGTCTATTCATTCCAGCTCCTTAAATTAGTATTTATTTTCACTCAAATATTAATTTTGCATTTGCTATGAATCTGTGTGTAGGGAGAAAAAGGTTGCGGGTTGTTGATTTGGATGGACGAGGTCGCAACTGAATATACACAGGGACGAAGTTTCAACCGTGTGCAAAACGAAAGTAGAGAAGATGAAATCAGAAAGTCAATTCAAGAGATGAAGCAGGAGATTATGAATGAAATCAAAGTTTTGAGAGAAAGGGTAGAAGCTCAGAAACAACACTCAAAATTTAGCAGTATTATATTGATGATGTTTCTGGTATTTGTTGGATATGTATGGGGATCAAACGTTGCAACATGAGGATAGCTATCCCTATTAGTTGTTGTTTTTTCTTTTTTTTTTTTGGGAGATGTCCAGACGCACATGTATATTATCTCTAAAATGTGTAATGAGTAGTAGTTAATGGAGTCAGCTACTTGAATGTGTTTCTTTTTCTAGATCTTGTTTTAGAGATTTTCTGCACAAAAAATAAAAATAAAAAAAAGAGAGATTAAAACAATGGGAATGACAAAAGAAGTGAATAGTTAATAAAGCATTCTGTAAGAATGACTTCATTTTGTATAGAGAGATTAAGTTGGAAAGGTTTCAGCATTTTTTGGCGACTGAGTTGTAAAAGTGCGCGAATAGAAAACGGGTCAAACGCGATCTTACCATACCCAAAAATAGCAGATATGTAGTCCAGAATATGGACTTCGAAAAACCGAAATTACAACCGAAAACAACCTCGGGAAGTGGGTCAACCACTGCCCCAAACAGGGGTACTCAGCAAGGTTTCAGCATTTTTTGGCGACTGAGTTGTAAAAGTGCGCGAATAGAAAACGGGTCAAACGCGATCTTACCATACCCAAAAATAGCAGATTTCATGTCCGGAATATGTGCTTCGAACACCCCAAATTTCATCCGAAAATACACTCGGGAAGTGGGTCAACCACTGCCTCAAAAGGGGGTACTCAGCAAGGTTTCTGCAGGTTTTTTGGACTGAGTTGAAAAATTGCGCTAGTAGAAAACGGATCAAACGCGATCTTTCCATACCCCAAAAAAGCAGATTTCATGTCCGGAATATGTGCTTCGAACACCCCAAATTTCATCCGAAAATACACTCGGGAAGTGGGTCAACCACTGCTCAAAAAAGGGGTACTCAGCAAGGTTTCTGCAGGTTTTTTGGACTGAGTTGAAAAATTGCGCGAGTAGAAAACGGATCAAACGCGATCTTTCCATACCCCAAAAAAGCAGATTTCATGTCCGGAATATGTGCTTCGAACACCCCAAATTTCATCCGAAAATACACTCGGGAAGTGGGTCAACCACTGCCTCAAAAGGGGGTACTCAGCAAGGTTTCTGCAGGTTTTTTGGACTGAGTTGAAAAATTGCGCTAGTAGAAAACGGATCAAACGCAATCTTTCCATACCCCAAAAAAGCAGATTTCATGTCCGGAATATGTGCTTCGAACACCCCAAATTTCATCCGAAAATACCCTCGGGAAGTGGGTCAACCACTGCCTCAAAAGGGGGTACTCAGCAAGGTTTCTGCAGGGTTTCTGCACACATTTCCAAAATCTGCATGAAGGCACTAGAATAAGAAAGAATGAAATCCATCAACCTATCAAGCTCTTTCATATAGTCTACAAACACAATTCCTGCACACAGCTATAACCAACATTCTGCACATTCATTCATTACACAATATTGGTCATCAACCTATCAAGCTCTTTCATATAGTCTACAAACACAATTCCTGCACACAGCTATAACCAACATTCTGCACACATTTCCAATGTCTACATGAAGCCACTAGAATAAGAAAGAAAGAAATCCATTCATTCATTACACAATATTGGTCATCAACCTATCAAGCTCTTTCATATAGTCTACAAACACAATTCCTGCACACAGCTATAACCAACATTTTGCACACATTTCCAATGTCTACATGAAGCCACTAGAATAAGAAAGAAAGAAATTCATTCATTCATTACACAATATTGTTCATCAACCTATCAAATTCAGACATAAAACTACATAAACAAAATTCCTGTTCAGTGTGAATCTTCATCAACATCAAAAGGAACAAAAGGTGGGCATAACAAAGAAGATGATGGGAGTCTTGATGGCTTCTCTGCATAATGTCTTCATGGCTTCTTCTCTGCATAAATACAGAATCGCACCTTATCTGCATTATAGTAATTGAGCTGCAATAGACATGCAACTTGTGATAAGTTATGGAGGGAAAGGACTTATGAAAACATAAACATCAACATTCGTCATCATAAAATTCTTAAAAGTAAGAAATAAATTATTTACCTGTATCATCAGCAGAGCTTTCTCTACTTCCCAAGTTAGAATCTAGCTTCTTCCATGGATCATCCTCAACTAACCTGAAATATTTTTTTATAAGTAATAGTTTTATATGAATCATGGAAGATAAAAAGAAAACTCACATTAAATCGTTTACCTGTTCAATAACACAGGACAATTTCGCTTGTCATGTGATACACCGCGCTTGTTGCAACCCTTACAAAGACGCCCTTTTATTGCATTTTCCTTCGATGATTTAAGTCTCTTCGCACGTCCTTTCGTTACAACATGCGCCGGCTCATGGTATTCAACCACATTACTATCCACAAGTCCATTCCCTTTCTCAATGCTTGTATTTGATGGGTCGTTTAATGTCAGCTGCCTTAATTTCATTTCCAAATCCTTATGACCACTGATTAAAAAATCGAACCCTTCTCTAGATTGACTAGCTATGTCAATTAGTCCTGCAAACATACATGACAAGTGACTATGTCGAGCCAAGCATTGGTTAACACCGACAGATCCACCCGATTCAACATCTACAAATGAATCTTTTGTAACACCCTTCGTCCATCGCTTCAAAATGTAGCGCTCGGGTAAAATTAGTATAGAACATCTCTTCAAGACACACAAAATGTGGCAACAAGGGATGCCTTCAAATTCAAACTTCTTGCAAGAACAATATGCATGCTTCTCGTCTTTTTTCCATAAGACATCTCTATCAATTTGCTTCTCATCGGAATAATTTTTCACGACGAACTTACATGTCACATCATCCTCATAAACAATAACTTCTGCAACTGACATGGTGGCGAATAACTCATCTTGAAATTTATAAAATAAGTTTCTTGTATATACTTCGGCCATTTGCTTTTCCATTGGTGAACATGTCTTCATTTTAGGCCTCCCATTGCTATTCTCAAAATCCTCTTTCTTTTCAAGATACTTTAGACGTTCAACCCCGGCGTCAAAACGCAATATGAAATCAAGGAGGGAATTCTTGTATTCTACATACTGCTTTACAAATGCATTCATGCTTTCACTTCTTTGAGTGGTTGACATGCCACCAAAAAATTTTTCCTTTAAATATGCCGGAACCCACATATGACGAATCTTAAATATATCCGCCAACCAATCATTATCCATAAGCTTATTGTCTGTTATGATCTGATTCCAAAAACTCACGAATTGATCGGTAGTATCAGAGTTATGAACACATTTTTTTATCTGCTCTATTAAACCCTCATTGTGAATATGAACCCCTCCTAAATTCGTAGGCAACTTCTCCAAAATGTGCCATAGGCAATACCGATGAACAGTATTTGGCATGACATTCTTTATAGCTTTTGTCATTGCCAAATCTTGATCTGTTATAATACCCTTTGGTGGACCAAATGACATGGCTTCAAGCCATGTGTTAAACAACCACTCAAAGGACTCCGTTTTTTCATTCGGTAGAAACCCACATCCGAATAAAGTAGTTTGCCCATGGTGATTGCAACCTACAAAAGCGGCAAAAATAAGTTCGTAACAGTTTGTCTTGTAGGTTGTATCAAATGTCACCACATCGCCAAACAATTTGTAAGCCGAACGAAATGCTCCATTTGCCCAAAACACATGTGTTATCTTCTTTTCTGCATCTCGCTCAATGGTATATGTGAAACCATTTCCCATTTCTTTGCGATTTTCAAAAAGTTGAAATAACAACTGTCCATCTAGCCCCCTTTTCTTTTCCTTTTCATCCCTACGGTGATTCTTGGCATCCTTATCTGTAAATCCTATTTTGTCTAGTCCCCCAGATTGAGATGCAAACACTTGCATTTGTTGTTTGCTTCGCACGTTTGCTGAATCATATGTGTTTATAAGTTGTCGCTTTGATTCTGGCACTTCGCGATGCGACCTCAGCATAAATCTCTTACTCGGAGTAGCAGGGGCATGAGAGTGTTGAGGTACAAACTTGGATACCACATAACCACCTGACTTATCTATTTTCACTTGCAACTTAGCCTTACAATCGAATCTTGTTTCCATTCGACGTCTTTGAACAAGTTCCTTATCAATCCAGTGTTTTTCATCTGTTTTACCCTCCTTTGAACAAACAAATCGCTTCCATACGACTTCCCCATCTTTGCCTCTATTACTAGATTCTTTTCTTATACTAAATCCAGCGAGTTTTCCATATGCATTGTAAAAGTTATACGCTTCATCTAAATTTTCAAAATGCATGCCCAATCTTGGTGTCATGGCTTCATCCACAACCGCGTAATGGACAACTGGTGATGAGGAGGAGGTCATATCCATATCCATATCCAATATCCAATCTGGATCACAAATAATTAAATGAATAACAAACCCAAAGAATAAATTCTAAAACCATGACTACTCCATGACATGCAAAGGAGAAACTTGGATTTAGCCACAAATAAAAAAACAAGAGTTCTCTATATGATTTCAAACATGCTGATTATTTTACTAAAATCTATCCTACAATTTCTACCGTTTGAGATAAATTAAAAAATTTTGAAGCTTACAATACAACTGGTGAGCAGAATTCTGAGCAGAATTTTGAGACTGATATGGAGACAGGGCAAGATATAGCATGTTTCAATATATCTGTTTAAAAAAAAATTGAATAATTCTATTGTGATAATACATAAAAAAAATAATATGGATTCTCTATTCCAACCTATTATATTTAGGCCTTAGTATAAAGAAAGAGGTAAGGATCCATTGGCATTTGAGGGCTTTCGATGGAAAAAAAACCTTTCTTTTGATGGAAAAATAGAACCATTTGAGGGCTTTCGGTTTTTTTCATGTGCCCAGTGGTGATCCATTGGCATAATCTTAAGAACAGTAACTTCTATTTTACCTTGCTCAGCGACGAGAGAGGGAGAGATGAGGGGAATCGCAACAGAGAGGAGGAGAGGAGCAGCGGGATGAGGAGCAATCGAAGCAGAGCGTGGGAGAGACAGAGAGTGGGAGAAGCATAGACCGCAGCACAGAGAGGGAGAGATCGCTGGACAGACGACACAGTGGTAGCAGGGCAACAGTGGCCAGAGAAACCGGGAAACACTGTAGCAGGGCAACGGAGAAACAGATCGCGCAACCAGAGAAATAGGGATCGAAACAGCTGCTGGAGAAACAGAGATCAGAGTAGGAGCTGGAGAAACAGAGAGCGAGGCGCAGCAGCGGAGCAGGAGAGATCAGCGGAGCTAGAGAGAGAGGCCACGCAGCAGAACAGCGACAGAGAGATCGCAGGCGAGAGAGAAGCAGATATCGCAGCAGCAGAGACACAATGGAACAACGGAAGAGCGACGCGGCAGAACGCAGGCTCTGGGAGCGATTGGGTCTGGAGATGAACAGCTGGAGAGGTGATGCCGATGAGAAGCGATGTCTGATCGCAGGCTCTGGGAGCGATTAGGTTTGGAGAGAGCAGGGAGGAGATGCGCTGGGAGGGAGAAGCGATGGGAGGGAGAGAGCAGCTGATGGGCGAGAGCAGTTCTGCAGTTCCGTTGATGGCTGGGATCAGGGACGATGGAATGGAAGGGGGCAAATGAAAATTCTGGCGGGCTGGGGCGTCAAATGCTTTTGACCCAAATGACTAGTCTTCCGTTTTTAATCCACACGAGGCATCCACACGCCTGCAGCTGAGGCTCTCCTCAACTGCAGTTGAGGAGAGCCCTCCCCTTTAAATAAAAGCATTTAAATAAACCAATCAAATCATAATTGTCTAAACCAACGACACATCAAATGTAAGCTGTGGATTTCCATAAAGTGGGATATGTTGTATTTAAAATTATGATTTATTAAAAGCAACCATTTTATCAACAGCTTGATAGCATTTTTCACAATCTGATGGTAAATGTAAGTCCAACGAATATGGACTAAAATCATCACACACACAATTTAAGTGGTTAAAAGGTGGCCCATACATATAGGTTTACTTCAATTTACTTGACCAACAAAATTAACTCTCTCTCATCACAGAAAATTTTCTCCCAGCATTGAACCGTCAGGAAAGGTGAGACCTCCCTAAATTTTACCAGAACAAATGATACCGATGTACAGTGGACAGAGCACGGGAGAGAATCATCTCTCTAACCACTGTCTAATGTACCTCTCACTCTCATAAGTTTTAGGCGTGATAAGAATTTTAGGAATCCGGATCCCCTGTCACAATTTTATAAGTGGTGCTCCGGGATTGGATGAAACGGTATTGAACAGGGGATCCGGATTCAAATTTTAGTAGTTCGTGAGATTCCTATGTCATTAATCCAACCTCTTCACACACACTACCCTTCACGAATTGGCATAATTTATACATGGTAAAGTTGTCGTCTTTCTATGATGCTTTGAATCATTCATTAGATGTATGTTGCTTTATATATATGAGTTTGGGTTCTAATAGCAAGAACAAGCTGCTAAGCCTAATTGCAAGAACAAGTGGCTAACTCTTATTTTCTCATTTTGATACATTTTCAAAATCTTTGTTATTATTCTCTTCATATGTAGTAAATCTGGTTAAATACCTACAAAATAATTTAAAACCAACGGTTATATTCATCTCTGATCAATTTACCAATTGAATTGAGTTTTTTTGAAGATATTTTTTCCTATTTGTTCCCTTAGTGAGGCTATCAAAGATGATAACTGAAAATGAAAGTAACGCAATAGGTAAACTATATGCCTAACCCATTCACTTTTTCTTAGATTTGCAATATGTAATATATTAATATTCTATCTTTCAATTCTAACATATGCATTTGTACCAAGGAGGGGAGTTTCAATTTGTAATTATTTTTATTAAATTGAATTAAAAGTTTCAAAATGATTCAAGTATATTTTGAAACTATTTAAAGCAATCTTAAATTTCCAAAAGGAAAATTTAAATGAAAAGTTCAGATACATTAAAATCTATGAAAGGAAATTTGATTCTTACTTTTATGTAAGTTTATTTTTTTCTTTTTTTCTTTTGAATAAAGTTTTATATATAGAATTTTAATAATAATAAATTATATATTTCTTTATGTAAAAATTATTTTTTCATTAATAATTAAAAAAAATCGCATATTTTAATATATTTCTATTTTGTAAGGCTGGGCTTTTGCCGCTAGTATGAGATTAGATAAAATCAACATACTTCAACATCCAATTTGTAGGGGAGATCATATAGAGAAGAGGATATTTTAGAGAAAAAAAAAAAAAAAAAAAAAGAACAGTTCCCTTTGTTGAATACAATTAGGGCCCATCTACATAAGGTGGAGTTGGATTGGACCTACGTTTACTATAATTAGTCAGGTCTAGGTCCTATTCCAAGGATCCAGAATCTGACCTGGATCCAGTGAAATTTAATCCTGTCTGATCAATGCATAGTTATAATAAGTCCTACTCCAATGATCCAGAATCTGACCTGGATCGAGTGAAATTTAACCCAGTCTGATCAATCCATGGTTATAATAAATCTATTTTTAAGAATTTAGAGTCATGTCTCAAGTTAGACCATAAGTCCCTAGAAGTGTCCCTATTGACAATTTGATCTGTCTGAAGGCCAAGAAAGAGCAAATGGTAAATAATAGTCATTTGATTTCACAACTCTACTCATCTTACATTGAGAAACTTACCAAACGAAAGCCATGTATAAATTGATGATATGATATTAGATATAAGAAACATTCATTACCCATTGGTCAAGGATCATACAATACAATACATAAACTGGACTCCAAACACAACATGTTTTTTTTATTACATAAACAAAGGAAGAGAAAAAAGGAAAAGAAGAAAACACTTAAGCAACGCGACCTCCAGACACTCCACAAACAGGGAGGAGTTAAAGGTAAACATATATAGCAACATATAAATCCAAACATGAATCACTTTTTAAATTTAAACGGACGCGCCGGTTTGAAAATGATGTGGGGCTACTGCTTGATTCCTTCATCCACATTGATATTGGCCCACCATTTCTCTTCGCCTCTGATCTTCAATGGAGCAGCACTAGAATTCATTTTAACCGGAGCCGGCCCTGGGCCAAAGCCCAGGAAGCCGCCGCTTTAAGCCCCCAATTTTTGTCCATTTTTGGGGCCCCAAATTTCTTTAGCCCATATAATATATAGGTTTGTAAAAAATAAAAAAAGGCTGCCCAAGACATAAGAAAGGGTCCGATTTCTAAACAGCCCATTACAAAAGGGCCCTAAATTAATGATTTTGTGTTATATTTAAAAGTAAAAAAATGAAAAAAAGTGTATGAAACTTTGGAAATTGAAAAAGATTAGGTCGGCTATTATAGAGTAGTTTTGGATGCCAATTCACTTTCGATTTCGGAGATCAAATACACCCTCTCTCTCTCTCTCTCTCTCTCTCTCTCTCTCTCTTCTTATTCACAATCAAAACTAAGTCTCCTCATTCCCAATTAAAATTGGGTTTTTGGACAGCAAAACCGTTTTCGACTTTCCGTTTAAGTGTTTCACCGCTTTGTGCCGACGAGCCAGGAAGAGAATCAGGTGATTGAAAATTCTCTCCTTTCCAAGTTTCAAATAATATTTTAAAAATGAGGCATTATTTTTTTTATCTTCCAAAAACCATTTTCGACTTTCCGTTTATGTGTTTCACCGTTTTGTGCCGACGAGCCGGGAAGAGAATCAGGTGATTGAACATTCTCTCATTTCCAAGTTTCAAAGAATATTTTAAAAATGAGCCATTATTTTTTTTATCTTCCAAAAACCGTTTTCGACTTTTCGTTTATGTGTTTCACCGCTTTGTGCCGACGAGCCGAGAAGAGAATCAGGTGATTGAACATTCTCTCCTTTCCAAGTTTCAAAGAATATTTTAAAACTGAGTCATTATTATTTTTTATCTGTTCTTTTAATCTTTTTGACTTTTAAGGGGACAAGACTATTGATTAACATATTTTTTTTGTTATATAAAAACTTGTTGTATACATAAACTCAATATAAAAATAAAAGGATAAGAAAAGGTACCAGTAAGTTTAACTGCAATATCAATTGAATCAAATGATCTTTCTCTTATTATGAAGAAAAAAAAATTAGTTGAATCATCACATTATGAAAATACAAATAATTTGTAGATGAGTTATGTTTGGCAAATTTGTTGATTGTTGTTTATTTGATTTACAGATGCTCTTATGGTGTTGATTAGTTATTGATGCTGGCCTAGCACTCTATTGTTTCGCAACCTCGGTAATTTTACCTGAATTTGAAGCTTTTGAATTTGGATTGATCGTTAGTTCTTGAGTTCTGCATTAGAATATTTCCTAGAATCATGCATCCTAGAAAGTGCCTCTCAGGGTTTGAAAAAAAAAAAAAACGAAAAGTTGATGCACTAATTCAATCTCAATCAGGAGCTCTTGATAAGTTTGTTGTTGCTAAGAAACAAACAGATGATTCAGTTCTAGTTGAAAATTTTGAGGATGAAGAATTTATAGATTTGGTAAATGAAGAGCATGAAGAGACACTTGATGAGGAAATTAATCAGTGGATTAATGAAAATGACAATGAGAATGATGGTAGTCAACATGAAGACCAAAATATAAAATTTCAGCCTTCAAATGTTGATGATCCGAGTAATTGGGATAAGATGGATTAGAATTTACGAGACTTTTTAGTAGAAAGGGGTCCTAAAAGAAGAGTTGACGATGTCAATTATCCTAAAGATGATCTTAATAGACACTTCTCTTCTACACACTACATCCAGCATTTATCCAATGAAGAGAAACGTGATAGAAAGGTTTTTTCAAAATGAAGACATGCACATAGATGTTGCTATTAATCAGTTGAAAGGGCTTATTGCATTTATTGAAAAGTATAGAGAAACTTGATTTGTAGAGGTCTTGATTGAAGCTAAAGATGTTGCAACTAGAATGAATGTTGAGCCGGCATTTCAAGAAAAACGAATCATATATAAAAAGAAGCAATTTGACGAGAACAATAGTGAAGAGGCGACACAGTCAACTGAAGAATATTTTAGAGTGAAGTATTTTTTATATATTGTAGATCAAGCTCTTTCATCACTTCAAAGCCGGTTCGAACAGTTTCAAGTATATGAGAAAACTTTTGAATTTTTGTTTAATTTGAAGGATTTAAATGCTACCAATAATGAAGCTTTGATGTCCTATTGTGCTAATCTTAAAACTTTTTTGAGCAAGGATGCGCTTTCTGATATTGATGGGAGAGACTTATTTTCAGAATTGAAAGTGTTGAAAGAAGTTTTGCCAAAAGAAACAACAAAGCCAATTGATGTGCTCAATTATTTGAAGGTGATGGATGGTTGTTTTCCCAATACATGGATTGCATACAGAATATTGCTAACTATACCAGTTACAGTTGCCTCTGGGGAAAGAAGTTTTTCAAAGTTAAAGTTGATCAAGTCTTACCTTCGGTCAACCATGTCACCGAAAAGATTGAATGGATTAGCTATGTTGTCAATTGAGAAGGCCATGGTTGATAAGATTGATTACGCAGCTTTGATTAGTACATTTGCAGCAAAAAATGCTAAAAGAGTAGTGTTTAAATGAATTTGAAGTGATGTAATGACTATTGATTTTTCTATATATATGTTTTGAATTTTGGTAATGATTAATTTATGACCCATTTTTTGAGACCCCTTTTGAAATCTTTGCTTTAGGCCCCAAAAATTTCAGGGCCGGTGCTGCTGTTAACTTGAAGTGGGAGCTTTTTCAGCTTTGAACATCCTCCGACCTTCAACTCCTCCAAATTTGGTAAGTTTCCACAGCAAATACTCTGCAGTTTGGGTAGCTTCCACAGGCATATCCTTTTTAACAAAGGAAATACAATTTGATCATTATCTATTTCAAGCACCTTCTTCAATCTAGCACAGAATTTTATCTCTAGTGATTCAAGTTGCCCTAGGCATATGATAGAAGAAAAGTAGTAGGCTAGTTTTGGACAGAGATGCAAATGGATGTGCTTTAGGCTTGCAAAGCTTCCACTTCCCATTTCCCAGCCACATACGATTGTCAATTTGGTAGCATCGGAGACCTGCAGTGTCTCCAGGCAATTGAATGCATCCAAAGTTCCATCTTGTACAACCACTATACTTTCCAACTGACAGCATCTCTCAATCCAACAGTACCTCAACTCTTATTCATATTCATCTTGGAACTCTCTCAATGAAGATATTGTCATGAATATGAAGAGATTCTTTGGTAGAAACCGCCCTGCCAATCCTATATGGATAGTTGTTGCCCCCAAAAATTTCAAGACGATTTTCATAGCTCAAAGAATGATTCTTTGCTTTGGTTTGAGCTTAAACATGTTTGTAAGTGAATTGATTTGAATGTTAATGACCATCTCTAATCTTGATATCTGATAGGTACACGTACCGCAATTTTTCCAGGTAAGATATTCCGTCTGGGAATTCTTTGATCCTCGTACTTGAAAGATCGAGCAGTTCAAGGTCTAGTTTGGAGCCAATTTTGAAGAACTGTAGGGACCCGACAACCTCTAAATGAGAGATGAGTCAGATTCGACGCACCTGAGATGTTGACAAGTCGAAGAAATTGCATATCCTGAAATGAGGCCTTTTCTATCTTTCTCACAGTAGTCCCTTCTAAATCAAGCACTTCAAGCTTTTCCCATGCTTGTGAGAAAGAGGGAAGAGCCTCTTAAGTCTCCACCATATTTTAATTCAAGTGAACGAAGGTTGTGCAAGCAAGAAATTAAAGGGGATAAGGAAGTTAAACAAAAACGATAGAGATAGAGAATTCGAAGTAGAGGCATGTATTGAAAAAATAAATCTAGAATCACCCGTAATCGGAATGGAAAAGGTCCATAAGGACTATCAAGGATCAAAGTGGAAAGTTTTAGGCAGTTGGGGGAGGGGTTATCTGTTCCTTGAAGTAGTCTATCTATATCATCCTTAATAAATAAGGGGGTCCTCTTTATTTCTTCCAAGTTTGGGGCTTGGAGAGCTCCTTTGGAACTTGAATCAAAACTCACAAAGTACCTATGAGAATCAATCATATCTCTTATGTGTGATTCCACTTTCACACGGGAATTGAATAATGATCTTTCTAACAAATGACTTCCTACAAACTCTTCCGCATTATAAAATTGATATCTATCTGGGCTCACAAGCAGCATGCATCTTTCTGTAAGCTTTTTCAATAGGGCATTGCCAAAGGTTTTGATTGTCGTCTCTTCCTCTGTCTGAGAATGCTGAAGTAGATCATCCATGAAGCCTTCTAACCTCCAGTAGTCTATCAAACGATTTGCATACACTCTTTCATTGGGATCGAATAGCGAGGCGTGGTAGAAGCATTCTAAAACAATATTCCCAGTCAATAAGCCAGAATAGTCTGGGAGATTAGCAGCCACGTCGATGGACTCATCACGGAACAATGCCCACACCTCTTGTTCACTCAATTCCTCCTCGTCTACACTTTTCGCTTCTTCTAGTCGCATAATGCCTTGCCCATACAGGGGCGGATCCAAAACTTCTAATCTGGGGGGGCTGCACTTAAGTTACACTAAAAAATAGCAACAATGTCTCACCAAAAATTATAAAAAATAGCAACAATGTCCCACCAAAAACTATCTATGTACTATCTTCAAAGAGTGGTCATTTTTATTATACTATTCAAAATCAACAAAAAAATGTCTTCACAATAGATCTTGACAAGTATGACAAAAGACAAACAAAAGTTAAAACATGACACTAGTAAAATCTTGACTTGCGTGGCTTCTTATCAAATTCATCTATTACCAATTCTATGTTGACTTCATTAGCAAACTCTCTTTCGATGTAAATAACCATGCAATCCGCGAGAAACTCGTCATCCATCTTGTTACGGAGTCGTGTTGTGACAAGTTTTATAGCTGAGAAGGCTCGTTCGGCAGTCGCCGTGGAAACAGGAAGAGTCAAGACAAGACGAATCAATCTATCAATCAAATGATAGATAGTTGACTTTTCTATTTCAATTAAAGCTTGACATAACTCAGAAATGGTAAACAATTTCTGAAAACGAGGATGACGATGCACATCAAGCTTATAATGTTGCAATTGACTTCTCAAAATATGTATCTCTTGCTCCATGAAGTCTTCACAATAAAACTTCTCAGCGAGCTTGCAAATATCATCAATATGAAAGTACTTAAAAGCATCTTTTGGGTCGGGTCCAAAGCCGAACTAAGAGAAAGAAGCTCAATTGCCTCCTCAGAGAATCTACTCTTCAACTCCAGCAACTGGAAATCTATTACAGCATTGAAAATATCAACACGATAATGATGCTCAACTGTAATACAATCATTCTGTTGGCAAGAACGGCGTGTACTAATCATATGACGAGAACTCATATCAGGAATACCAATGTCATGTTTTCTGCAAAAAGAAATCACATCCTCAAGAAAGCTACCCTAACATGTTTCTCTCAACTCTTGAAGAAGTTCATTCGTACTTGAGACTAAACCCATGGCATTTAGAATGTCTTGTGACTTTACTTGCAAAGCTTTACATAGTATATTTGTGATCCCCATAGTCTTATGCAATAAATGAAACATAAAGACAAATTCAAAATTCCTCATAGCAACATAAGAACCCTTAGCTTCTCCACGCATAATGTTACTAGACCCATTCTTCATAATGCTTTCAAGAACCGTGCAAGTCACATCATACATCTCTATCAAGCTACAAACAGATTCATAGTGAGAGCTCCATCGAGTATCTCCAGCTCGCTGCGATGTGCGAACTTGATTAGCACCCCGTCCACTATCAAGCACACTACTTGCCAACAAATTATCGATTTCTATTTTTCGATCTTTCTCCAACTCTTTCTTCCAGTTAAGCGTAACATGGAGATTAACAATGGATGCCAACTTCGAAAAGAATAACCAAACGTCTGGCACATCTTTAGAAGCCGCAACTAATACAAGTTGTAGTCAATGCGCAAAACAATGCACATAATATGCATAAGGACACTCTTTAAGAAATAGTGCTTGTAATCCTTTCCATTGACCACGCATATTACTAGCACCATCATAACCCTGGCCTCTCATATTTCCAATAAGCAAATTCTTGTGAGCCAGAACATTGGAAATCTCTTCTTTCAAAGTTAACGCAGAAGTGTCTTCAACACCAACAATAGCAAAAAACCTTTCTCTAACAAAACCACCACGATCAACAAATCGTAGAATAATGGCCATTTGTTCTCTATGTGAATTATCTTATGCTTCATCCACAAGGATACAAAACTTTGCATCACCAACATCTTCGCGTATTTTCTTTCTCACATTTTTCGGCAAATATATGCAAAAGTGTTTTCTGAATACCATGTGAGGTATACTTGGCATTTCCTGGACAATCACGTACTATTTTGGCAACTTTCTTGCTCAACATTTTCGAAAACTCGAACATTGCAATGAAGTTTCCACAATTTTTTGATTTCTTCGATTCATCATGTCCTCTAAAAGGAAACCCTTGTAGTGCAAGCATCCGAATACATTGAATAACATTTCAGAGAAGCAACCGATTATTTCAATTGCTTCTTTAGAAAGTGTATCGAAAACACTATCTATATGTCGAGAAGGATTTATTAGATTCTCACAATACATTGTCGCCGACCTATGTGGAGAACAAAGACCACCTTCATGTTTCAAAAAAGGACACTTCCTCCCATTGTTAACCTTCTTCCAATTCTGAAACCCATCAATGGTAAATACCGGATGCGTCGGTGGATTTGTTTCAAAGAGAAAGCAATAAAAACAATATGCTCTATCCTTGTGGAGTGAATACTCTAGCCAAGGGAATAGTTTGTACCAATTAGCGTTGAACTGTCGGCCTTACTTTCCAAATATGGTCACCGGATAATCTTTTTCTTTCTCATGAGTAGGTCGACAAGGTCTCATTCTAAGATAAGCTACCCGAACTTCATCATGTTTGTTAAGCGGGTATTCATATATAGCAATGCGTTTACCCGGATCACATGCAAATGAAGAAGTGACATCAACTTCTATAAGTGTAACTTCTTGAGCTTTGGAAGAATGTTCAACTATGACTCTTTGGACTCGAGAAGAAGGTTTAACTCCTTCAATTTCAACAACTTGAACTTTGATAGGACGTCGCTCATCCTCATCAAGTTTTGAAATATCAGGAATAGATGTGGAAGTTTTGTCATTTTCAGATTTATCATCTTTTCTCTTATAGAACGATAGAAGAGTTATTGGTTTTTTGGGCGCTTGATGATGCGACATTATAACCTAAGATTAAGATAGTAAATAATCATTAATATACAATACAAAAGACCGGTTTTAATTTTTTTCCTAAGTTTTTTTTTTCTTTTCATTTTCAGCTCACAATGAAGTGATGAACAGAGTTACAGAGGTACTGTAAATGGGAAACCCAATCCCATAATGTGGCAGGCTGGCAGCTTCTAGTAACACAAAGAGCAAATCTTTCTCCACAACCACAAAGAATCAAGATGAAGAATAGAAAGAAACTACAAAATCCCCATTTCATTTTCAGAAAACCATAAAAGAAGAACAAAAAACCAGAAAATGAACAAACCCATGTAATAAAAATACCCCAAATTCGTACTTGAGATCCGGAGGGCACAACCACAAAGAATCAAGTATTCAAGATGAAGAATAGAAAGAAACTACAAAACCTCCATTTCAGAAAACCATAAAAGAAGAACAAAAAACCAGAAAATGAACAAACCCATGTAATAAAAACACCCCAAATTCGTACCTGAGATCCGGAGGGCACAACCACAAAAAATCAAGAATTCAAGATGAAGAATAGAAAAAAACTACAAAACCTCCATTTCAGAAAACCATAAAAGAAGAATAAAAAACCAGAAAATGAACAAACTCATGTAATAAAAACACCCCAAATTCGTACCTGAGATCCGGAGGCAGAGAGAGAGTCGCCGGAGAGCGTCGTTCTCGCCGGAGAGAGTCACCAGCAACCGAGCAACGAATTCACAAACAACTGAAACCAGCTACTTGGAGTGACGGAGGCAGCCTCAATGTTAAAATGGGTGATATGGGTGGGACTAAGAGAGTGAGAGGTAATAGAGAGACAGAGATAGAGACAAAGAATAAGAAAAGAGTTTTGACTTTTGAGACTTGAGTTGTGACTTATGAGACCGGACCCCAAAATTGAAAAACTAGTTTTTTTTTTTTTTTTTTTTTTGGGCTGAAAGCTTGGGTGCCCCCCCCCCCCCCCCCCCCCCCGGTGCCCATATCGGCTTGTGATTATTATCTTTCTGCCATTAGATGGAGTTGGTATTATCTTTCTGCCATTAGATGGAGTTGGGACTCCGATCATTTTCCAATTCATGCGTTCCCAAACATCTTCCAATATTAGCAAGAACCTCTGATTCTTCAAGGCTCTCAAAATTTTCTTTTTCATTTGAGAAGGATCAGAATCCCCTTGTAGGTCAATCTTCAACGCTTGTGCGATTTGCCTTTGCACTTTCCACCTCCACGTTATTCTTCCTTCTTCCATTGCTTTCTCTATTCCTCTCACTGACTTTGTATCTCAAGGACGTTCTTTCTTTAGTTCATCAATTCTCATATGCATCTCCTGTCCAGGACCCTCAGCTCCGGGTATTCTCGCTCTTAAAACCACGTCAAAGAGAGGGGGTTGTTGATGTTTGGCCTTCTCCGTCACCTGTTTCATGATCCTTGACTTTCCCACCCCCTTCCATCCAGAAACTAAAATTGCATGAGTTTCAGTATCTTTCAACCTCAGCCAGATCTGTTGCCGCATCCACGCTGAATAGTCACCCACAAAGTGTCCCGGGCAACCAACTGATCAAATTACATGAGAAAAATATGTTACTGTTTTTTTTTTTTTCTTTAACATTTAATCCATAGTTACCTACTTCACTAATAATGCCTTCAACCTGCAAATTGTTTAGTATGAAAACTGTTCTCATAAATTTTATATGCAGAGTCTTATATATTCATTGGTAGAGTCCACCTTAGAAATCCAGAAAACTCAAAATTATCGTGCCCTGTTTATTACATTCATATTTGATTCATATCAGAGTTGGTCCCACCTTCAAATTGATCACACATGAAATACATAATTTTACCTTCTTTGGTTTTTTATTTTCATCGTGTGTTGTACTGATGAGCAATATAATGGTGGGCCCAATCTAATTTGACCAAGATTTAGCCTGGAGTCATTTGCAGTACAATTATTTTAAGCTGTTGAATTTTAGATTTGGGCCCCAGTGATGGATTGAAAATGAAAGTTGAAAGCTAACATTTGGGCCCGAGTCAAGGAAATGCGTCAAGTTAGGTATGGTTCGCATGCTGAACCCAACTCAATGGGCACATACCTCACCAAGTAACCCAACCTATGAATTGAATTGTTTAAGGTTTATGATACCGAATCTATACCGAATCTTGTCCTATGGCTGGAATGGTTGGGTTGAGTTGGGTTGGGTTTGATGCTGGCTTATATTTTCTATTGTAAAATATAAAATATATTTTGAGGATTGAATTATTAAAACTTGTAACTGAAAACTCTTTGATTATATCTACAATGTCAACTGCCATTTTGCTAAAAAAAAACGTTTCATATTTGAAACCATCGTGGTCATTCAACCTGGCCGGAAGTGATACGGGTTAGGCTCATATTGGTTGAGGTCCTAGTTGGCCCTAGATTTTAAAATCCACAATAAACTCGGTCAGAATATTATCGTTGTT
Source organism: Camphora micrantha (assembly GCA_003546025.1). NCBI lineage: Eukaryota > Viridiplantae > Streptophyta > Magnoliopsida > Laurales > Lauraceae > Camphora > Camphora micrantha. The sequence goes on along the minus strand of QPKB01000008.1, from coordinate 24,276,473 downwards.
ATTCCTGTTTTACCCCTGATAAACGTCAAGATAAGAGTACACCATCTTATGCCATTTCCGAGTATAAAAGTTGCATTTAAGTTGGGTATGCTTGGAGTTACCTACTGATCCAGGTTTGGGCTTAGGTTGAACAAGACTCAACCCAATCTACTTGAGTTCAAACCATAGTTATTAATCTATTTTGTTTTGTCAGAAATGCACCCTGTTCGTGCTCATGGGCCACGTGGAGGCTCACTAGGCCAAAGTAATGCACTAAATGTCAAGTCAATTTGTTATGTTTTGTCTTGTGTTTTTTTTTTTTTTTTTTTTTTAACCTACATTGGGGAGTCCAACACAAGCTCCCTGATAGCATCTGAGATGGAGCCCGTGTTTGTTTTTCATATTTGTGGGCCAACTATCCCAGATCATGCGCCCCTCACAACTAAAGCTTTGGCAGTTACCGAATAAGGGTGTATTAATTTTACCAAAAATAACAATTAAGGGTGTATTAATCCTTTACATGATAATGATAAGGTCTTCTAATCAAACGCCTCATCCGTAAAGTTTCTCCAATTCATAACGAGTTGATCTACATCTTCAGAAGAATGACAAGCCAAATTTCACCGACAGAAAACATAGGGCGACTAGTCTATACGTAGTGTGGACTACTAAGGTTTTTTACTATAATCTTACATTATTTGTCTTGACACTGGGGTAATTGGTGCAGTGGAGGTTGTGTTTACTTGGCGGAAGATCGAACGGGCCCCACGTGCACAATGATTTTAAGGAACCCCTGAAATGGGCTTTGCAATTTGAACCCCTTTTCAATGGGTCCCACTGTTGGACGGGACTATAACTTTACACAGCCCTAATGCACCTCCCACAGCGACGACTTCAGCGCCCATGAGGAAAAGCCACCGGAAAATAAGTTTAAATATATGTTCTTTATTGAAAACTTTTTAAAAAATTTAGGTGCTAATTTGAAAAGCTTTCAAACGTGTCTTTTTTTTAAATAAGACAAAATTTTAAGGCCTTATTTGGAATGTTCCCTATGAGAAATGTAAATCTTCTGTTTTCCTTTTATCTTAATAAAAAATAAAAAATAAAAAGTGTACAGGTGAATCATGTAATAAAAACTCCAATATCATCATCAGATAGAACACACGTAAGATGTTTCATACCTAGCAAGTGTTTTTGGTCGTAACTGGTGCTTGTATCTTCCTCCTCAGAATCCAACTTCTGGAAATATATCTGTTGAGTGATGAGCACAGTAATAAGTATCTTAAGCAAAAGTTTTATTTTCCTATCGTATCATAATTTATCATAAATATATATTTCAAAGCTCAAGTGCAGGGTCCCTACACTGTGCAACATATGGCGCACAATTTCTTTTAGTGGGGAGGCACTGCCCTAATTAACTCCAATCAATACAAATTAATAATTGGAGTGATTTCAAGCTTTACACCTGATTAAGGGCCTGTTTGGATGTTTATAGAATACAATATTTATAGATTTAAATATTACAAGAATAAGATAGTATAGAATGGAATAATGTAATATATTATAATATTTTTGCTGTTTGGCAATTTTTGAAAAATATTATAGATTTTCTATTAAGTTGTTTAGAAGGTTCTACGATTAAAGTAAAATTTATTATTAGAATAATTTTTAATTAAATATCTTTAATTTATATGTAATTTACCATGTCTGGATAAAAAAAAGTAGTGTGACAAAGTAAAGTTCAATTGTCACATTTTTATACCATAAGTTACTTTTCTTTTATCATATAAAACTATAGTAAAGTGTAGTACAGTAAAGTCAATACAAAAAAATAACTACTTTACAACTCTCTCTCCCACTTTATTTCAACACATACTTCATCTCGCCTTACTTGACATCAATCTTTATTTTACTTTACCACACATGTGAATCTTTATTTTACTTTACCACACATGTGAACTAGTCACTTTTTATTTACCATATAAAAAAACTACGATAAAATGTGATTAAGTAAAGTCATACAAAAAGAACCTACTTTACAATTTTCTCCCACTTTACTTCACCATATATATTTTACCTCACCTTTACTTTACCTCACATTTATTGTGCTGTGACATTTACCTTTACTTTAATTTACCAAATATGTAAACAAATACATCATGATGGATTTGGTGAACTAAAGTGTCTACTTTACTCTATCATTTTGTAATCGTCATTTTGAAAGATTTTTATACTGTAGAAAGTTTTCTACAGGGGCTGCAGCAATAAATATTGAATTTTTTGAAAAAAAAAAAGAACCTTTTCTTCCATTTTTTCTTGGGTTGCCAAACGCACAAGATTCTTTTCTTTTGAAAATGAAAGATTATGTTCTATAAAATATTACTTTCTTGTGTTTTATTCCTTTCATTAGAGTTTCAAATGAGTGTAGTATATAGATGAAAATGTGGAGGTGGATGTGTGGTAAGAGTAGGAAAGATAGAATAAAATATAAGCATTTTCAAGAGCATTTAGGGGTAGCAACAATAGTTGATGAATTAAAATAACTTTATTTGAAATGGTTTGGACATGTCCAATGCATGCCAGCTGACATCCGAGGATTTTGCGCACCATAGTTGAGAATAAAGAAACATAATTTTTATAAACAACCCCAACATAGTTAGGAAAAGGCTTTCATGATGATGATGATGATGATGATTTAAAAATCAAATGAATCTCATTATTTGTACTATTAACACATGGACCGTCCCGCTTCAACTGTTCTTGCTCTCTCCTCTTTCTTTCTTTTGGCTCCTGTATAAAGTTTGTTTTTTTAACCTTTTTATCAGTTGTATTTCTGGGGTTGGGCTATCCTAAGCTTATGTTTTCCTCTTTTTTTTAAGGGTTATCCCAAATGAGGCCTTAACTTTTCATTTTATTTTAAAGAAGGACACAAGTTTCAAAACTTTCAAACTAGGGTCTATAAATTTTCCAATAAGTTTTCAATTAAGGCCATCAGCCATTTGAAGGCATTTTTCGGTGACCTTTTACTTTAATTTTTTTAAATACACAAATTACCATCCATTGAAATAAAATCTCCTTCACTTCCTCCATTTTCTCCTCATTTCCTTCACTGGCGTCCTCATAGTGATCGAAGGCAACAAATATCCCCAAGGCGATCGGTTGCACATAGTGGCTACCGGAAACATACCATAGCTTTAAATGAATGTTAATCTTGGTTTTTTATTTAAAAAAATGAGGAAAAAGTCACCGAAAAATACATTTAAATGGCTAGATATCCTTAATAGAAAACTACTTGAAAACTTGGGCCCTAAGTTGAGAAGTATTGAAATTTGTATCCTTTTTTTAACTTAAGTAAAAACTCAAGGCTTTATTTGAAACTTTTCTTATTTTTAATAATAGTTTACCCTGGAGAGAGAAAAAAAAAAAAAAAACTGTCGTAAAATGATCTTATTCTAAAAGAAGTACCCATTGATATATCTTAAAAATTAGGCTTAGGTCATAAAAGGGGATTCGATAACGAAGAGGTTTGAATTTTGTATGAGAAAGTGCAAGGACACTGCACTCTTCTTCCTTTTTTAATTTCTTTATCGAAAAACTGATTTGATACTCTCATCTATTATCATAATTTCTTTATCGAAAAACTGATTTGATACTCTCATCTACTATCATAACGTCACACAACCAATCTAACAAAGCCTCCCACTACTATGATGGAAAAGCCTCCCAATACTATGATGGCCTTGAAACAGAGATAAGTCAGCAAAAGGAAATATAAAGTTGTCTGGGTTTTTTAAAAGGTAGCCCGCACACATGGAGTTAAGAGGGTTGTTAGAACTAATCTAATGTGTCATCTAGATTGTAGAATTTAGATATAGAAAATTAGCATAGGATAGGAGATTTATTGATACTTTCCAAATGAGAGGAACAAAGAAGATATACCATTAAACTTTAGTTTTCAGTTTCTCTCCCTTACGCTATATATAATGATAATGATGGATTTAGCTTACTAACCCATGCTAAGTTGGGGCATCTAAATAATTCTAAATTTGATATACAAATCGACTTAAATAGATGTTTTCATGCCCCTAATCTCGTAATCACTATGACCCCATGTGGGCCCCATCCAGCTACCTCATCTGGTGTTGTCGTAATATATACTAGTGTAATAACCCATGCAAATACTAATATTTTTTAAAAAATAAAATAAATAATATAAATAAGATTATTTAAATAAAAATTTCATACATCGAAAAACTACAAAACTATAGAATTAAATTTTAAGCACATGACAACTACAAGATAAGCATGATTAATAATTTGTTTTTCAATCTGAAGGTTTGCTTAAGGGTATTTAGGATTTTCATATGTTGGCTAATTTATGAGTTAGACAAAACTCTGGGTCCATTGAGTTGTAATTTTCTATTTGTTTTAGAATGGATTGTGGTTGTGTCACCGGAAGATCTGAAGCGAAGATGGGAAGAAAAAAAATGAAAATCGAAAGACACACTATCGGATCGATTGGATGAAGACCGGATTGATCGGATGTAGAAGGTCTCTCAGTTAACAGGCTGACAGAGAAGATTATTTGGGAGACAGGCTTGGTTCAATTGATCAGATCATTAACCCGATCAATCGGATGGCGGGATTTTTTCAATTCGGGACTCTGCGAAATTATTTTCTTTTTCAACTGGAATTTCCAATTTTATTCCTATTTGTGCTCTAACCCTAAGGCATGAGTTTTGGGATATATAAAGGGTGTTTCTCTCAAACCCTAGACAATTCAAGAATTAGATCTCTCATTGTTCTGAGGTGAGAATACCCATAGAGAGATTCTTTCTTCTCTAGAGTCATCATAGAGAGATTGGGTTGAATAATTGTTCTAAAGAGCTTGTTGTTTCTACTTTCTTGTAGAAGATTCGATCATCTTGGTTCTCAAGGCGTTGCTGGATCAAATGCAGGGAGGTGTGCGGCGGGAGTCGTGGCAAAGGGGAGTTATGCAAGAACAACCACAGTCTTTAGGTTGACGGATTGACTGGGAAAAGGAGCTGTAAGTATATCTTGTAATTGTTCAATAGTGTTTGATTTTTTATCGTTATTTTTATCTCTGAATAGGGTTTCCACTTAAACAAAGTGCATGTCTTTTTGCGGTGTGTGATTGGTAGATTTATTTACTACTTTACATCGATTTATTACTTCCGCTTTGCACTGGTAATTGGACTAATAGTCATTCTAAGTAACTTTCAAGCTACTTAATAGTTATTTTATAATGTATTAGATTGATATTATTTAAAGCACCTAAGTCTTCATATTATATATCCAACCAGAAGGCGCCTGCAATACCACGGGAGGCTTCAAAAATAAAAAAATTGTTAATGTGATTCTTATTAGTTTGAAATTAGGTTTTTGAAGTTCCAAATTACAAAAGTATGTAGAAATCCGACTCAGTTTATTTTTTCTACAATGTAGCTTTACATAATTTAGAGCAGAGCCTAAGGATTGAATCGGTATATAACAACTTCTCAATAAAAAAACTAAATGATAAACATCATATTTAGTTTGACGAATAAATATTTAATTTCACTTCAATAAAGGTGAGTCCAAACACATTATATAATGATTATTTCAAAAAATTGATTACTATTTAAGGAGATTATATATAATGATTATCTGAAAAGCTTTACCACCCTCCTTAAAGCATGACACATAAGTATAAAAATATATTAAAAAAAATAGTCACAACAAATAAAAAAATATTAGCAACAAAATTAGCAAGGGCCAACGTTCTAAAAATATACTAAAGTCTTAACTGGCTTCAATGTTTACGAGCAGTATAAGACCCCTCGTGGCCCAGTGGGGCGTCTTTTGTTTTCTCCATATTTCATTTTTTGTTTGTTTGTTACCTCCGATTTTAATTATGTTATATTTTAATTTGATGACACTGTCAAAATATCTGGTTATGATTAGGCACAGTTCATAGCAATCCTTATATTAGTGACATTAGTTTGAGCCCTTACCCGTCCTCCAGACACTTCTTCAGGCCAGTACCTGTCCATTTGGAGGATGTCTCCGGAATTTGGAAGACAGCAGCGCCTTCCCATCTGTCATTGATACCAAAGGAAACTGTAGTAAATGAAGAAAAGGGAAATGAATAGAAATGGCGTGCAAGGTCTTCATGCAGCAAGAAAAGTAGCTATAAATAGAAATGGAGATGATCTTCGTTCAGATTTTATTAACCAGGTCATGCGCGCGCCCTCGGACAATGAAAAAACTCGTACTCGGAGCTCTCCGAGCAGTTGCTCATTTATACACAAATGTAGGTAATTCCTTTCTTGCTATAACAGATAAATTAATGAGTAAAGCCAGAAACTAGTATAAAGAAGTTGCGCTTTCACTGTTGAAACAATAATAACTTTCTTGGAGGAAGAGGAAGGAATATAATCATGTTACGTGACTTCGAAAAATAATAATAAGCAAGGTCTTACTAACGACCTTTATGTGCAGTGGAAGTGGAAATCGGACCACAACGGCGGACCTACACACACAACCTGGGGCGGGTGCCCCATGTTGATTTTGTAATTGCAAAAAATTTAAATGGGCCTAACATGTCCCAGTTATAGCTACTAAACAGTCAGTCCAAATCCAAAAACAGTCACCCCAAATCTAAATCTTGTGATCCCCCACGTCACATAACCCTGGTGACAGTGAGTACCATATCTTATTAACGATGTTCTCTTTTGACATCTTCTTTCTACTAAGAGTTCGAGATCCTTTTTGCGACGATCAAGTTTCTCATTGCTGATCCTCTCATGGTTACTCTCTCTCTCACCAAATAACCATAAATAAAGCAATCTACATCCCACATCAGATTTTGTATTAATTCAATCACTCTCTATCTAAATTTGAGCCCCTAATATCCAAATCCTAATTTCAAACCCTTAATTCCCAAATCTTAAGCTCTAAATCAACTAATCTAAGCATATCTATTTGTACGAAGAAGACCAAATTACCATTGGGCACACTTTAATCTTTAATTCACAAATAAATTTAAGCCTTGGGGTTCATATGTTTAGATAACTTGACTTACATTTAAGTGGTAATTTCTTTTCTTTGCCATGAGCCCATAATCAACTATAGAGAATTATTTTTAAAGCCAGATAAGTGCAGACAACTAAATTTCTTAGATCGAGTAGAACTCCTTTGGAAACCCAAATTGAGTAATTAAGTGCTCACCCAAACCAGTATTTCAAGGCATCCAAAAACCTAGGATTAAAGGAAATGTTATCTTAGCTGTTTTAATGGTGATGAATTAATGATCACTGGAATTTGGGAGCGGCAGAGGAAGACCCTCAATTAGGCAATAGATCTAAACCTGGAAAAAAGTGTCATGTCTATTTAAATGCAATACATTTTTTCGTCTGATATTTTTAATGTGAAAAAAAGTTGGGCAAAAGTTTATTCCACCCAAACAAAAATCCTGGGTCCACCACCACCGGAAACATATCTTCTCACTTGCATTGAAAAGGCGTTAGTTTTTAGGCCATGAAACTAGGCATTTTCATGGCCATCCGATGTTGCACCAAACACATGCATGGATCTTCTTCTGTGCGATAAGAACTGTCATGAAAATAAAACAGACTCACGATGATGAATACGATGGTGAGATTCGCGTACAGATGTCCACGAACTAATATTAATGTACTGCATCATCTTCTTCTGTCATACACAAACACTCCCTAATAAGTACATTTGGGGTTGGACTAGACTGAAAAACACTAATCATTTCAAAATTTGTAGGGAAGAAAATATTAGTCAAGTCACATTGCCCCTTCACCTTAGATCTTTTTTCTTTTTGGCTTACCATGGTTTCAAAACATGGTTTGAATCGACCAATATATGCTGAAACCGTTCTTTTCTTTTGTCTTTTGTCCTTTTTTTTTTTTTTTTTTTTTTTTTTTGTGTGTGTGTGTGTGTGTGAAAAGATGTTCCATTAAACACAATATTGAACGAGCTTGTTTCTTTACATGAGGTCTGTAGTAGTAAAATAGAACGGTTTGAATAGGCCAATATGATGAAACCCTTATTTTCTTTTGTTCTTTTTTGTGAAAAGATGTTCCATTAAACTCAATGTTGAATGAGCTAGGCTTTTTCTTTACGGGCACATTTGTGTACAGACCCTTTCCACATAAAGATGAAATTTCCACGTCAACAAATTCCATAGAAATGGAAACCTCGGAAAATGATTTAAGTGAAATTTAGAAATTGATGTTTGGTGCTATTTTTTTTATTTTTTTTCGTTGAATTGATGCTAATGTTGTTTGGTGTGACTGTGGATTCTTTATTAAAAATCAATTGTTTTTATTTGAACCAACAATTTTCCGTGGGAAAATACCCAAATCCGTATATAATTAAATTATTCATTCAAATAATTTTCAAATCACTACCAGCATAGAAAGATTGATGATCCATCTTGGACACAAAATTGGATTAACCATAGCTCATAACGTTCAGATTGATCCATCCTTCTGTTGGAAATAGGTGGGCCTCGTGGATGCGATTTCAAAACTTTTGACCCACTTGAATCAGGGATCAAACGCCCATAAGGCCATTAACCATATCCAGGATGCAATCCCTCTATACTCATATACCATGTACAGCATTAATACAAGCAACACCATGCAAATATAATCTACAAAAGATAGAGAAGCAGATTATACCTTTGCTGTCCGGTTGTGCTTTGATGGAGAAGAAAACAACTTTAGATCTCCAAGCCCTCTTAGCCTTCCACGCTATGACCCGTACCAGATCTCTTCTCTATAGGAGATGTGTGGGATCTCCTACTGAAAACAACTAGAAGCTCTAAACAAAACTAGAAGAGAACTAGAAGGAGAAGAGAAGTATGTGCAACTCTTGCACAAAGGGGGCTTTACGTTTTTCAAGGATTGTATCTATCTCAGCCCTTTGTTACTCCTTTCATAGCATTAAGCAACTTCCTTCTCTTGTACTAATTGAAATAGAAGTCTTACTTTTACACAAAATAGTAACCTTACTATTACCACTATTAGAAGTCCAACTTCAAATAGAAATAGTAACTTCCTAATTCCTTCATCTTAGAGTTCTAGTAGGATTAATATCTTTCCAATAACTTGGGCTAGCGTGGGGACCACTAGGGATTCCATAGAAAGCTAGCTCCAACTGGGACACATGACCCCACATCTCATGTGCAATCCGGACCCACAGTTAATTGCAAATTACACCACTATATAAATGCAATTGCACTCCAGTCTTAGGAATAAATTACAATGAAGACCCTAAACTTTCCGATTACCACAATTAAACCCCTCTATCAATATCCATGGATTAACTGGACTAATACTGTCCCGCCAATTTAAATCCATATCTTATTATCCTTGAGCCTCAATTAATCACAGTGATCATCAGTACCATCCAATTAATTCTTAATCGAGATGGGTGCGTACTTACTAATGATAAATCCATTAATTGGCACAAGGGGATAATATAGATAGATTCCATCTTGACCATTGGATGTTCCCACAGTCCTACTACCACGTACCCAAGACACCGAGGTGTTGACCTACAGTTGGCCTCACTCATTGGTGACTCAAAACAAATGAATAGATAGAAACTTGAGTTCATCAATCTCAGAGGATTGAGAGCCTATTGTTAGGGAATTATGAGAGCAAACCTTAAACTTGAGACAGTATTCCATAAGGTACATCTCATGGTCCTTCAATACATCTAATGTACCAGCACCGTGGTCCAGAATCTTACATTCTGATGATCGAGACAAATCACACTATCTTATAGTGATCAAAGCGCTGCAACCTTATCAGATGAGATGCCCAGTCTCATCACCGGTTGTGAAAAAGTTTAAGTATAAGATTTGTGACAAATGTCTCCTGTGTGTGGATCTCATCCATACACATATATTACACTAATATACTAATGGGACCTGGTTCATCTTATGAACCATTTATGTCATATGTATTGGTCACGTGCATTAAGTAGTAAAACACCATTCATCTTATGAAAGGAAAGCATGATATTATTGATAAATAAAGAAATTAATCAGTTTATTACATCATATGATGGATTGAGTCCATACAATCTAACACCTTCGTCATCAAATCAATATTAGTGAAATGAATTATAGTTCATAGTTGTAAAAAGAGAAAATGACCAATAACCAATCTGTGCAGTACAGCAGATGGGCTCCTCACTCTTGATCGTTAGCCGAAATTCATATCTGGATATTCTGTGAACGGTACACAGAATTCTATTGTGATAAAACAATGAAGATGCCAACAAAAAGTATATAACTGAAGGGTGAGCGCCATGTGTAAATCAAATGTACATGTCACCAATGGGGCTGTGGTAGTATGATTAGAGTTAAATGTCGCCCAAAATCAAAGGGATGGGATTTGGGTGGCTGGGTAGCATGGGGTTGAAACCTGCAGCAGAGGAAGAGAGAGAGTGTGTGTGTAGGGTTTTGGATTGAAATGAAAAAGAGTGAGAAAATGAGATTATATAGAAGGGAGAAGATTTATAAGGAAATCCATTTCCTATACCTCATAGGAAATCCATTTTTAGCATTCAAATTGTTCTACACTAAACGAATGAAAAATAGATTTTTCGCAGAAAATCATCCACTTTTATGCAGAAAAGTGTTACACAAGCATGCCCCACATGTCCGAAGTAGTAAAATAATTACACAAACATGCCCCACATGTCTCCAGGTTACCACACTTGGTTGCAGTAGAAAAAAGAAGTCAAAAAAGAATAAAAGGACTAATGGTGTCACAAAGTATAAGTTTAACATCACCACTTTACTGCTCATTTCAATTTTTTCACCCAACCAGCAATGAAGCAAAAAACTTAATATCAAGGCCTATTGATACTCCTCTTATTACTTCCACTAAACAAATAGCTATCCATTGATATTTTTATTTATTTTTGTCTTTTTAAATAATGATTTAAAATAAAAATAATATTAAATCTGTAAATGATTTATTTTTACTATTTAAAAATGTTTAAGATATAAAGGTGACGAGGATAGAGTTCCACTACATTTTTTATTTTGAATTCATAAAAAAAAACGAGTATCAATTATGACGGTAACCTCAAGATATTAAGGCAAGACAACTTTACTTTACCTCGGATGAGTCCGGGTCAACTTGGAATCAGCCATGACCAAGTCACTTCGAAAATTCCAATAGAGGGTTTGAAAACCCTACTTCCAGCCCCGTCTCTGTCGTTGTGAGTTCAAACGCCACCTTCTCAAAATAATCTCATCAAAAGCCCAAATCAAATTACTTCAAAAAAATTTATGGAACACCCCTTTACTTTATGATGAATTCTTTAGTTTCCACTTATGACTCCAAAAAAAAATTATTATACATGGAAGCAGGGTGAACCCAGGATCTCCATTTGAGTGGGGTGGGGTGGGGTGGGGTGGGGTGGGCCCAAACAAATTGTTTGGGTTTTGCGGCCTGGTTTTGGGGCAGGCCGAGAATGGTCTTGTAGATTTTGGAAGCGAAACCACGTCTGATGCGAGCGACCGCCCCTAAAAGCATATATGTGGGTCCGTCCATGCATAGAAGTGTGAGATCCGGTGGGCCTGGGCCGAGGTGGTAGATCCGCTTAAAATCCAGTGTGCCCATTATCGCCAAAGAACACCCAAGATGACAGGGATGCCACCATTCTCACATCGGAAATATCCAAGTCCTGACCCTGGACTTATAAGTCAAACCCCATGTTAACTCAACATGATACGTTTTAAGACCGTGCGGCCCAAGAAATCATAAGTACTCTGGAGTTAAGCGTACTAGGGCAAGAATAGTACTAGAATGAGTGACCTCCCGTGAAGAAGTCCACACGCGCACATGGGCCAAAGCAGACAATTTCATGCTGATTGAACGAGGCTGTGACAAATGACCTTCTCCAAAGTCACCACAATCCTCTACAACTCCACCAAAACCTCCTCTCGAAAGCAGCCATCATCAAACCCACATTTCTCAGACTTGGTCAAGTAGATGGAGAACGGATTTGGGTGAGTCTTGAGTGAGGAAAATGAGGCAATGAGGGAGGTGGAGGTGGATGTCGAGAGAGGAGATGGTAGCAGAAAGAGAGAGTTTTAGGGGTCCGTTTGGATGTTTACTGAATAAAATATTTATAGATTTAAATATTATAAGAATAAAATAGTATAGAATAGAATAACACAATATTATAATATTATAATATTTTTGTTGTTTGGCAATTCTTTTTAAGAATATTACAGGTTTTAAATTGAGTTGTTAATTTGGAATGTGCTATGATTAAAGTAAATTACATTATTAGAATAGTTTTTATTAAGTATTTTAATTTATATGTAATTTACCACGTCTGGATAAAAAAGTAGTGTGGTAAAGTAAAGTTACAATGCTCTTTTACCATAAGTTACTTTCATTTTATCACATAAAACCATGGCAAAGTATAGTAAAGTAAAATCAATAAAAAATAACTACTTTACAACTCTCTCTCCCACTTTGCTTGACCACATACTTCATTTCACCTTACTTTACCCCACCTTTTACCATGATATGACATCAATCCTTATTTTACTTTACTACACCTGTAAATAAGTCACTTTTTAGTTACCATATAAAACTACGCTAAAATGTGATAAAGCAAAGTCAAACAAAAAGAAACTACTTTACCATTCTTTCCCACTTTACTTCACCATATACTTTATCCACATTTACTTTACCCCACCTTTACCGTGTCATGACATTTATTTTTACTTTATTTTACTATATATATAAACAAACACATCATGATGGATTTGGTGAACTAAAGTCTTTACTTTACACTACCACTTTGTAATTGTCATTTTGAAAGATTCTTATCTTGTAGAAAGTTTTCTATTAGGGGAAGCTGTGGAAGAAAATATTGAGCTTTTTGAAAAAAAAAAGAATCTTTCCTTCGGATTTTACTTGGATTACAATGCACAAGATTTTCATCTTTAGAAAATGAAATATTATATTGTATAAAATAATATTTTCTTGTGTTTTCTTGTACATCCAAACAGGTTAGAAAAAAATCCTTAGAAAAAAGAAAGTAAGAAATCCTAAATATTCTAACTTAACTTGACTCGACCCTATCTGAGTTGGAAGCTGAGTCTATGTTTTCAAATCCTTCTTCTTATATTACCAGTTCAATGAACTTTGCTTTTTATATTAAACTAATAATCGAAGAACTATTAAAAGACTTCTCTACGGTCACGTTTGGCAACAAGATCCTTGGAGAAGAGTTTTTTGTGTTCCCATAAAGTTATCAAAAGCCCACTCTTGGGATTTTAAATCTCTAAGGATCTAGACCAACAAAGGAAATCCTCATTTTGAGGATTTTTAGGTCTAACCTCTTCTCATAGGATTTAAAAATCCTCACTTTCCTGGATTAATTTGTACACCGAAAATAAATTTTTTCAACTATATGTGTTGATATACATGTAAGGAATCCCTACTCCTAGGGATTAATTTGTAAATTTCTCACCTTTTACCAAACATTTTTCACATTTTAGTAAAAAGGTCTGCCTAAGATTGTCTTAGAGATTGAAATTGGGCCATGCTGCCATCTAAGTCTCGTCTCAGTCATGCCATGCCTTGATGAACCACAAGTCGTGTTGTGCTAGGCCGTGCCACGGGACAATTTTTTTCTAATACAAGTTGAAATAAAATGTAAAGAACTCACAAGTCACAACTACCAATACTTGAAATGACATTGTAACGATAATAATTTTCTTGAAATAAAATTTACAACTTTGATAATTTTCAATTATGATAATTTCTTTGAAACAAAATCTACAACTACGTTATTTTTCAACTTGAAATAAAATTTACAACTGTGATAATTTTATTGAAATGAAATTTGCTACTGTGATATTTTTTTAATTTTGATATTTGCAAGTGACAGGCATGATATGTTGACATTGATCGACAAATTATAATTTACATCTATGATATTTCTATTGTTGTCGTCTCGTCTTGTAATTCTTTTGGTTGCATCGCTTGTTGCTTTCTCTTTTACATAAAAAACCAGTCATGTAGGAAGAGGCATGTCTCCACCATTTTTTTTCCCGAACCTTGTTCTCTTGTAGTTGATAACCCCCACCTATACCGAAAGCTTGCTTTGATACAATTGTAGACAATGAAATTGTTAGTGGATCACTGGGCATGGTGGCAAAACCGAAAAACATATATTCACTTGCTTTCCACCACGTCAGAAGGTCAAAATTGGTAGCGTCCTACTGTAGGCTGACGTCATACATACCCACATTGATAAACACTGTTAACTCATTCATAGTAACCAGAATATAATAAATGTCGCCTCAAGTACGAGCAAGTAAAGGTTCTACACCTGTTACTTAAAGCATATGATGTAACATAGGAGCTAAACAAAATGTTAATGGAGTCTATCTCCGTTTATAGTCTAACTTTCGGTTCCATTACTATACACATTTCCTTGAACAGTCGTGCTACTTGTCCCGGGTTTTGTCCCGGGACATGGCCCGACTCTCTATGAGAGCCGTTGGACCCCAGACTGCCATGGGATCCAACGGCTCCCATGGGAGCCGGGTCACGTCCCGGGACAAAAATCCCAGGACAAGTAGCCTTTTTGTTCTTTGAAAACCTCTATATCTCTATGGTTTTTGAAAAACAAGACTAATATCAAAGAAGTTACTTAAAACTTGAGTTGAAATGGGGTAATTTACTCTCACAAACAAAAAATAAGGCTGCATCATAAAAAAAAACTCAAAAATATATTTTATTATGGCAAGAGTTTGACAATCGTCTTCTTTTATAATAAACTCTTCTAAATGTAAAGCACAATAATGATTAATTATATGTTTATAATTTAAAGTTTTCCTTAACCTTACATAGGTGTGATTCCACCTATGCTTTACATCTGCTTGTATTCTATTAGATTTTTTTATTAAGACTTATACGTAGTTGATGATGCCAAAAAGTATTTTCGGGCACCACCGGTCAAGTAATGAGTAATTAATGTGAAAATTGAAGGAGAGAAATAATTTATAGTGGTTCGGTCAGTGTGACCTAGGTCCACTCCAAACTGATGATTTTACTTCTCCGATGTAGGGATTACAGGTCGAGAGAATACAATAAATGTGCAAATACCGATAGAAATTACTAGCCCCCCAATGCTGGTCGGGCTCTTTGATTTATAGTCTTCCCCTAACAGATGGGGACAACTTTTCAGCAACGGGCGCTCCATTTTGGCGGAGTTTTCGAACTGCCCTCAACAGACGAGGCAGGTAAGATCTCCTCCGCAAGACCTGGTAAAAGCGGGTTAAAGGAACGACGCGGCTGCTCTGACTTCGTCACTTTGCGGATCTGGACCCGGCCTTTAATAGGTGGATTTGGACCTGGACTTATCACGGACTCGGGTCACTTGGGCCTGACCCGTCATTATGGACTGAGTCACTTGGGCCTGACCCATCATTTGCCCCTCAATGTCCCGCGTTCAAAGAAACTTTGAAAGGGGGACATTTCAAATATTCAAGTTCCTTCTCTCTTCCAAAACTCTTGTTTTTTATTTTTTATTTTTATATATCCGGAAGAGTCCTCCTGGCTTTGGACACATCTTGCTCTGCAAAACCCTAGACTATTAGGCTATAAGAACCTCTTCTAAGATATAAAACAAGACAAACAAGTATTGAATCTGCTTCTTGCTAGAATGGAAACCCCAGATTTCGGGTTACAGGAGACGACGGGTTTCAAGGTGGACGGCCAGGAGACATCAGAGCACGGCGGCGACATGGAGACAGCCGCGGCGAGCGCTGGCCTGGGCACCCGCGTCGGGGAGGCAGCAGCAGCGAGCGCCCCTGGCGCCTGCGTGGAGGTAGGTGCTGGCCTGGGCGCCCGGCCAAGGGAGGCAGCAGAAGCGCCGGGCGCCCCTGGCGCCAGCGCAGTCACAGGTGAGAAGGCAGCAGCGCCGGGCGCCCCTGGCACCAGCGCGGTCACAGGCGAGAAGGCAGTAGCGCCGGGCGCCCATGGTGCCCGCACGGTCACAGGCGAGAAGGTAGCAGCGCCGGGCGTTGGCCTGGGCACCCGCGGGGCAGCAGTCGTAGCAGCTGGCTCCAACTTGGGTGTCCGCCAGGGGGATGGAGGCGTCGTCCGCCAGTCGTCGTCGTCCGCGGGCGTGGGTGCGACACGCGAGAAGACGTTGCGTTCGTTCGTGTCCTTCACGCTCGGGAGCTTCTGCAAGGGCACCGACTTGGGCTGATCCTATGCTGGGCAATTCGCTTGTGATCGGGAAAAGCTCGGGAGATTTGTGTTTCCTCCTGAGGTTACGCAGACTAATGCTTTGGGCACTGAAGGAGTTATAGACACATTTCTAGAGGGTCTGACTCAGGTAAAGGCTTATTGTTCCCCTTTTCTCTAGACTTTCATTTTTTATATGTGCGTACTCTTATTTTCTTTATCCCTTATTGTTTCAGGCTTCTACTGCGTCCGTTTGCTTATTGTCAAGGGCCCGACATAGCAGCCAACTGAAACAGGACAATGAGATTATGCAAAAAGAGCTCACCATTGCTCAAAGAAAGATTGTTGCTCTTGAAGCTGCTGGAAGAGCTTCCGAGGCTGATCTCACAGCGGCCCGCGAGAGGGTGACCAGGTTTGAGACTGCACTCTCAGCAACCCACGAGAAGGCTGCCAAGGCAGAGGCTGAGCTTGTGAAGGCCCGCGAGAGGGCTTCGCTCAGTGAGGCTGAGCTTGTGCAGACCCGCGAGAGGGCTGCACTTAGGGAGACTGTTGCGGAGACAGAGATGAAGGTGGCTCGTGAGAGAGCTTCTCAGGCTGAGGAGAGGGTTGTCCGGGCTGAGAAGGAGTTAGCGAATGGTCTCGCTGATGCCTTTATTGTTGGCTACGAGGAGCTCCAAGGGAAGATCTCTGCTGCTTTCCCAGATATTAATTTCTCAGGAGAGGGCGATCAGGAGACTGAGCTCTCAGTAGCCCACGAGAGGGCGGCCAAGGCAGAGGCTGAGCTTGTGAAGGCCCGTGAGAGGGCTTCGCTCAGTGAGGCTGAGCTTGTGAAGGCCCGCGAGAGGGTTTCGCTCAGTGAAGCTGAGCTTGCACAGACCCGTGAGAGGGCGTTGCTTAGAGAGACTGTCGCCGAGACAGAGATGAAGGCGGTACATGATAGAGCTTCTCAGGCTGAGAAGGAGTTAGCGAATGGTCTCGCTCCTCCTTTCTCTTGTCCCATGTTCTGGATGATTCTCCCCGCCTGGCTCTGGTGATATCTTCAGCGTTCATGTACTTCTGGGCCTTTGCTAGTAGTTCGGGCATGCTCTTTGGCGGGCACTTCATCATTGAGAAGAGGAAGCTCGATGAGCGGAGGCCTCCCAGAAAGGCTGTCATGGATACCTTGTCGTCAAGCTCTTCGACCTGAAGTACCTCCTCGTTAAAACGAGTGAGGTAGCTCCTGAGGCTCTCATTTTTGTCCTGCTTTATGCTGAGCAGGTGTGTGGCAGGCTTCTGGTGGCGGCGCCCTCCGATAAAGTGCGAGACGAATGACTTGCTCAACTCTCCAAAGGTGGCAATGGAGGCTGGGGCAAGGTTGGCAAACCACTGCCGAGCGGAGCCCTTCAGTGTGGTCGGGAATGCCCTACACATAATCTCATTAGGGATATTGTGCAGCTGCATTTTAGTTTTATAGGTCTCCAGATGATCCAATGGATCCTTCGTTCCATCAAAGGTCTCCACGGATGGCATTTTGAACTTCCGAGGGAGTGGGTAGTTCACCACGTCGGGCTTAAATGGTGTGTCCGTTCCCCTGACTAGGTAATCTACTGTCTCCGGTGCCTGTGCCTTTATGGCGTTGTAGACATCACCCAATTGATTTTGCATTTCTCTGATCTTTTCTTCCCAGTGATTGGGGGCTTCTCTGGACCGATCGTAGAAGTGAGTCCCCACCTCTATGCTTTGGTTTTCGCTCTCCTCCTCTTGGAAATGAGGCTCCTCATTAGAAATAGAGGGAAGAGGTGGAAGTCCTCTAAGATGGGCTCCACCGGGGGGCGGAGGAACTCCGTGATGGGCGCGACCTTGAGGGTCGACCAAGAGTACTCCAAGAGGGGCGATATGGGGAATTCCCTGGGCGCCATGGGGATGGGCGCCGGTGCCCTGGGCGCCAGGGGGATGAGCACCTATGCCCTGGGCGCCAGGGGTATGGGCACCGGTGCCTTGGGCGCCAGGGGAATGGGCGCCGAGGCCCTGGGCGCCATGTGGATGGGCGCCCAGGCCCTGGGCGCCATGTGAATGGCCGCTCGGGCGAGGCACTCCCCTGTGAGGAGCCGTTGGATGTCCCTGGTGAGGTGCTCCTTGCGGTACTCCTCCAAGTTGTACTCCTCCTTGCCCCGTGAGTATGAGCTGTAGGATCTGCTGGTTTTGGGTTACCAGTTGCTGCATTGTCTCCAACATTTGTTGAGGAGTGGAAGCAGGAGCAGTAGCGTTTGGGGGAGGATTATTCGGTGGAGGATCATCCTCACCCTCTCGCCTGGGATTGTCCTCTTGTCGTCTCATTGATCTAGTAGTGGTCATCATAGTTTTGAAAGAGGAAGTGTTATGAAGTGAGAATTTGACTCTTCCCACAGACGGCGCCAAACTGATGATGCCAAAAAGTGTTTTCTGGCACCACCGGTCAAGTAATGAGTAATTAATGTGAAAATTGAAGGAGAGAGAGAATTTATAGTGGTTCGGTCAATGTGACCTACGTCCACTCCAAACTGATGATTTTACTTCTCCGATGTAGGGATTACAGGTCGAGAGAATACAATAAATGTGCAAATACCGATAGAAATTACTTGCCCCCCAATGCCGGCCAGGCTCTTTGATTTATAGTCTTCCCCTAACAGATGGAGACGACTCTTCAGCAACGGGAGCTCCATTCTGGCGGAGTCTTCGAACTGCCCTCAACAGACGAGACAGGTAAGATCTCCTCCGTAGGACCCGGTAAAAGCGGGTTAAGGGAATGACGCGGCTGCTCTGACTTCGTCACTTCCCGGATCTGGACTTGGCCTTTAATAGGTGGATTTGGACCTGGACTTATCACGGACTCGGGTCACTTGGGCCTGACCCGTCATTGTGGACTGAGTCACTTGGGCCTAACCCATCAGTAGTTGTTTCCAAATTTGTTTCCAAGAAGGATATGTAAAAATTAATCTATAATGTATTTAATAGTACTTACTATAGTCTTAATAAATTGTAAACCTTCTTGTATGATGAGATTTAAATGTAACATGCACATTTAGTATAAAAAATCACCATTTAAATTAAGTGGTATCATACTTTTCTTTTGATCAACAATGCCATTTTTGGTTCTTGGCTACTTGCAATATTATCTAAAGTCATAGAAATAATCTTCTTTTCAATATGATATTCTCCATTTTTTTTATAGCATAGCAGTGTTTATCCTAAGACCAGCTATATGTGGGTATTCAAGTAAAGAAAATGTAATAATTGTTTTGTTTGTTATCCAATTTGCATAATTAATATAATGTACAGTTGTTGCAATATATTCAATATTTTGTTTAGATGTCTATAAATCCGAAGTTAATGCTATTTTCCTGGGTATGTTTTGAAAAACAAATTTTGGATTTTTTTTTTTTTTTGAAACATTTTTATGGCTTCATTTCTAGAAGTCATTCTAGTATCTTTTTTTTTTTTTTTTTAATTGTGGGTTTAAGGATAGATTCACCATTTCTTTAAAATGATTCATTCTAAACAAAAAATAATGGTCATTCATTAAGTACTATAAATCTTATTAGTTCATATCTTGCATTATTGACATTATAATTAAAAATTCCTAAACTACCAAAGAAGAGCTTTGAGAAAGTTGAGTTTGCATGCCCCCTCCCATCAGACCGATCCCACTATGTTTAGGTTTATAGTGTTAAATTGTGTGGACTCAAATCCATCAGTTGATGTAATAAATTGATTAATTTCTTTATTTATCAATAAAATCATACTTTCCTTTCATAAAATGAATGATGTTCTATATTACTTTACGTACATAACCAAGACATATGACATAATGGTTCATGAGATGAGTCGGGTCCCATTAGTATATTAGATGTGATATATGTATATGCATGAGATCCACACATGGGAGACATGTGTGACAAATCTTATACTTAAATATCTTCACAACCAATGATGAGACTGAGCATCTCATCTGATAAGGTTGCAGCACTTTGATCACTATAAGATAGTGTGATTTGTCTCGATCATCAGAATGTAAGATTCTGGATCACGGTGCTGGTACATTTTATGTATTGAAGGACCATGAGAGGCACCTTATAGAATACTATCTCGAGTTTAAGGTTTGCTCTCATAATTCCCTAGCAATAGGCTCTCAATCCTGAGACATTGATGAACTCAAGTTTCTATCTATTCAATTACTTTGAGTCACCAATGAGTGAGGCCAAATGTAGGTTAACACCTCGGTGTCTTGGGTATGTAGTAGTAGGACTGTTGGAACATTGAATAGTTAAGATGGAATCTATCTATATTATCCCCTTGTGCCAATTAATGGATATGTCATTAGTAAGTGCGCACTCATTTCGATTAAGAGCTAATTCGATGGTACTGATGATCACTGTGATTAATTGGGGCTCAAGGATAATAAAATGTGGATCTAAGATTGGAAGAGACTGATTTATTCCAATTGATCCATGAATATTGATAGAGGGGCCTACTTGTAGTAATCAGGAAGTTTATGGTCTTTTTTGTAATTTATTCCTAAGACTTGAGTGCCATTGCATTTATACAGTGATGTTATTTGCAATTAACTGTGGGCCCGGGTTGCACATGAGATGTGGGGTCGGGGTGTCCCAATTGTAGCCAGCTTTTTATGGAATCCCTAGTGGTCCCCACGCTAGCCCAAGTTATTAGAAAGATACTAATCCTACTTGAAATCTAAACAGAAGGAATTAGAAAGTTACTATTTCTATTTGAAGTAGGACTTCTAATAGTGGTAATAGTAAGCTTACTAATTGTTGTGGAAGTGAGACTTGTATAGTAATTCGAAAAGGAAGAAAGTTACTAATTTGTAATGGGAGCTGGTCTTCTATTTCAAATAGGAAAATAGGAGAATTGAAAGGCTATAAATAAGGGAACCAAGGGGCTGGATGTCCATCCATATTGGAGTGCACGCCCAGCCCCTCTTGTGCAAGTTGTTGCTTGGTCACTTCTCTCTTTCTCTTCTAGTTCTTTGGAGTTTCTAGTTGGGTTTTCTCTTGAAGTTTCCACCAATCTTCTTGAGAAAAGAGATCTAATAGTGGGTCATAGCGTGGAAGACAACAAGGTCTTGGAGATCCCAAATTGCTTCAAGAAGAGTTCTTGATCAAGCTAATTGTCTTCTCCTCCATTAGAGCACTACCGGGCCTCAAAAGTATAATCTGCTTCTCTATTTATTGTGGGTTAATTTTGGTTGCATGGTGTTGCTGATTTCTATCTTTTACATAGAGTTTATTGATGTGCATGACTGATGAGATTGAGAGATTGCATCTTGGATGTGGTTTCTGGCCTTATGGGCACTTGATCCCAAGTCAAGTGTGTTAAAAGGTTTTGAAAACCTCTCTACGAGGCCCACCTACTTCCAACATATAGGTGCTTATGTGTCTTTTGAGGTGGCCAGTGCCACCTGTGGACTAGCAACTATATAGTTCTTTATAATATATAGGCATTATGCCGTTTTCACAATAGTTGAAACTAGTCCAAACATCAGAAGTTAATTTGATTTTTTTAAGAGCTTTTTGTATAAACCCCCATAAGGTTTGTAGGATTTGTAAATAGGCCTCTAAGGTTTTAATATTTACAAATAGGTCCATCCATTTTTATTTTAATGCCTTCCGTATCCCCAAAACCAATAGTCTTCCAACCACCATAGGTGGGAAATGACACTTTTGTCAATCCATTTTATCCTTATATGCATAATCTCAAAGGCTTGGACTCAATTTTCTTTTTATAAAGCAAGAAACATTAACAATTGCATATAGTGGGAGGTAACAACCCTTCATAAATTCAATTTTTATCAATACAAGGCTCATTTCTTTAATTCCAAATTGATTATGACCACAATCAACACATGTACTTATAATTGGTTATGATTTATCCAATCCATACATGACCCACCATTGAATTGATGATAGATTTAAAATACATGATTCTGCTTCCAGTGTAGGGGTGTAAAAGAAATATTGGGGGAATGGGCAAATGTAAAAAAAAAAAAAAAAAATTAGAATTTGCTAGGGGGTGGTGTTTGGCTCTATGTAAAAGGAATATTGGGGAAGAGGCAAATGTTGAAAATATATATTAATTTTTATAACTTGAGGGGGGAGGGGGGATTATAAACTTTTCTCACATATGGGTGGGGACTTCAGTCCCTAAGCCCTTGTACCTGGGTCCACCCCTACTCATGTACAAAAGAGAGTTATTGAGAGAAATCATTGAGACTTGAGATAAAATAATATCTTTTATTGTAAATAATTATATATTCATTTTGTTTAATGGATATAAGGGCAGAGTTGTCATTTTTATAAAAATCCAAGATAAATCTCATGGTGGCTTCCCATTCTTATTAAGAATATTGATTTTGGGGACATGAAAGGTATTTAAAAGAAAAGGCGGGGCCTATTTACAAATATTAAAACCTCAGGGGCCTATTTACAAATCTTACAAACCTTACGGGGATATATACAAAAAGCTATTTTTTTAATTGAGGTAAGGGCATCACTTTTATGTTGGCTATCTACCTCTATATCATGCTCCTCCAAATTTGGGGGTTGAAGCATCATAGCCAAAGTCCAAGTATTCTTATGATCCAGCCATTTTTCAAAAATTAAAATTTTGAATAAGATAAGATAAATTTTATTTAAATATAAAATAGATTTATTGTGGTATTTTATATAATAAAGGGGAGAAGATGATGCTTATAAAAAAATATGCATGCATTAAATAAAATTTGGAATTTAAATAAAACAATACCTAGAAGAGAGGGAGGGAGGGAGAGAAAAAAGTAGAGATAGGCGTTTTGAAATGTAACGCTCTAATTCCGAATGCCGAGGTTACCGCCCAGGTACCTGAAATTGGTGCGCTACTTCCCGAAAAATTCGAGAGCTTCCAAGATCATAGTCCGCAGCGATGTTCAATTTAAAACTTTTAAAACTATATAATGATAAACGATTAATTGTGGAAGCATAAGAAATATAGTGAAAGCAGTATCAAAGAATAGCGGAAGCAAATAAGGTATCTCAATCATATATCAACTGTAGCAGGGCATCTGTCTACCAATCAAAGTAAGATATAAAATATGTACATATCAGATGAAAGAAAACCCCTGCTCACAACAAAAGTCACTCAAAACCCCAAAATGAACTGCACTCAAACCCCCTATGTAGGCATTCCATCCTCCAGCTCGACCACTTGGTCAGCCGGTCCCCATCCGTAGTCTCTAGCTACGGGCGCCTCGACGAGCACGTCGTCGTCAGGATCGGAGTCAATACCTAAGCCCAAAAATGGGTCAGATCCAAACATCTGGCAAGGCACAGTATACAAATAACACAGGATATATGCATCAAGAGAATAGAGATAATCATAATATCATAAGATTAACAATGGTACAAATGGTGGGCAATTGAGCAAGATGTATTGAATAGAATCAGAATGAAAGTAAAGCATCTATTCTAACCATGCAACAATGTGGCACATTTACAAAAGCTGGACATCACAGGATATTATGCCGCGGCCCTCCCATACTGTAAACAGTCGCGGCAGGGAAATAAAGTAATAGTGCAAAGAATGACGAGCCCCGCCAATAATAATAACATCAATATCAACAACCTCACACTCAATAGACCGGAATCGGTATCACACCGTTCGTCTAGCTATAACTCCTCATGATAGCTCTCAACAATAACCAGTATAGCTCTCACCGGTGATGATCAGTCCAAAGGTTAAGCTTATAACAACTAAGTGAATGTTAATACCAACTCAGGGAACAAATAAAGGTCTGTGTCTGTCTAGGCTTGCAAGGTCATATCAAATCCATAAGTGGTCCAAGGTATAGGTCCAAGTCCATAAATACAGTCTAACATTGGATCCATGCTAAAGTCCATCAAACCATGGCCTTAGTCCCAAAATAGTCTAAGTATAACATATAAGTTCAATCCATTCCCATTCATAGTGGGTCAAAAGCCCACCATATCCAACCTCTTCATTCTAGGGTATCACAACCATTCATTCTTAAGCCATATGATGGCCCGCCTAACCATAGACACGAGTCATTAATCACCAATCCACAACATCAGGTCATCACTAGGTAATCCTATGCTAGGTCATCCAATTTCCATTTAATTAGCAGGTATTAATAATAGAAAGGATCCAAGAGTGACAGCAAGGAATCAAGTATAATAAATCTTTAAAATCAAACAAATCAAAGGGATAAAGCAAAGGTCCAACGTAAGTAATTGCCCCCTTTTAAGGGTTCAGATCCATGTCAGTTACTAAACGAAGTTTCAGATGCCAAACTGTGTTTGGTGCTTGTGACGCCCTAGAGTCCCACATCGACTATAGAGAGGAAAGTGAATGGGGTGGGGTTATATGTAGAGCTTACACCCTTACCTTGCATGAGGCCTTTTGGTGGGTTGAGGCTCATAAAAAATAAAACCATGAGGCCCGTGGGCCAAAGCGAACAATATTATGCATGCGTGTAGGGTGGGGCGTGACAAATGGTATCAGAACCGACTCTCGACTTGTTCGAATGTGGGTCCCCTGCCTTGGTTTGCTGTAAGTGGGAGGGCTACAAGGGCTAGCTGGCTACTGCACAGGAACGTGCAGCCCTAAGGGGGGTGGAATGTGACGCCCCGGAGTCCCACATCGACTATAGAAAGGAAAGTGAATGGGGTGGGGTCATATGTAGAGCTTACACCCATACCTTGTATGAAGCCTTTTGTTGGGTTGAGGCCCATCAGAAACAAAATCGTGAGGCCCATGAGTCAAAGCGAACAATATCATGTATGTGTGTAGGGTGGGGCGTGACGGTGCTTCAGAATTTACGGGCATCTTCTACAACATTTAAGGATTGAATCGACATCAAATCAATACACTAGACCCTACTTGGTGCCCCCCATGAGTCAAGGTTGAGCCACACCCCTGGCTCATGCTTGGCACATGATAAGTCCACAAAATTATAGTTCTCATTCATCATTTTATATTACTTTGTGGACTTAATTAGGGTAATTTGCACTCAATTTCATAGAATTTAATAATTCCATGCATTTGAGCATGAAAGTTGGAATTTTAGTCAAAATCATTTAAAATCATCAATCTTGCATGAATTTTATGAAATCATTGGTTTACATCATCTTAGTGTCACACAAATTAGCTTTTTGATTCTTGCATCACTAATTAGTTCATGGAAAATCATCCAGTTTGGTGCATTCATGTGAATGATCTCTTTCGGGTCCCATGCATTGATGGACCCGATTCTTCCCTCTCTCCCGCTGGCCTCCGCCCCGGGTCTTTCGAGGTACGGCGGAGGGGAGGAGAAGAAAAGACAAAGGGTTTCAACATCTTTTTTTTTTGTACGGGTATGCCAATTTCACTTTTCTACTTGGAATTTAGAAACGGTGATCCGAAGATCCACCTTCACAAGTAGAAAGGGGAAATGAAACTTTTTCTAGTTTTCCATTGCACACATATTTTAAGAAAAGAGACAAAGGGGTTTTTTTTGAATGCCGTGAAAGGCGATTTCATTTGTTGCCGTGAAAGGCGATTTTGCCGTAAAAGGCGATTTACAAGTCTCATCCATTATGAAAGACAAGAATTGTGATTTTTGTCTCTAAAAGAAAAATAAAGTACAATAGAAATCAAGAAAAGGAATCTGACTTCTCATTCGATTGTGGGGACACGTTCAGATCGACGGTCGCGAGTCATGTATGGGCTCCTCCATCGTCCATGCAGATGAGAACACGATGCTTGGATTCTTGGCTCGGCTTTCTAACCTCAGATTTTTAAAGAATAAAGACCAAGAGAAGGTCTTATATCCGATAAAAAGCTAAGTAAACGGGCTGAAAAGCCACGTTTTAGCCATGTTGGTAGAAGAAGGGAGGTCCTTGGGGGGGTGGCCCCCCAAGGGTGCTTCAATCACCTTTTGGTGGTCTTTGCAGCAGAGTTGCAGGGCCTCTGGATTTTTTTGTCTTCTTCGGGGGGAGAGCGAGAGCTAGATCCGGATAGCACTAGCCTTTGTTCCCTTTGGAATGTCCTCCTATTTATAGGCCTTTGGTAGCCATTTAGGAGGGTTTATGAGCATTGAATGCATTAATACTCATAATGGGAGGAGTTACAAGTTTTAAAGCATTTGTTTTGTAACTCCTTTTTCCTTGAATCTGATTGGCCGATGGAGAATAATGAGCTTTTAATTGCCTTTAATCCCCATCATGGGAGGAGTTTCATGGCTTTAATGCCATAAATCCTTTGACTTGTAACTCCCATTTGCTTGCTTTTGATTGGGCCGTCCAAAATAATGAGTTAATGACCGCATTAACTTGTCATAAAACGGGTCATTTAACTTCATTAATTGGTCGCCAAGTCGCTCGAAGAGTCGCGGGCCGCGCCGCGTCTTTTGGAATTCTTCTTGCGATGACCGCCGGTGGATCCACATGTTGTTTGATGTCGGATGGCGATGCAATTTTAGACATTGATCAATGTCAACGTGCCGGCAACATCTGTCCTGTCGATTTCACGATCGGGCGGGCAGAAAGTGTGCTTTCTTTGTCGGCCGGTTGGCGAATTCGAGGCATCTAATGATCATCCAATGACTTCGGCGTCGAATCCGTGATGTTTGACGAAGATCGACGGATTTCATGCACGAAAAATCAGATTTTGGAAAAATCACAGGGGCCAATCAACTCGAAACGCGAAAAGGATCCAAAAAAGGGTCTTCCGGCGAAATTTTGGGTCGCCGGAATTCCATGGTCGCCGGCGGCCATGGGCCAAGGTCGCCGGCGACCATGGGCCTTGGGCCCGTTTTTCGGTCGCCGTCCGGTCGCCGTTTCTTCGCCGTTTTTCGATCTTTTTTCATTCTTTTTTCTTCTGATTTTTTCCTGACATTTCCCATCATTTATTGGCCTGATTCTCTTGAAGAAAACCCTACGAGAAGCCACGCAAATCGGAGCACAAAGTTTCCTATTTTTCTGGAAAGCCGAAGACTTTGTTGTGCGGTTTTGCCGATTTTTTGTCAAGCGTTGAAACTAGGCCAAACGATGTCGGAATGACCTGAAATTCGACGTGGAGCTTCTTGAGCATTAGATAGGACCAACCATAGGCTTTGGTTTGAGTTTTGAAGCCTTTTGGGGCCCCGCAAACGCTTGCCTTAATTTCGCCGTGAGAGAAATGCCGAGCTTTGACTTGTGGTCAACCGATGTCCGATTGACCTGAAATTTGACAGGGAGCCTCCTGAGTAGTAAGTAAGACCAACCATGGGCTTTAGTTTGAGTTTTGAAGCCTTTTGGGGTCCCGCAAATGCTCGCCTTGATTTCACCTCGAGGACAATGCCGAGCTTTGAAACTAGGCCAAACGATGTCCGTTTGACCTAAAACTTGACAGGGGACCTATTGGAGTCATTTTGAGATGATCCATTAGCTCCAATTTGGATGCCATGATTCCGGGGTGCTCCGCTGCCAGTAGGCCTGTTTTTGCTCCCTGAGAGTTGATGAAGGGTCAAACGTCGTCCGTTTGACTTGAAATTTGGCAGGGGGCCTTTTGGAGGTATTTTGAGACCATCCGTAGGCTCTGATCGAAGTTTTGAAGTCTTCGACACTGTCGCTGCGGGGAGCTCCTGCCTGGCTGTCGAAGGAGTGAAGTTAGGCCAAATGATATTGAAATGGCCCGAAACTTCATGTGTACCCTTCTTTTGGCTGCTTTGAAGGATCTTGCAGTTTTTGTTTGATTCTGACAAGATCTGGTGCTTGAAGTGGCGCCTTCCTATTTATGGCAGGATGTGGCTCCATGTAGCTTTTGGTGTTGAAGGGACATAGTGACATTTTTTGGTGTCAACATGCATGACATTTATTTTAAACATATTATGCCTAACTTATTCTTTTTATTCTTGTAGGGAATCTTCAGTTAATCGGAACCCACTTTTAAGCACACATTGTCATGCTGGGCCATGTATTGTTGAATTGAAGTAAATTGAAGAATTCACCATATGGACCCCACACACAAACTATATGCAAATTAATCAAAGGAGGGGTCCACTCATCATGTCAGTTGAAGAATCTTAAATACAGTAGAAGACTTCTCATAGGGCCCACTGTTCAAGCAGATGTTGACACCAAAAATGTCACTATGTCCCTTCAACACCAAAAGCTACATGGAGCCACATCCTGCCATAAATAGTAAGGCGCCACTTCAAGCACCAGATCTTGTCAGAATCAAACAAAAACTGCAAGATCCTTCAAAGCAGCCAAAAGAAGGGTACACATGAAGTTTCGGGCCATTTCAATATCATTTGGCCTAACTTCACTCCTTCGACAGCCAGGCAGGAGCTCCCCGCAGCGACAGTGTCGAAGACTTCAAAACTTCGATCAGAGCCTACGGATGGTCTCAAAATACCTCCAAAAGGCCCCCTGCCAAATTTCAAGTCAAACGGACGACGTTTGACCCTTCATCAACTCTCAGGGAGCAAAAACAGGCCTACTGGCAGCGGAGCACCCCGGAATCATGGCATCCAAATTGGAGCTAATGGATCATCTCAAAATGACTCCAATAGGTCCCCTGTCAAGTTTTAGGTCAAACGGACATCGTTTGGCCTAGTTTCAAAGCTCGGCATTGTCCTCGAGGTGAAATCAAGGCGAGCATTTGCGGGACCCCAAAAGGCTTCAAAACTCAAACCAAAGCCCATGGTTGGTCTTACTTACCACTCAGGAGGCTCCCTGTCAAATTTCAGGTCAATCGGACATCGGTTGACCACAAGTCAAAGCTCGGCATTTCTCTCATGGCGAAATTAAGGCAAGCATTTGCGGGACCCTAAAAGGCTTCAAAACTCAAACCAAAGCCTATGGTTGGCCCTATCTACTGCTCAAGAAGCTCCACGTCAAATTTCAGGTCATTCCGACATCGTTTGGCCTAGTTTCAATGCTTGACAAAATATCGGCAAAACCGCACAACAAAGTCTTCGGCTTTCCAGAAAAATAGGAAACTTTGTGCTCCGATTTGCGTGGCTTCTCATTGGGTTTTCTTCAAGAGAATCAGGCCAATAAATGAGGGGAAATGTCAGGAAAAATACAGAAGAAAAAAGAGTGAAAAAAGATCGAAAAACGGCGAAGAAACGGCGACCGAAAGGCGGCCAAAAAATGGGCCCAAGGCCCATGGTCGCCGGCCATGGTCGCCGGCGACCATGGAATTCCGGCGACCCAAAAAATCGCCGGAAGACCTTTTTTCGGGTCCTTTTCGCGTTTCGAGTTGATTGGTCCCTGTGATTTTTCCAAAATCTGATTTTTCGTGCATGAAATCCGTCGATCTTCGTCAACATCACGGATTCGCCACCGAAATCATTGGATGATCATTAGATGCCTCGAAATCGCTAACCGGCCGACAAAGAAAGCACACTTTCTACCCACCCGATCGTGAAATCAACAGGACAGATGTTGCCGGCACGTTGATATTAATCAATGTCTGAAATTGCATCGCCATCCGACATCAAACAACGTGTGGATCCACTGGCGGTCATCGCAAGAAGAATTCCAAACGACGCGGCGCGGCCCGCGACTCTTCGAGTGACTTGGCGACCAATTAATGAAGTTAAATGACCCGTTTTATGACAAGTTAATGCGGTCATTAACTCATTATTTTGGACGGCCCAATCAAAAGCAAGCAAAGGGGAGTTACAAATCAAAGGATTTATGGCATTAAAGCCATGAAACTACTCCCATGATGGGGATTAAAAGCAATTAAAGGCTCATTATTCTCCATCGGCCAATCAGATTCAAGGAAAAAGGAGTTACAAAACAAGTAATTTAAAAACTTGTAACTCCTCCCATTATGAGTATTAATGCATTCAATGCTCATAAACCCTCTTAAATGGCTACCAAAGGCCTATAAATAGGAGGGCATTCCAAAGGGAAAGGATCTAGCTCTCGCTCTCCCCCCGAAGAAGACAAAAAATCCAGAAGCCCTGCAACCCTGCTGCAAAGACCACCAAAAGGTGATTGAAGCACCCTTGGGGGGCCACCCCCCCATGGACCTCCCTTCTTCTACCAACATGGCTAAAACGTGGCTTTTCAGCCCGTTTACTTAGCTTTTTATCGGATATAAGACCTTCTCTTAGTCTTTGTCCTTTAAAAATCTGAGGTTAGAAAGCCGAGCCAAGAATCCAAGCATCGTGTTCTCATCTGCATGGACGATGGAGGAGCCCATACATGACTCGCGACCGTCGATCTGAACGTGTCCCCACAATCGAATGAGAAGTCAGATTCCTTTTCTTGATTTCTATTGTACTTTATTTTTCTTTTAGAGACAAAAATCACAACTCTTGTCTTTCATAATGGATAAGACTTGTAAATCGCCTTTTACGGCAAAATTGCCTTTCACGGCAAACAAATGAAATCGCCTTTCACGGCATTCAAAAAAAAAACCCTTTGTCTCTTTTCTTAAAATATGTGTGCAATAGAAACTAGAAAAAGTTTCATTTCCCCTTTCTACTTGTGAAGGTGGATCTTCGGATCACCATTCGTAAATTCCAAGTAGAAAAGTGAAATTGGCATACCCGTACAAAAAAAAAGAAAGATGTTGATACCTTTATCTTTTCTTCTCCTCCCATCCGCCGTACCCCGAAAGACCCGGGACGGAGGCAGCGGGAGAGAGGGAAGAATCGGGTCCATCAGCAGATGAAATGTCCCACATGACAGGGTCCACATAGTTGCAAATTTGAAATTATTAATGGATAACTCAAAGAGTACAAATTCCGATTGGAACAAAAAAAGAAGAGTTTGAGTCATCCACATCTGATGCCCTTTCAAAAATGAAAGTTGTGCAGAGATAAAATCCATTGCAAATCAAATATTAAAGTTAATCCCGTTTTTCTCATGATAACTCATCTTCAAATGGCCATAACTTTCAATCCGACCGTCGGATCGATAACATTTACCTACTGTTGGAAAGCGTATTCAGAGTAGATATCCGTTAAGCCCAAGAACATGCAAATCAGAGCTATATTGACAAAGTTATGGGCCCGGAGATTTTCATGTTCATTTTTAGATGGGATTGCAATTAAATCTACACCGTTGATAATCAATTGCTACACATCCTTTGTGGGACCCAATTTAAAGATTAGCCAAGCCACCCATTGGTTTCTAGAAGCTTCCATCTCATTCAAATTCGAAAGGGATAAGAGATATACCTTATTAATGAAGAAAAATCAAATCTGCGGAGAAGGTGTCCAGATTCAATGTATCTGATAGATAACCGGAGAAATAAAAAGAACTAAAAAGTAGCATACCAGACACACATCCCTCCCCTTGGACGTCTGTGAGGCCCCACCCCCTGTGGACCCTCACTTTTGAATTTGAATACTATTTTATAGCCTAAGATACTTATCTATACTAATTAATAGGAGTTAGTAAGGGTAGATATATATTTTCCTAGGTTATAGAACCTTTGTGTAATTTATAGAGTTTTTAGAGTGTCTTTTATAAGTTTTGAGTTGGTTAGAGGCCCTAGCAAGTTATTAGTATTTACTATAGGTGGGTTTCCACTTGAGAAGCTTCTAGATTCCAACCTAAAGACCAAACTACCCATGACCCTAACCCTAATCCTATGTTAACAAAAGGGTATTCCTATACCTAGCCACCCAACTCAACCTATTTATACTACACCTTCCCACACCATACGTTGGCTACTGTTCCTCTCTCTCAATTCCCTTTTCTTCCCTTGTTTACCTCCAACACTCTCCCAAATTCCCTCTAATTCTGCCTCTTCCCTCTCTTTCTCCTTATAGAACCCTAAGAAGCAGAAGAAGACGATCTCAGCTGCAACCTATTCTACTTGGATTCCTCTCTTTCTCGGTCTCGGTCATCCCTCTCCCTAACCAAATCAGGTGAATACGCTCTTCTTGTTCAGTTCTTATGGAATTCCCTCTTTTTCCCTCTAGATCTTGTTCCTTATAGCAATTCTCTGGTGGAAATGGGTATAGGAGTAGAGATCTCTCTTAGATCTGAGTTTTGGGGCTGATCGTGAGTCTGAGAAGACCATAGAGCTGGGATTTCCCCTTTACCGGATTGGATCTCTGTTTCTCTTCTTTTCCTTCTGCTATTGATCAAGGCAAGTGCAATATGCTTATTTAACATAGAATGGATGTTTATTGTCTTTGATTCTGAGATTTCTATTCAATTGATGTTAGAATTGTTAGATCTACCTTTGAGCATGTTTTCATGGATGTTTGGCCATTGATGGATGGGTTGATCTCATTTGGAAGATCAATGGCCCAGGGACTGGATGGTTGAATGTGTATTGCAGTGTTTTTCATGATTCTGGATGTGTATGTGGTGATTGGACGAGATGGGTTGAGTTCTGGATTGGAAAAAAAGGAAACCAGAACTCCGGAGTTGCAGAGCGTCTGTGCCCTATTGGTCGAACTCTGTGTCATGGCTAAGCTCTGTGCTTTTACCGAGCTCAGTGATATGGCCGAACTCTGCGCTGGACATCTTAGTGTTCTGCCACGATGCTCAAGGCCGAGCTCAGTGACACGACCGAACTCTATGCTGGACATCTCAGTGTTCTGCCACGATGCTCAAGGCCGAGCTCAGTGACATGATCGAGCTCTGCGCTTGACAACTCAATGTTCTGCCAAGCACGATGCTCAAGGCCGAGCTCAGTGTCAAGGCCGAGTTCAGTAATATGACTGAACTCTGCGCTTGACCGATCTCTGTGCTTTTACCGAGCTCAGTGACACGACTGAGCTCTGCGCTTGACAACTCAGTGTTCTGCCAAGCACGATGCTCAAGCCGAGATTAGTGTCAAGGCCGAGCCCAGTGTCATGGCCGAGTTCAGTGATATCTCTGAGCTCCTCGCTTGACCAAGCTGTCACGACCCCGGACCGGGATCCTAAGAGAAGTCCGGGGAGGTGAGGGGTGATTATTTTTCTCCCAAGATCCGCGTGTGTGAGGATCCACAAACACAACACTGTCTGAATATTTCTGCGGAAGCTTTTGTGGTAATGCGACCCGGAGTCCGTGGACATCATCGGATTCCGCGTCGCATAGAACCCCTAGCATAAAGCCATCATTTTGTGAACCATATCAGACTGGAATAAACCAACATAAATAAAATGCAGAGCTGACAGTAACAGGATATTACATTTCCATTATGTTCAAGTTACAAGTAACAATGTGCATTAATTACAATCCCAAGAGAGGCTAATAAAAGCCGAACAATACAACTAATATCCACTACCCACATGTGACGTATCTCCGATGTCAAGCACAATGTCTACAGGACATAGCCGACAAGACAACCTGCACTCAAGGCTCCACAGCCACAACTCTCAGCTCGGGGCGGGAAACTGAACCTGAGTACCAAAATAGTGGGTCAAACACGACGGTTTGGCAAACGGGTGAAAAGACATAACAATATAGAAAATACCTTGAAAATCATTTAAACCTGTCAAAGCATTAGTTTCATAAAACGAGATAAACATTTGTTCAAATACGTATGCAATATAAAACATGTACGGTATCCAAGGAAACGAGAAACAAGCAAGATGGCAACCACACAAAGCTAAGTCCTCTATCACCGAAGTGACATGAGCATATCGGGGTGTTGTCTCAGTCACCGAAGTGACTGAGATGCAACACAAGTAACATATACATAATATAATACAATACGGGACATGACCACGGTAGCGAGCCGGGCATCGGGGACCACAGTAGCAATCTGCGGCATCGGGACAAGACCACGGTAATAACCGGGTAGCGGGATCCAAACTGCAGCTGGCGGGACGGGAAAGGGTCTCCAAGTCGGTGGATCAAACCGGCAAGGAAAGCCAAGCTTAGTGGTGCCGACTCATAGGTCAAATCATGTAAAACGAGATATGTACAAATCATATGCAATGCACTTAAATAAACGGGCGGGACGGGGTGCTCAAAAGCACTAATTTCATTTCATTCGGGCATGTATAAACGGGCTAGCAAAATGCTAAAATACACTTTCAATGCTTTCGGGAATGCTAAATCGATATTCGAGAAATTCGGGCTATTATCGGGACTCAAGACAAATCATAATTCGAGAAATTCGGGCTATTATCGGGTTTCAAGACAAATCATAATTCGAGAAATTCGGGCTATTATCGGGTTTCAAGATAAATCAAGTGAATAAGGACCCCGTATGTCGATTGTAATGATTACTTGGTACTCCTTGAGTTTAGGGACATTCCGAGCTCTTTATGCACTTTAGGTATTCAAACCTTAATCAAATTTTAAATAAACAAAACCTAATAGAGAGGGGAACCTAAGCACAACGTTAATCTAGTAGTACCTTACAACCTACTCAGTCATCGAAAGGAAAAACGGATTCGCGATACCCAAACAAACCAATTTCGCGTTTAGATAAAAGAAAGGATATCCCGTCGTTCCGTTCCGTTCCGTTCACGATTGAATTAGATTAAGTACCGATACAACCGGATTAACCGTATGGTGATGTCGGTTCAACCATCCTCAAAGGAAGTCAAACGGGTCCACAAAAGGGTCACTAAGTTCCATTTAAAGTTCATCTAATCACAGGACAAAAAGTCCATTGAAAGTCCATCTAACAAGGGCCAAAGGTCCCTTTAAAGTCCACCTAACAAAGGTCCAAAAGTCCCTTGAAAGTCAATCTAACAAGGGCCAAAGGTCCCTTTAAAGTCCATCTAAACAAAGGCAACAAATCAGTGTTTTTCCAGCAGGTTTCCAGTTGGGCCGGTCGACCGCGTACACAGGGGCTCGGTCGACCGCCCATGGGCCAGGTCGACCGGGAGTTGTAAATTAAATGGGATGAACAGTCTTTTCGTCAGGCTCCAGGGAGCCTGACTCTGCATGGCCGGTCGACCGCGCCCTTGGCCGGTCGACCGCGTGCACTGCGGAACATAGAATCTCACAGTGCAGCAGGTCTGTTAACTGGGGCTTGTTCCAGTGTCGCCGGTCGACCGCGCCTCTTGGCCGGTCGACCGCGTACACTGCGTAACAGAACCCAGGTTCTGTTACAGCAGTGCAGTGGTCTCTTCATTTCTTCCAAATCTTTTCTTCATTCTTTCTAACATATTTAGCAGTCGAATACTTGGATAAAACAAGCTATCAAGATTCTCAAATGTGCATTTCTTTCAAGTTTAATCAAGCCATTAATAACACAAAATACATGGTGAAATCATATGCATTTTTATCAAGACTCATTCAAAGATAAAAGAGTCAAAACATCCACTTGCCTTGGGTCTTTAATCAATGAAAAACCAGCTCTAATCACACTTGCAAGCCAAGAACAAGATCTCTACAAAAAGCCCTAAAACAAACCCTAAAATGGGTCAAAACAAGCAATAAGAAGAGAGAGCTCCTAATAATGCAAATGGAGCTTCTCAAGGACCAAAAGAACATGAATCTAGAAGATTAGGGAGAGATCTTACCAATAGGTTCTCCAAATGAGCAAAGGAGGCTAAATGAAGATCTTGTGGAGATGGGATTTCTTCAAAAATGGTACTAATGGAGAGCCCTTGCAATGGAGAAGAAGGTGATGCAATCTTTTGAGATGTTGGTGCAAGATTGGTTGTCTCTTGATGATGGAGAAGCCAAGAAAAGGCCAAGCAAACCCTAGGCTCAAGGTGGCTGTGCTGGAAAAATGGAGAAGGAAGAAGAGATGGGTTCTCTTATATAGCATATGAAAATGGGCTCCACCACTTAAGAACTTGAAAGGCTGAAATAGCGGTTTTTGGGACTTCGGATGAAATCGACGAAGAAGGAAGAAATGATCGTCGAAATATCTAGTTTCCTAAAAGTATATGTTTCACGGGTTTCGGGAATAACAATAATCCGGTACAGATTTAGTGTGAATAGACTATTTTGCCCTTGAAGCTAGAAAAGTCGAGTTTCGGGGTTCGGGACGGGAACGGGATCAACATGAAAGTTGAAGGCAATAATAAAACAAGTAAATCGGGATAAAATACAAATCGAGAAAACCAAGATAAAACCTCAAGTACACGAAAAGCCATGAATAGGGAACCCCCAAAGGGCCCCACACTAAAACCAAGACACTCAAAATATCCCAAAGCTATAACAAAGCTATTTTAATCCCAATTAAACCAAAAACCACGAAACACACTTAGAGCTAAAACACAGCTCAAAAACACTAATCTGGGCCTCTCGGGTCGGGGTCTCACACGAGCTCAGCGCCAAACCGAACTCAATGCCTGACCGAGCTCAGAGCCCTGCGCTTTGTCTGAGCCAGTACTTGGCCGAACTCTGTACTTTACCGAGTTCTGCGCTTTGTCTGAGCCCAGTACTTAGTCGAGCTCTGTGCTTTTACCGAACTCAGTGCTTGACCAAGCTCAGAGCCCTGCGCTTTGTCTGAGCCAGTACTTGGACGAACTCTGTACTTTACCTTGTTCTGTGCTTTTACCGAGCTCTGTACTTTACCTGACTCTGTACTTTACCTAGCTCTGTGCTTTACCGAGCTCTATACTTTATCTAAGTTCAGTGCTTGATCGAGCTCAGCGCTTTACCGAGCTGCCTCAGTGTCTGACCGAGCTCAACGCTCTGCCGAACTGAGCTGGGTGACCGAGCTGAGTATTTTACTGAGCTCCGTGCTAGGCCGAACTCCGAGCTTGATTCCTAGAAGGCAGATTTCCAACAAGGGAAACTAGGACCTGGGACATCTCCTTTAACCAGGACTTTCAGTGGGCACGGCCAACTACCTAGGCTAGGGGTTTGCCGAGCTCACATGAATTTCTGAACAACCAGGCGTTGCTTGCAGGAGGAATACTTCCTTGATCCCAGTGTGTCGAGCTGATTACCCAGGCCAGGAAGTCAGCTGAGCACACTGTGTACAGCGACACCTCCCAGATTCTAATTTCTATTGTTGTGATCATGTGTGGGGCCCATTGACCATCCAAATAGACTTCCATCACTGTACCCAGCCCGAGTCAATGGTGTGGCTCAACCTTGACTCGTGGGGTCCAGTAGTTAGGGTCCAGGCTATGGAATCTAAGATAATTCGACCCTTATGTGTTACTAATGATGCTCGTAACTTCTGGAGCACCAAACACAATATTTATTAGCATCAGAGGTATCATTTAAGGATCAAAATACCTGAGATTGACCTGAATCAGATAGTCGACCAATTACTTAGGTTGGACTGTTGATATTTCCCATTGAATCTTGTATGTGGAGAATATCTCTCTCATCATATTACTGTCACTCTATTGTCCTTATTATTGTTGTACCTGTTAATGAATTGGATAAATGGAAGACCTGAACCTAGGATTACTTAGAGGTGACCCGATGATGTAAATGGGTGAACATTGACCCGTGTCTGTGGCTAGGTGGGCCCTTTTATGACCTGTGTATGGTTGTATAATACCCTAGATTGGAGATGTTGATTATATTGGACTGTTTAACATTGGAAATAGACTTGTTACCTCATTTGGACTGTCTTAGACTAGGCCATGTACTTGATGGGCCTGGGTATGGATCCAACGAGTGGGCTTAGACCTAGATTGTGATCCATGGTAATGAATTGATACTTGGACCTCTTAGGGAATTTGTTAGGACCTTGTTCACGCAAGGTAAAGCCTAGACGGACACAGACCTTCATTGTTTCCTTGAGTCGGCATAGACATTCACTCAGTTATTTTAAGCTCAGCCTTTGGATTGATCATCATTGGTAGGAGCTATTTATGAGTGTTGAGTGAGCTATCATGATGAGCTATGTTTTAGACGGACGGCGTGATGCCGGGTCCGGTCTCCCCGAGTGATGAGTGTGGTGAGACTGATGAGTGTGATTGCGGGGCTCATCATTCCCCAGCTTTGGTGAGATTCCTCGCCGCGACTGTGTTCATATGGGAGGGCCGCGGCATAATATCCCGCGGTATCCAACTCGTGTGAATGTGCTATATTGTTTTAGATTAGATATTATGTTCATCCTGATTCTCAATGCTTATCCTGCTCAACTGCCTAGATTCTGTATCTTGATATTCTTTATAACCATATGCTTGTCTTTACTCATTTGATACATTTATCCTATGTTACTTGTATACTGTGACATGCCAGATCTTCAGATCTGACCCATTCTTGGTGTTTAGGTTTCGACCCCGATTACGAGGACGGCGCTTGCGCTAGCTGAGGTACCTGTAGCAGGAGACTATGGGTGGGGACCAGCCGACCAAGAGGTCGAGCTGGAAGTTGGAGAGCTAGCACTTGGGGTGTGAGAGTTCATATGTTATTTTGGGATTTTGAGTGATTCTTGTAGTGAGCATGGTAGTTGGCTTAATCTGTAATAAACCTTTGATCTTTACAACTTTAATATTTTTTGTTGGATTTCAGCTCTGCTATATTTGACTTAGATATATAATACCCTATTATTGCTTCCGCTATATTCATATGCTTCCGCATTATTAACCGTTGATCTTATATTGTTTAAAAAGTTTTAAATTGGACCTCACTGCGGACCTACGATCTTGGAAGTTCTCGGATTTTCCGGGAAGTGGCGCGCCAACTTCGGGTATCTTGACGGTTTTCTCGGTATCCGAAATTGGGGCGTTACAACGTCCATAATATTCTCTCTCATCTTTCTCTTCTTTTCCTAATTAATAGAATTTAAGAGTTATTTTTGGGTATTCTGGGGCCCTGTTCTAGAACTAGGTTAGAAAAAATGTGAGAGAAAATTCTAATTGCCATGAAGTTTTTAATATAAATCATATCTTTTGCAATGGAGGAGTATATTTTTCTGGATCGGAGCACAAAGTGAAGTTAAGTAATTTTATTTTTGTTCTATGTCTTTAATTTAATTCTTTTGTCCTTATGATGCATTGTTTAATAGAATAATAGATCTGCCTTCGAGCCACAGGCAAACCTCTGCTTTATATCTTTAATAAATTTCTTTTTGATCAGTTAATCTTATTTTGATAAAATATAATTAGGTTTTTATACCTTTGATATTTTATGCTTAATTTGTTAACTGACGCTTAAAGTAATTTATATTTTTATGAGGTAATGGAGATCTTGGGTTCTTCTGCTTAAGAATTGAATTTAAAAATATATATATCTTCCGGATCAGAAACATTGAGTTGCTTCTGATTTGAGTTATATGCAAGACAAAAGACTAAATTAAAGTATATGGACTGAGAATTGAAATTAATTAATGGATTCTTTGTTGCTCTGATCTACCTTTATCATTATTATTATCCGTTCATCTTGCATAGTAGCTTTATCTCTCATTCAAATCTTGATTTATTTTCTTTATTTTAACTATAAAAAAATTCAGATAAAAAAATATTTCAGTAGTGCTCCCTGTGAGATTCGACCTGTACTTGTCACTGTCTCAAAAAGAGAACTGTGCACTTGCAGTATTAAAAGATTGAATTTAAATTCACATCAGTACATCAATAGAATTCCATTAGGATGGTCAATAGGCCCAACAACAGATCAAACCCAAAACAAAGACTGGAACCGGAACTTACTGTCTGCAATGTAGCAAGTTGACCTGGCTAGGGTCGGGTCGACCTGCTACACAAGGATTAAGTCTGAAACCTAACTTGGATTCTGGGATTTCTAGTATATCCGGTCGACCAGGTGGCCAGCTGGTTGACTTGGTACATAGGCCTACATGAATCAAACAATACCCAAGCCAACTCTCAGGGCCTAGTATTCTCAGTGTATCCGGTCGACCGAGAACAGACTGGCTCTGTAAATTTTCTAGAAACATTAACTAGGACCTGTTTTCCTAGAATTCCAGTGTCCTCGGTCTACCCGACTGCAGGCTAGTTAACCGAGTATACACAATCTGCAACAATTCTAGATTTCTGGATCATCACTTCTTCCATCCAATTTTCATCAAAACCCATCCAATCTCGTCCATCCATTATGGGAATATGTATAAATATCAAAAGCACTTCAATCTTCATCAAACCATTCACAATTGGGCCATTGATCCTCCAATTGAGAAATCTCATCCATCAATGGCTAAAAACCATGAAAACAAGTTCAAAAGATAGATCTAAGTATTCAAACATCAATTGAATTGAAATTACAGAATGAAACAAGGAAAAATATACATTCTATGCTAAATAAGTATATTGCACTTGCTTCAATCCAATAGCAAGAAGAAGAGAGTAATCTAAGCTCCAAATAGAAATTCAAGCTCCGAGGGTCTTCCAATCACTCAAACAACCTCAAAAGCCAGATTTAAAGAGATCTCTATCACCTAATCCTAGATCCACAAGATAATCGCAATAAGGAAGATAATCTAGAGAGACAGAAAAATTTCTAAGGGAATTGAACTAGAAGATGAAAAAACACCTTAATTAGAAGAGAGATGAGATCTATAAGATAAAAGAGATCCTTGGAGATGATAAGAGCTGAAACTTGTAGTAGATCTTCTCTTCCTTGTAGCTAGAGTTCTAGATCTAGGGTTTCTAAAGAGAGAAAGGGAGGGAAATAAGGGAATTGGAGGGAAAATGAGAGAGAGTTGAGAAAAGAGAAGGAAATGAGAGTAAGAGAGCATGAAGCTTATTTTGGAGGGGAGAGGGTTGTTTTATAGGAGAGCATGAAGC